>CP095194.1:1800000-2281087 GCA_022965775.1 Cercospora sp. J1 LZ-2022 | reverse complement strand
TACCCTAACCCTAACCCTAACCCTAACCCTAACCCTAACCCTAACCCTAACCCTAACCCTAACCCTAACCCTAACCCTAACCCTAACCCTAACCCTAACCCTAACCCTAACCCTAACCCTAACCCTAACCCTAACCCTAACCCTAACCCTAACCCTAACCCTAACCCTAACAAGGCGATGCGCACTCGATAGTAGTAGTCGCGAAAATATACGCTGCGTATATACTAGGCTCGCGGTCGCGTAGACCCTGGATTCTGTACCTAACCCTACCGATTTAGGTCGGTAGCAATAATATACAAACCGCGACTATTCGTACTAGAACCCTCTTCGGTTTAGTTAATATAATACGCTCTCTAATATATCTTAAATATAGCTCGATTACTCGTCGGGAACTAAATAAACTCGACTAAATAAACTCGACTCTTTATAGGTTTAGACCCTAGCCTATTCGGGTTCGGGTATAAATAGGATCGAGTCGAGTTTAGTTAGAAATTATAGGTAGTAGAAAGTAATAGTATAAAGGCGAAAATAGGTACTAGAGGTAATCCTACCTATCTTCTAACTACTATAGCTATCGATCCTTTTCCTACTTAAGATATCGTAGTAATCGCGCCGGTCGCCCCTCCTACTATTACTTTCTAGCCTAAACCTACTCCTTCGGCTCTACGTCGATAGGATTACTATCGGTATAGACCGAATACTATATCCTTTAGCTTTATTTAGTCGTTTATATAAAGCCTACTAGGTAGAGATATAGAAGGATCTAGTAGTAGCGATAAAGGGCGCGCTAAAACTACTACTAGAATACCCGATAGACCTATTCTCTCTACGAACGAACGCCGATATATACCTACTAATAAAGCGTATAGAATAGTTTTCGATCCTAGTACTTTCGAATATACCTATTATTCTTAGAGAAGAGAAACGTCCCGAGTAGAACGACGATCTTAAAGTCGGTTTTATTTCTATAGACTAGGTAGATATAGTCTCTAGTAATCTCGGCGAGGTACTTATAGTAAAAGAGCTATATTCTCTCTACTATATCTAATCGATACTCCTCGTAGATTTCTATCTAGATAGTCTCGATAATATCTCTCTAGAACTACTAGAAGTAAAGATATATAATCTAAGTAACTAAGCGATCGGATATACGCTCGATATCGGTATACGTCGTTAGCTATTATAGTACGACGTCGAGCTTATAAGTAAGATCGAAGAAGGCTTCTATATACTTTCTATAACGAAGATATTAGTCTCGAAGAATATAGTTCCTAAATAGAATATTATCGGTAATATAATCCTAGAATTAGAGTCGCTCCTAGTCGACTCGTAGCTTAAGCTAGTAGTACTTATAGCGAGGGAGGGTATTATAGAAGCCTAATCTATACTAGTACTTTAGACGCTCTCCCTTATATACTCGTCGATCTCGTCGGCTCTACTAGAGTATAGACTTACGACTAAGGAGGTATTCGCCGAATACGTACTAGAGATAACGGAGGAATATAGCTATTATTTTCGTTTCCTTCTATATATATACCTAAGCGTTAGTATATATATAGACGACCTTAAATCCTACTATAAATTTATCTACGCTTCGCTATAAGTAATTAGTATATATAGTAGTCCGGATCGCCTATACGTAAGAGTAATAATTATCGAGAGGCTATACCTAGTCTAATATCTCCTACTCGAGAAGCCTTATAGATAAGCTATCGAGTAAGTCCTACCGAATATAATACTCCTCTCGAATCTCGAATAACTTATACTAGGATACTTATAATCTACCTCGGGCGCGCTACTTACTCGTAAGATAGGCTCGCTCGATAATATCTCCTTACTAGCGCCGCCTACTAGTTACTAGTCGAGCTACTTCGCGAATACTAGAGTTAAGCGCTAACTCCTCTAAACCGATATTACTAAATAGGAAGTACTTCGTAGCGTTAGTAATCTCCTTTATAGATATATAAAACTAGCTATATACGAAACTACTCTTTCGCTAGTAGGAAGACTTAGGTAAAACGCTCGTAAGCGTATATACCTTCTAGAGTATATTCGTAGTAAAATAGGTTTAGCCTTTTCTAATCGCCGGAGGCTCGTTATTATATATCTATCGTATATACCTCTCGAGATAATATCGCTTCTATAGTAAGACCTATAGCTCTTCTCCGATACCGAGCGGCTAGGAGGCTATAGTACTAACCTAGGAGTAGATCTCTTTTCCGAGATCGATATAGAACTAATCTATTTCTATAAACGTTATATCTAGAATATTAGATAAGAACTTCTAAAAATTCTCGATAATACTATAGAAGTAAGGGAGCTCTAGACGTATCTTAAACTAGAGCTTAGTACCTTTTATACTAAAGAATATCTAGAGCTTATAGAAGTTAGCTAAGCCTAGAGTATAAGCGATAATCTACTCGACCTCCGCCTAGATATCGTTAAGGTACTCTAGTTATAGGTAGTATCCGATCGATTACTAAGCTTAGTAACTCGTCGTCTCGATTATCTACCCTTCTACCTAGTAGGTATTAGAGTTCGTATATATATAACTATAGCTCGCAGGTAGGTATTATATATAATACGTATTATAGAATTAGTAGAGTATAGATAGGTATACTTAGTCGGTCTAGCGACGAAGCTACTCTTATATAAGCGATACGAATTTCTCTCTAGAACGTCGTAGATATAGAAATAGAATATAGATAGTAAGGTTATACGTTCCTACGATACGACCGAGTAAAAAATAAGGAATATCTCGGAGTATATATATCTACGTCCGAATAGATAGTAGCTTAGTATCTTCGGGGACGATTAGCGCTAGTACCTCGAGATAATTATTAGTAACGATATTTTGTTTTATAAGCGGTATAGGCTAGTACTATAACTCTTTTCGTACTACTCTAAGGGAAGATACGAAGTCTAGGAAACTATCGATATCGAATACTACGAGACTCTCGACTACTCGAGTCTCTTCCTTATAGAGATAGACGTTCTTCGGTATACGCCTATAAAGGCGTCCCGATACGCTATAGAATATATTTCTCTACTACTCTACTATAGATAAGGCGTATCGACGGAGTTTATCGCTCGTTATTATATAGTCTCGCGCGAGTACCGAGGGAAATATAGTATTATAGAACACCTCCCCGAGACTAGAATAATTATTATAGATAGACCGTAGGTACTCGTAGAGCTACTCGTTATACTCTTCGAGAGTATAGCTATAATAACTATTTCTAACGAGCTATTTATATAGCTTCTCGACTATATACCTTTATACTATCTATATAGTTTCCTCTATCTCTTTATCTTCGCTTTCCGAGTAGTACGACGCGAAGTAAAGCTTAGAGTCGGAGCTATAGTCGTAGTCTATATCTATATCTATCTTACCTCGGTTAATAGGAGGCTCTTTATATATAGTAGTCCGACTTTCTCTATATTCTAGCTTAAGAGTAGGCGTAGCGCTACGAACGCTCGTACTCGTACCTACTAATAGATATTCGATAATAGAGAGCTTATATCCCGAAGTAGATCGACTACTTCTAGTATACCTAAGTAGTATATATTCGTACTCTGTCTCTTCCTAAGCGTCGGTACTTATTTTAATCGGAGGACCTACTCTCTACTTATCGTACTAGCTTCGACTCGTAGGCTATATAGTAGGAATTCGCGTATCGGTTCTTAGCGAATTATATAGAGGAGGAGGTTCTTTAGGACTTACTTCGAGTCTCGAGGATTAGAAGGTAGCTACGAAACGTCTAAAAAAACCGAGAGGTATTACTCGGCTATTAGAATAGAGAAGCTTATACTTATCGTAGCTTTCCGAATCTCGTTATTACTATACGTCTACGATATCTTCTACGAGACGTAGCTCTCGAACTCGTATTCCTAGCTATAGAAGTATAGGTACGACCTACTTAGCTTCTATAAGTATAGTAGTAATAACTACTTCGCCCTATATAGCTTATATAGTAGTCCGCTATTACTATTAAGTAAGACGAACGCGCTCTCGCGTAAGTTCTCGACGGTAAGCGACTTTCTCGCTTATATTATCCTATAATAGTAGCCGCCTACGCTTAGTAGATATAGTAAACGATACTTAGACCTTAGTATATAGATAGTACTATAGACCTAAGTAGAGAGGTATACGTAAGAGATATAGAATAATTAGGAGAAAAGCGTAACTCTATTTTAGCCGAGGTTACTATAACGCCTCTACTATTCTATACTAGTATCCTATAATATAGATAAGTATAAAGCTATAAGTGCGATACTCTACGATATATACCTCTTCGTATAGGATTCTGCCTTCTAATATAGGTAGTATACTTTAGCGAATACTTCTAATACTTATATATAACTCTGCCTTTATATTTAGGTAGCGTATCTATACGAAAGCTTCTTATATCGAGGCCTACGATCTCCTCTACTTAATACTAGAGTATATAGTCTACTTCGCTATTATTATTTCTTCTATTACGTATTAGACTTATATTAGACTTATCTACGCTACTAAAGTTATATATTATAGTATATAGTATATACTTCCTACTTACTCTACTATTCTTCTTTTCGCTACTAGTATAGTCTCCTTACTCGAAGCTATACTTACTCTCGGATCTATCGAGCTTTCTCTTCTTAGATAGACCTCTACTTCGTCTCTTCCTAGGTAATAAGTTACTACCGTTACTTCTCCCGGTACTACCGAGTTCGCTCTTACTACTTTACTCGTCGAAGAAGTACTTTAGTATTACTTCGGGCCTCGTTAGATAGCGCTCTACGTACTTATCGTATATCTACTATATCGTAAAGGTATTATATAGTCGGTCGTACTTCCTAGTATACTCTAGAGATAGAGAGCTTATATAATATAACCGAGGGTAGTAGAAAGCTAGACTATAGGCGAGCCTATATAGTAGTAAGTATAGGCAGCTATAAGGCCTTATCGTACTCTTTAGTAGTATCGGAAGCTATTACGCTTCTTAATTCTAGTTCCTAAAGAAGGACTATATATTTTTCTCGAGAACGAAGAAGAGTTAGACTACTAGTCTACGCTAATATACTTTCGGACTACGGCTCGATACTATAGTCTATAATAGCGACGCTTATAAACGCGCGCGACGCAATATATACTTCTATAATATATATTATACTTAGACGTCTATAAGTACGGCCTAAACACTTTTAAATAGTCTCTATTTCGTATCGATCCTTACTCTTTTAAGACTATAATACGATATTCGAGCTTACTCTAAGACCCTTTATAACGCTTATCGCGCTAATATACTTTCGGACTACGGCTCGACGCTATATTCTATAATAGCGACGCTTATAAACGCGTATAACGTAATATATACTTCTATAATATATATCGTACTTAGATATCTATAAGTATAGCCTAAATACTTTTAAACGGTCTCTATTTCGTATCGATCCTTGCTCTTTTAAAGCTATAATACGATATTCGAGCTTATCCTAAGACCCTTTATAACGCTTATCGCGCTAATATACTTTTAGACTACGGCTCGACGCTATACTCTACGATAGCGACGACTTTAAATATATATAATATAACGTATACTTCTATAATATATATCGTACTTAGATATCTATAATTATAGGCTATACGCTTTCGAATAAGCTCTGTTTTATAAATAATCTTACTATTTCGAGGCCGTAATACGATATTCGAGCTTACTCTAAGACCCTTTATAACGCTAGTAGACTCTTTATAACGCTTAATATACTAGTCCGCTTTTATACTAATACTCGACGCTATACTCTACGATAGCGACGACTTTAAATACGTATAACGCAACGTATACTTATATAATATATATAGTACTTACGTACCGGCAAGTACGAGATATATACTATCGAATACGACTAGTAATAGACCGAAAACTCGAGGCGAAAGCTCTAACCTTAAGGCGAAAATAGATACTAGATATATATTTCTTATAATTCTAATCCTATAGAGCGCTTTAGACTATATTTAAGCGACTACTATTTAGCTTAGTTAATCGAAAAGTATCTCTAATTCCTTTTCTATACTTATAGCTCGTATAGTCTATAAGACTAAGTATATTAAAAATTAAATATAACCTATAATCGTAAATATAATAGCTATAAGCTATTAGACTTATATTCTAGCCGAAAGAGATATAAGGAAAGATAAGATATCTATAGTAGCTTCTAGAAACTAGAAAGTAAGACTATCTTAACTAGAAGAACTCTCTTTAAGTCTATATATAAGTTAGTTATATCGTGTCGTAAGAATACTTTTAACTAAAGTACTACCTTACGGCAATTATATATTAGGCGCTCCTAACTAATATCTGCTAAGACTCTCCCGTACTAGCTACTATATAGCTACAACGCCTAGCTCTAATTGTTATCGAATATAGCTCTTACCCCCGCGACTATATAGCCTTTCGCAATGCAGCTAAGGACTCTCGGCCAGATCACAAAGGGCGTTGCATTCGATGTTGCCGCTGCGCGCTTCCTTCAGCCTTGCGACCTGCTCGTGTTAAAAACATCGTGCTCCGCACCGCACGGTTCTATTCTCCTCCACGATAATCCGAGTCATGTCGTCTATTGCTTCAGCCCAGCCCAAAGCTCTTGCTCAACAGCAAATCTCGCAAGCTCCAGACAATTCCTCAGAGGAGCGCATCTACGAACGCACGCATCTCTGCAGCGATTTTGAGCAGAAGCATGCACCACATCATCGCGCTCGTCGTCCCAGGAGTACATTTCATATGTTACGACTTTTACCATTGATATTTGACATCTTGCTTGGAGCAGCAGCACTGTTGTTCCTAGTGTATGCATGTCTCGTCTTCCTGCATCGAGATCAGCCCGCAGCAGATCCGCTACCATCTACATTGCTTCGAGCGTCTGGCTATGTATGTATCTCAACATGATAGAAAGCCTTGTCACTAATTTGCACTTCCCAGGGTCCGACCGTCTTTCCCATCGTGTTCGCCGCTATAGTTGGAAGGTTTCTTCGTTCAGCTGCTGCACTCAAAATGGAACATGGAAGCAGTATCCTGACCATGGAATATCTGCTGAGCAGCCGAACAGTCGTCAGCGCTCTCATGGCACCTTTCGAATTGAGAGCATGGCACTATCTGGTACCGCTCCTGCTTACAGCATGGGCTTTTTCCCCACTTGGTAGTCAGGCTTCGCTTCGCATCATCTGGAAAGAACCGTATTTCGCATTTTCGAGCAACGATTTGGTTTATCTGGATTACCTCTCTACTTCCCGGTTCAGTTCGTCTGCGGGTTCTGGTATGCCGGTCTTCATGAGCTCGGTCTATACCCTATTCACAAGCGCGTTGCTGTCCACCAAGGGGATCAAAAAAGGCCCACGGGATCAGTATGGACACGTAAAGATCCCACTCTATCAAGACATTAAATCTGGACCATTCGATGTGAACGGATCATTATGGCACGATGTTCCGCTACAGGATGATGACGTGGTCTGGAGCTCACTGCAAGGGATTCCAATTAAAGGCTTGCCTACCTCCGGACAAAGTGAATTTGTACTTGATACTGCTTACGCCATTTCAGACTGCAATGTCACTGCAAAAGTTCCGTCACGGTGGCATCATGACATCTTTGAAAATTGTACGTCTGAGGTGGTAGCAGCTTCGAGAGAGTGGAATAACCCATGCTGGAGCGGCACAAGCTTTGCTCTGGAGGCCCACGATAATATGGTAGGTGATCGAGGACCACTGCTGTTGAACTTCTCCTCGTTCAACTACTGGGCCTCTGAAACCGACCCGGATCCACTGGTCAAGCCCAAGGCTCTGACGAATGCTCTTTGCTGGGTCTCGATGAATTACGTTGAGGTTGATGTCAGGTGTGAGGGTCAGCTATGCCGTAGCCAGCGCATTCGGCCTTCTCAGCATCCGCAGACCCCCGGAATGACTACTATAGATCTTAGCGGCGACATACGCTACGTGCTCCCTATGCGCGCAAATGGCAACACTATCTACTTCTGGTCACACTTCGTCGACGCAACAGTGAATCGTGAAATCGCTTGTTCGTCAAATCGTTGCGCCCTCAGTCCGCTGGAAGGATATCTACTTGACCCAGACCGGATATACTGGTCGGAGGGACAGGGAGAAAGGAACACGAGCATATGGTCAGTGGGAGACGACTTGTTCTCCATCCGCTTCACGCAGTTGATCAATACTTTCTGGCTCACCAGTATCGCCAACACTGCTATTGTTGGGTCTATCAACGACACCAGCAGGGCTATCTGGAATACTGATCACCACGCTCCGTACACCTCAGTAGACGGCTACACCTTACGCAACACTACTGCCACCGTAAGGACCGCAGTCGAAGCAATACGTTGCAGCACTCCCTGGTTCTTCACGCTAGTCGTCGCTACAGGCTTGCTTCTTCTTGCATGTGTTGCCACTATTTGTATCACCATGGTGCGGAGAGCGCCAGACATCTTGACGAGTTTCACATCTCTCCTCAGATATAATCAATATGCGAACATCGCTTCACATTCATCCCTGGACGATTCCGTGGACATTGCACGACGACTTCGGAAGGCCAGGGTCTTATTTGGCAACGTTCGGTCGGACGAAGATATCGGTTACGCTGCTTTGACAGTGACTGGGCGCGACAGCGTAGTGACTAAGCTCGAGCGTAGGAAGCTTTACGAGTGATCTTACACTGGTGAAAGACTCAACAAAGAGGTACAATGTCACATTTGGCGGACTACATTCTTTCGGAGGAATACGACGTCTACTGTCGATTGTGGCAAAACGCGAAGCACAGTGCATTGCAGAAGCTGAGAGTGGCAGTCGCCATATAACAATTTGTTCGATCCGAGAAGATAATATGGCAATTCTCGTTCCTCGTCTCTTTTTCCTAGATAGCGACAATTCCATGCAGAGGATCAAGATTGTAGTCGCAAAGAATCGCAAAGTAGTCCTTAAGCAGAGCCTTGTCACGCTTTGAGTGTTGATTAAGGCAGCCAGAGATGAGGAAGAGGAGGACACATCCGCGCTGGCTGGATTTCGTGCGTCCACCATACCGGACTGGGTGGTTTGAAAGACGCTGAGCTAACAACCTCGAGCAACATGAAGGGAAAACATGACCTTCAATATTCGGATAGAATAAAGCGGTAGCACAAAATGTTGCTTGTAAACTTGGGCCAGGTCTTCGGCAATACTTCGTAGGTTGGAAAGGAGATTCAAATTGCTCCTCTCTACCAACGTTAATGAATGAACACATCGAGATTGACCAGGGAAGATCCAGACAATCGGAAGGCGACGTCTTGCGAGAGTGGCGTCGCGGAATGATTCAAGAGTTGCAGCGCTTCTTTGATCTGCCTTATCTGCAACACTATCTCAATCGTGCTTCTTATGCTTGGGTATGACCAGACGTAGAGTCCGCGAATGCAGTCGGCGGATGGGCTCCAGAGCCTCCCCAAGATCATCATCCCTCAATACCTCATTCAGGCACATCTTCTACGGCCCAGGATTGAACTTGTACGCCCAAGCCAGCTGAGGACCATCGAAAGGCTCATGAATCTTGAATTGAAAGTCCACGCAACCATTGCGATCCTTGTTTGGAGAAATGCGTGACGCAGCCCAGACAGCAAGCACTTGTCCTTTGAAGTCAACAGGGCAAGCAATCCAATCCTGCCCTTCAAACTTCATGATCCCATCATAGTAGTTGACGAAGCCTTCGAACAGAGGCACGCCACCCAGTGTCTTGTTCGTTTCGGCCTCGGTATACTTCAGACCACCAGCGAGATATCCATTGGCCTCGTCACCGCTATCGACATATACTTGCTGGCCGCCAGGAACCGCGACCGAGAGACCCAGTCCACCTTGAGAGTTGACATATGTGAAGATGGTATTGTTCGTGGCGTATTCGGTAGCATCACCGGCTGGTGGCGGAAGTGTGCCTGTGGGTCTGCCGCCGATGTAAAATGTGCCAAGGTCGGCATTGATGCTCTGTCCGTCGCCTTGACTGCCGGTCGTCAGAGCTGTGGCGGTGACACGAAGAGGATCTTCTGGACTGCTGCCTTTCTGAGGTGCTGGAGTGGCAGCAGCCAGGGTGGCGAACGCAAATGCAAGAGCGGAGTACATTTCGAGTCGCGGATCTGACGTTGTGGCCTGAGAGGTGAGGTGAAGTTCAGATGGCTTTGAATGTCTTTACCTTTAGTTATGTGGCTTCTCCTATGTGGCAAGTGCCGAAAGATGATCTGGGTGGACTGTCGGGAAAAAGTGGCAACCCTGTAAAGATGCTGTCATTCTCAAACTAGCAGTTGCACATGCCTTCCAGCGCTGATCTTGCCAAGCCTACAAATACGAGCTGTTGTGTTTGCTCGATGAAGTGCAGCGTCTGTGGCTCATCGTGTCGGCATTCCTGCTGTGAGGAGTAGTAGCCTACATACTGGTCAGATTTGCATAGATGTACAAAGTACGCAGAAGCTCGTCGTCCTGCTCCTTGAGCAGAAGTCTAGAATCACACACTGCTTCAGGGGTTGGTTGCTTAGTGTAAGCTAATTCGCGCAGATGCAAGGTACCCATGCTGGCTCAGCTTATTAATAGAGGGGCGTCATACTGGTGCAACCTCGTTGTTCACTTTGAAACGGTCAGTATCGACACTATGTATTTGATGATCTTGCGGAAGTCGCAACAAGAAGGGCTGTTTTACAGGAAGCCGGAGTATCACAGGGCGCCGCGTTCCACGCCTGGCTATCCACAGAAATACAAATAGATCACCATAATTGCCATGACTCCAAGCCTCCGTCGCCTTCAACATCACATACAGCTGTCTCTCCCCGATTTCCTTAAAATAGCGACGACCACCGCTTCAAGCCCAAAAATATTATTTCCCAATCCTCTCAAGCAAAGCCCAGAACCTTCCCCAACTCCCCAACAATACCAATCAAGTGATTGTCATGATACCTCCTTCCAATAATTTGCAGGTTGATCGGCGCATTCTCAAATCCTCCCTCTTCCCACAATTGCCTCACATGGGCATCCTTCTCACTCAACGCCTTCCAATCGCCAGTATACTTTTCATTCCCTTCCACCTTCACAGGCGTAGGAACCACGATCCCCGGATAGTCCACGAAGTTCCATAGTGCAGTATAATTCCAATAAAATGCCGTATCATGCTTACTCGCTGGCCCAACGAAACAAGGCGCGAGCACAACATCGACATCCTGTTCATTCCAGCTTTCCATAAATTCATATCGGAAATCATCACGTCTGACACGTTGCAGCGTGATTTCCGTCGCAGTCTGCTCTTTCTCCGGACCTTCAGGATCGACAAAGTCCGTTGTCATTGGCGAAAGTACCGTCTTGGTCAAAGGGTGCATCGGCTCTCCAGTCTTCTTGAGAGCGACTTTCGTGTTGATGCCCGCGTCAGGCCAGTACATCTCGCCGATATATTTCATCGCTAGGTCTGCACGGTAAGGCTTGAAAGGTTTGAGGACGAAGTTCGAGTCTTTGCCTAGTCGTTCTTGGGCCCATTCGAGAGCTCGAAGGACAGGAGGCTGAGGTGTGATGACTCCATCGCTGAGCATGACGCCGATTTTGATGGGTTTGTTCGGTAGCGGAGTCGAGAGCCCGGTCCATGGGAAGGGAATGATGCGTGGGTCATGGAGATATTGTTTACTACCCACAACAATCTGCATGAAGAGTTCGACGTCGCGAAGAGTACGAGACATGGGACCAATCGAGCAGAGGACATTGAGTTCTGCCGGGAAGCCGATGGGTATCATGTCTTTCATCGTTACAGTGTAGGAAGTTGGCTTGTATCCGAAGACGCCGCAGAAGGCTGAGGGACCACGGATGGAGCCTCCGATGTCTGCATAATGTCATTGTCAGCAGGAAGCGCATCGAGGGAATGCGGCATAGTGGAATGGACTCACCAGTCCCCAGGCCCAACACACTTCCCTTCATCGCCAGCAACGCACTCTCGCCTCCCGTCGATCCTCCCGACGAAAGATTCACATTATGCGGATTGTTCACTCTCCCCACCCACCCATCACTCTCCAAATGCATGATACCCTGCGGCTGATTTGTCTTGACATAAAACACAGCACCCGCATCTCTCAGAATCTTCACAAGCAAAGAATCCTCTTCACTCCAAGCCCTGGTATCAAAATACCCCCAGCTCGACCAATGTCCTTTGATCGCCATATGTTCCTTCACGCCGATCGGCACGCCATGCAAAGGACCAACAGTCTTTCCATGAGTAGCAAGATACTCGTCCAAGAAATTTGCGCGCTCCAAAGCCTCGTCCATGAAATACTGCGTGAGACAACAAGTAAGCTGATGGGCGATGGCGGCACGTTTACAGAATGCCGTGGCAACGGCTACGGCACTCAATTCCTTCTTCGCGATTGCAGACGCGAGTCCCGTCGCATCATACTGCTCCGTGATGATGATCTCCGCAGGAGTCAGTATTCCACATGTCGAGGGAACAGAAGTAACGTCCAAAGGCGGGTTCTTGAAGAAAGATTCCGGGAGCCAAAATTCCCTTGGAATTGAAGCTTCGAGTTCAGCGATGACTTTTTGGCGTTTCTCCTCGAAAGCCGGCGTTCCTTTCGGGACCGGGACAGGTTGGAGGACGTGCATGATGGCTTCGCTGTTAGAAGTATTGGCGTTGCTGGACGATGAGGAAGGCCTTCTGGGATTATTGTTGATCGCACTGGTAATGCTGAGATTTCTCTGCATCGCGAGAAAAGGGAGGTCGCCTCACCGGTCGAGGCTGGCGATTCTTATAACTGTTGTCATTGGGCGCTGATCTCAATGGCAAAGATAGTGGAGAGCGGTCGCCGTCGCTATCATGGCAGCCGGCCGGCGGCCTATCTAGACCTGATCAGTTCAATGAGAGGGGTTGCTCTCAGCGTAGAATTACCCAAAGAGCTTACCCCGGTGCTGTGTCATGGTATGGATCCATGTTGCAACCAGGATCGCCGCACATGACGATGTCAGCCTCCGCTCGTGGTTGTTTAGACTTTTGCGAATGCGCAGCTTCCCGCTTGTCCGTACGAGCTCGCTGCAATCGCAGAACTTGTCAACAACACAAGTGTAGTATAGGGCAGATCGGCGGAAAGTCAGGAAGTTGAGTCCCGAGTCCGTTGCGTGCGACATCGAAATGAGGCAAGTGGAGGAAGTGTGGTTGGTCCCGCCAAGACTGTGCTGCTGATAGCCATTGGCATCGAGACTACGCAACTCGAAGTGTACAAGTGCAAGAAGATGCAGTTATGGATCAAGCATCTTCATTGAAGCTGCTATGCCTCCTCGTGCCCGGCATCTGCACGGCTGCTGTTGTCCCTGCATTCTGCCCCGACCGATGTGCTGCCCGGGCACAATGTCCTAATCTGAAAGATGTCGATGTACATCGAGTTAGAGGAAGCCTATGGAGGGTGAGTGTCTGAGAGTGCTGGTCAGCGAGCCCATTGCAAGCCAGATGAGGGACGTGGTCAGAGAGCAATTGGTAGACGTGGTCGATGGATGTCGCCACGTTCTCCATGGCGGCACTGCTATGCTGATTGCATATAAGGCAGCTCCATTGCACCTCGTGGAAAGGAGGCATGCTCCTGTGGCTGAACGCAGCGACTGACGTCCCCAGCTAATCGTACATCGCTCAGCGCATTCCTGGCTCTTTTCAGGTTCATAGGATGATTCTCATCCATCAAGGCTACTCTGACCCTGGACATCCGCGCTGCGGTCACCATGTATTCTTTTCAAACTCGTTATTGCCCCTACTCTTTTCCCTCAATATCCTCTCGCCCCAGTCTTATTTTCGATCCGCAAAATTTCAGGATGACGATGCGTGCTCGGCATCAGAATGCCCACCCCAATCGCCCTCCGAATAGCCTTGGCCATCCTCCTCTGATTCACGGGCCGCAGATTTGTCTCGTTGCTGTGCTTGATCCTGCCCATCTCCGAAACATACTCGCTCATGATGGAGAAGTTCTTGTATAAATCAATGGGCTTCAAATTCAGCTGATCCACCACATCGTACTTGGGCTTTGACCTCCTCCGCAGCTTCTTCCACTTTGCCATTTCAATGCCAGTTAAATCATGCGGAGCGTAGACATCGCCAGCTTTCCACTTGCGATGCGCCGCTTGTCGTTCCAGATCCTGCCTGTTCCAACCGCGCTCCGTGTCGAGAGCGAGTTGTCGCTGCACTTGCAAGCGACGTGCTTCACCTGCCAGTTGAATCGCAGATCGGGCCAGCGTAAAGTTGGGCGATTCGGTGGGAGATTCGGAGGAGGGAGTGTTGGCGATGGCAGCGGGGGTGGGGCGGGAGGCAGTTGCCGGTTTCGTGGATTGCGATGCGCTGTTGGAGAAGAGGTCTGGATGCTGTTAGATGTACTGTGCGCAGATGAAGCCTAGATATGTTCATACCAGCAACAGCGGCCGTCGCGTTGCTCTGTTGTCGTGTCGCCGGTGATGTCGCGAAGGAGCGGCGGCATTGCTGGCAGATGGGCTTGCTGCGGATCGCCAGGCGGCGGAGGGACTGCTCGAGCGACATGGCGGAGGTGTGATGATGCGGTAGAAGTGTCGTGTGCTCGATGGGGTGTCGGCGAGGAAAGTCGTCGGGCTGCGGCGTAAGCGGAGATGCCAAGACCAATGCATCGAGACGTGCATGCGATGTATCTCGCCCGCATCATCGATGGAGCTCTCCCCTCCGCCTCCCACAGCGCTGTCTCCGCCCGCGAGGACGATATAGACCGGTAGCGGACGACTCACTGCCTATGGACTGACGATGCCCACCCACCTCACCCGCTACGTCCTCCGACGAATCCTCGCCAATGAGCCCATTCTCCATCGAGCGTGTCCGCGGCGGCAAGCATACAGCTCGTTGAGCAGAACACGAAATGGCCCTCGATCATGGACGGCACAGCATGGTAGAGCAGTGGCTTCTGCTGAGCAGCGGAGGACGTTCTTCGATCTCAACATGTTCGGGCCCAAGAAGAGACAGACGAAGGAAGCCGACCTGGAGCCTGGCATGGAGGAAATGATGCATTTGGCGAAATTGCAACGCATGAATGCTCGTTTGCCTCCGCCCGAAGATATCTCCCAGGCTCTGAAACAATTCTTCCTATCCACTTCCCGCCGCCTCAATGACCGCGCTGCCAAACTGGTTGCATCTAGTCTCGAATATTGCTGGACTGCTGAAGAACAGGCCTCGTCCCCGCGCCGATTCATATCATCCCAGCTCTTGGTACGCATTACGAAAACATTGAGGACGACTCGCGCGCCGGTCACCGAGGCCCACCTCAAACTCTCCTCTTTGATTCTCCAGAAGGGGCAATCTCTCAATGGCGCAGTTCGATACAGGGCTAACCTCAGTCACATCAGAATGCTGGGCTTGGCCGGCCACTATTTATCAGCACGGAAATTGGTCGAGGAGATTGAAAAATCGGGCTCAGCTTCTACAGAGCGCCTCGGCCCCAGCGAAGCCAAAATCGATAACGAAGACGCCGACGAGGGTACAGCGAGCACAGCACAACACCTGGAGTCATACTGGATCACAGCCCTGGAAGCCGTGTCCAAAGGCAATAGTGAGCGCGATTTGCTTGAAACACTGAACATGATCAGTGAACGAGAGTCGCTCCGCCCGCCGCCACAATACCTCGCAATGCCCATGCTCGCATTCTATATCCGCACCCCAAATCTCGAAGCTGTACAGACATGGTGGAAGCAGTACTGGGACTCTTCCACAGACCATGGCTATGGCGACGAAGAACTCGAAAGAGGTCTGGCATTCCACTTTGACTCTGTGTTGCGGTGGTGCGTCTCCCACCAACAACTCGAATTCGGCCATCAAGTCGTGCGGCAAGCCATGACCAACAACCCTCCCAAGCCTCTGTGGGATGCCATCTTCATCTGGGCTGCCGCTACCGGCAAAGGCGCAGACGAGATTGGACGTATGCTGGATGTTATGCAAAAGTCCAACGAAGACTTTTTGGACCCGGCGCAGTGGAGGCTGCCCGATATCACGACCATCAACGGCTTGGTTGAGTACGCCACTTCAAAGCATGACCCGTATCTTGCGGAGCGATTCATCGCTCTGGGACAAGCCAGAAGTATTGAACCTGATGCCCGCACATATCAACTACAGATACAGTATCGCTTGAAGGTCAATGACGTGGATGGTGCCCTCATCGCGTACAAGAACCTTCAAGCCATGGACCTCTCTTCGAATGAAGACGTGCCCACAGTGAACGAGCTTATTGTGGCATTGTGCCAGAGCAAGCGTCACGACTTCGACACAGTCATGAATGTAGCCATGGATTTGGCAGATCGGAGGGCGCGCTTTGAGTCAACCACTGTGACAGCATTAGCATTGTTGCATCTCAACCGTGACGAAATGCACGACGTGATTGACCTGCTCAACACACACGCTCACCACTACTCTTCCGCTGAGCGCGACAAGATTCGATCTACACTTCTCGACTTTTGTCTCAACTCCGAGACTCCGACGTCCCGTGCGTGGGATGCGTACAAGATTCTAGGAACAGTGTTCGATGAAATGCCACGATCGGAGCGCACCGCGGTTATGGCCAGCTTCTTCACCCGTGAGCGGCCCGACATGGCCGTCTTCATCTTCAACGAGATGCGTCGCCACTCACGAGAAGATACCATGCCGGTTATCGACACATATGTAACTTCTTTCCTATGCTCCGCAAAGCTACGAGATTTGGACAGCCTGGAGCTCATCCACAATCAACTCAAGCTCGACTACAACATCACCAGCAATACATACCTTCAGAACGCCATGATGATCGCATACACTGCCTGCGGTCGACCTCGGCAGGCACTGGCGTTCTGGGACGATATTGTTTCTTCCAAGGAAGGTCCGACCTACAACAGCATTCACATCGCTCTACGTGCATGCGAGAAAGCGCCGTTTGGCGACTTGCGAGCCAAGCAACTGTGGGCAAAGTTAAAGCAGATGGGTATAGAGCTGGACCAATCCATGTGGGGATCGTATGCCGCCGCCCTGGCTGGCAATGGTGACATCGATCTGGCCCTCAAGAGCGTGGAAGAGGCGGAGGCCAAGAACGAGGTCGATGTTGACGCTTTCTTGCTCGGCAGCCTATACGATGCTACTGCGGGTCATGCCGAGAAGCAGGATGAGGTGGAGTCCTGGGCCAGAGGGAAGTTCCCGGACGCTTGGGAAGGGCTGGAGAAGATTGGGATAGAGGTCAACGAGCAAAGCGGGAAGAAGTTGCCCAAAATCGACAGGAGTGTGACGCCTTGAAGGGGTCCGAGAATCACCAATTTTGCGATTCCACGAGGCGGCCGTATAGGCCTGTCGTTACAGGTGGCTATTGTGCCCAAATGCGATCTCTCCAGGACCAGGGGTGCAAATTTCCGAACAACGCCGCTAGTCGCTTCCTCCGCCACGAAGCAGTACGGCTGTCTGCTGATGCACACACAGCAAATCGCGCATTGGCCTATTTGAATAGTCAACCTCTGGCACTGGAACGAGCCCCACAGTGCTGGATTCCACGCAGCAAGACTCAACGCCTGCCAAGTGCTGCCAACAACCAAGCAGCCACAGCTGAATTGTTGCTGCTGCCGGGACGGAGTGCATGGCTCGCCACCTGTGTTGATCCGTAGTTTCTGAGTTGTGCGCCAGGAGTGGCCTACTGTGCACGGCGACGAGGACGATTACGACCATGGTTACAAATAAGTGTCCCATCATGACCGGCGTTGAGCTGAGTGCTTCAAGGATGTCGGACGAGAGAAGCATGCGGAAGTGGGCCTTTCGTTGTTGTGCTGATACTCGTGGGCCGACTTCACAGCTGGTGTGCTACAGCATCCACGATGCGCAAATTCACAGACATGTCTGTGCTGTGCGCCACTGTTACCTCAATGAATGCAATGTAATGCACTTGTTGCAGTCAGAGCCGGAGCAAGTGCCATCTACAGTATCTAGTATCTAAGCATACACGGGCTGCAGCTTACCGCACACCCGCTGCAGAATCCTGTCTGGCAGAACAGATTCATACACCGTGTCGACCCAATTCGCAACGACCTGTCTCGTTATGGCCGGGTCGATGATTTCCTCCACACTGAAATGATTCGCCGTCCGGACTGGGTTCATCAACCGCCTGTACATTGTCTCCAGTCCCTTATATCGTGCCTGTCTTGCTTCGACGCCCTTCTCCTTCTCCAACTGCCGTAGCTCATGAGCATGCCCGACTTCAATTCCGCCGTCCAATGGCAAAGATCCCCATTCTCCACTTGGCCAGGCGACACGACTATGCGGATCTCGACAATCGACAATGACTCCTCCCGCCACTCCGTACGTCTTTCTTACAATGACACTGAAGATGGGCATCGTGGTCGTGTAGTATGCCTTCGTAAGTTCCACTCCCCATCGCATCGTCGCTGTGCGTTCAGCTACTGTTCCTACCGCGTAGCCTGGTACATCAACGAATTGCAGAAGTGGCAAGTTGAACACGTCGCAGAATTTCAGATGCCGTATGAGTTTCTGACTTCCTGCAGCATCCAGCGCTCCTGTCAGAACTTCGGGATTGTTGCCGAAAATCCCAATGGGCTTGCCGCCGAGTCGAGCAAGACCGCAGATTGCTGGTCTGCCCCAGAGAGGGCCAATCTCGAACCATGAGCCCTCGTCCACGACTGTTGAGATAACTCGTCTCATCGAGAACATTCTTTCCCGTTTCCGCGGAACGATACTCCTGAGCTCTTCGTTCTGCCTCCCCACATCATCCTTGCCTTCCACGACAGGCGGTATCTGTGTCCCACAATTCGGCAAAAACCCCAACACAGTCCTTATCTGCTCAAAACACTCCCTCTCATCCTTCGCCAAATTATCAATCGTCCCATTCGTACAATGCATCCCCGGCCCACCCAAATCCGTAAAACTCAACCCTTCCTCAAACGTAGCCTTCGCCACCACATTCGGCCCCGCGTTGAACAAACTCCCAATATCCTCCGCCATAACACTAAAATGACAACTCACCACCCTCGCAGCCCCAAGACCAATCGCAGGACCCAAAACAGCCCCAAGATTCGGGATCCCAGCATTCAGCTGTGCTTGTACGATATCAAATCCCGTCATAGGCGGCACGTATGAATAACCTTGTTTCTCAATACTCGTCACCGAACCTCCTCCGGAACTCCCATCTGTCAACTTAATCATCGGAATCTTCAACTGCAACGCCAATTTCTCCGTATGAACCGTCTTAGCCATCAAATGCCCATCCTGATGCCCCGCTCGAATCGAAAAATCATCAGCAGTGAACACGACTTTCCTTCCATTCAATTTCCCAAATCCTTGGACGTTGTTATGTGGAGTGAAAGCTACAGGCTCCTCTCTGATGCCTCCAGATCCGACAGGTTTCCATGTGACATGGCCCGTGGCTTCACCGATTTCTTGGAAAGAGTCCTTGTCGAAGAGGAGATTGATGCGTTCGCGGACCCAGAGTTTTCCGTCTTGTTTTTGGCGAACGTAGCCTCGGCGGGAGAGATCGGGGGTGTTGGCGAGGGTGCGGAGTTTTGTAAGATGGCCGAGAATGTCGCTGTAGTCGGCTGGGAGGTCGTCGTCTTCTTTCTTTGCTTTTCGGCGGCGGCGTGCCCCAACGTTAGGACTCGACTTCCCTTGGCTTTGGTCCTGAGGATCGGTGTCCTCTTGTTTCGAGGATGAGGAGAGATGTTCTGATACTTGAGTCGCTCGACTGGCTGCCGTTTGGGATCGTGATTTGGAATCGGACATTGTGCTTGACGAATGCGATTCCAAACGATGGCTCGAGGACGGATTACGTTCTATCGCTGCATCCCAATGAAAAGAATTAAGTTGCTCCGGCCATAGCTGGTTGTTCGTGCATACTGGTTCACCGTCTGGAGAAGACATGTCGTCGAGTTGTTGCCTCGGCAGTCAGAAAGTGGGGTCCCGAGACGCCTGCGTTCTGCCATCTTAAACAAGGACAATGAAACTATTGAGAGGTATGTATTGCGTGAATGAAATGCGAAGATACATAGCCTAAATCATTTCGCAGCAATCGGAGTTCCATCGTTTTTCCACGCCATTGATCAATCGTCATATTCGTTCAATGGCAATGTGATATGTCGGGCACGATGAGCACGATTTTGTGATTGTCTGGCTATCTGCATCGCAATCAATACGCACTGCAGTCACAGTATCGCACCGCCCTCGTTCCATCTCAATTGCAGTCTTTTGCCATCCCCGCTGGCAGATCTGACTCTTCTCCCCAATTCTGATCGCGTCCCACTGATCTACAGAACGTGATCAGATGCCAATCCACGAAGGTACTGTGCTCCGGACAAGGTCACCCATCGAGCGCTCAGATCATGCAAGAACTTGCCAAGCCATCTTTCCAATGGCAGCACGATTCCACTGTTCCTCTCCGTCCACTGAATGGTCTCCGACGAAAGAGTAGCGCCTTCATTTCGTGGTCGCAAGGAGATGACCAAGAGACCCTTTACAGCATCGAGTTGTGCCGGCGGTCGAATGGCAAGTTCCACACGCAGAGGAGTTCGCTTGACGACTTCGTAAGCTCCATTGACTAGATCGCCTTTCACAAAGCTCAGATTATTAATGTAGTCCGTCTTGAAAGTCTCACGTTGTCTCGCAGAACCATACGCCAGCCACACAAACCAGCCCGCTGGAGTCCTGTTGTGCTGGATAAAGTTGTTGCGGAGCAGGCCGGTGAAGTCGGCCTCCAGGTCAGCGCTGAGTCCAATTGTCACATCTTTGATGTGCTTCGTCACCTTGTCATGAACAGTACGGTAAGCCTTTGCATTTTCAGTCAAGTCCGTGGGGACATTCTCAATCTCGCCACACTCCACGGAAGCCCACAGGGAACCGGTACTTGGATGCGTGTGAACGAGTTGTCGTCCCAGATAGAAGTGATGGGCCAGCGGGAACAAGACGATACCAGCTACAGTTGCAGCGCCTCCAGCGAGCAACAGTCGCGAGTTGCGGTCCTGATGGAGTGTTTCAGTCAGCGGGGAACCCCGGCGTGGGCTTGATGCGTTGTTCGATCGCTGTACTCACCTGCGGCAGATACTGCTCAATGGTTCTGCCTGCTTCCTCGACATAGCGCTGCACATCCGCCTGGAACGACATGTTTGACTATCGCCGACTCTCGAATTGCTCCTGCTGCATTGCACACCGCAGATTGCAACAGAAAGAGTAGGAGAGTTTGTGATGGCCCTGGTGACGTAAAATTGCTCGTCGGACGGCTTTCCCTCGGCTCAAGAAAGTCGCGCGACACGACTTCTCCCGAATTTTGACTTGGCCTTTCGACCAACACCTATCAATTTACTGCAAGCATGTGAAAGTGGATGCACAGGATTGTGGTTCACTTGCACGAGGGAACCACGTGGAAAGCAGTGGTAAGTATATTCTTGGCGAGTTTGTGGCAGACCTCACCTCCAAGCTCATCAGTCCGTCCGGCCAAGCGCTCCAGTCCACTTTGCACAATTCCATTCCAGGGCGAAATGCCCGCAGTGGTGCAGCTTGGGGAGTTCTTATGAGCATGCAAATTGTCTTCTGAAAATTGATAAGTTCCTGGGCTACGATTCTGTCATAAACTTAGCCTGATACTAGTACTAAACATACAGTGAGAATAATAAGTATTAGGAATACCCCAGGCATTCCACGTCCAGCCCGTCGTACATGGTATCACTTCCAGTTCCTGATGACCGACCTCATTCCCAGCCCTTCATAGTCGGACGTCCATCGTGACCGATCCCCGGCACATCCTATCATAACGATACTTGACGAATATTGAAGCAGTCTAAGCAACGCCAAAGCAGAGCTTGCAGTCGTTGGACTAAGGGCATGTCAGTGATTGCACATCAGACGGATGATCAATCGTGACCTACCAGGTTGGAGCCAATGGCAATGGCAGCAGCGATGCAAGATGTATCGTCCTGAACATCACGGCCAAGCTTGATAGCAGCCCAGATACACTGGTTCAACAAACCGGCGGAGTTCATGGCGCACCCTGCAGACGTATTGTCAGCACACTGGATCTCAACGCTTTCTTGCCACAGCAGAAGGGCAATGACTTACTGAAAGCACGGGTGTAACCGCAGTGCAGGCCGGGGACCATGGCTCTCTTCTCAATGTCTGCAGCTTCCTTGACATCGACAAGGTCAATCTCTCCTGCATTCGAGTCAGTTCTGAATTCCGTAGGAGAGCTTGTCATGGCTTTGTGCTTACCATCGTTGATGAGATTCTTGAGGACGTCAAGCACATCGATCTCCTGCACTGGAAGGCTGCCAGACAGCTTGTCCAAGCTGAGAGGGCAGGTGAGCGGGGTGGTGAGGTCGAGGTCGGTGGCGGCTCTTGCTGGGAGCATGGCCGCGTTGATGAGCGGAAGAGCAATGGAGGCGATGGCGAAGAACTTCATTTTGAATGAGTGGTTTTGGATGGTTGAGTCGAAGGACGGTAGAAGTCGGTCTGGTCTGGGACTGTTGGGCTGGAGTGTTGTTCTGCTGCTGATGAGGAGTTCCTTGACAGCGAAATCACTCAGGCTTTATGCTTCTCCTCGTGGACGGTATCGTCCCCGACATGCGGCGTCTATCTAAGACATGAGCGTTGAACTCATCTTACCGCCAAAGGGTGCAGCGACTCCGTTCGAAGAATGAGGTTAGTACATGAGCGCACCACCTCTTCACTTCTAAAACCAGTCAATGCTCTGTGGGGAGGATGTGAACCAGTCCGCGTGCTAACCATTCACGGTCCACAGTTGCTATCATGGCGCTCTGGGCCCTCCGTGGTAGGTCTTGCTTATCCCCCACAACACCATTTCGCGCTGTTTTACAAACAACCATGATGGTATTGGATCGCCTTGTTCTCGTATCCTTATCCGATGGCTGAGAATGAATCTCTTTCTAGATCAAGCGTATTCTCACGGTGCTTGGCCCGAGGTTGACGCTCCTCACTATCTGCTTTTGCTACACACTACTTGATGGGCAATTAAACCACAGTACGCCTTCCAGATAACGTCGTGATGCTGCCATCACGTGGCTGGCTAGCCGCAACACTTGAGCTGTCGCGTGCCTGACTAGATCGATCGACTAGGATGAATATGTCACTAGAGCTCTACCCTCGCATTTCCCCCGAGCTTATGTGGCCTAAGCTCTCAGAAACTAGGATGAATGACGCTCTTCTAGAAGCTTGATCTAAGTTGTGAGGTCAGCACTTGAAACCTATGTATGCCCAGTATAGCAGAGCTGCAGAGGGCAGTACATGGATCGAAATTTCGAACTTTGTGATCGTTCAGGTGTAAAAGCCTGCCAACAGTGTCTCCAGACATCTGCACAATTCATTGCACAGACCAAATCCGTCTATTCGGTTCATGTGGGCAAGTGGTTGTGCATCAATTCGGCTCGATATAATTCCGTACCTAGCGCCGAAGTCTCGGCGACTGAATTTGCATGTTAGTGTAACGAGTTGTTTCTATTCACATAACACAGCTGTTACTCACTTCGATAAGGGATCTCGGCTTCAACTTCATCTCCGGCAGTGTGTCGCTGTTGTTTTACTGTGAGCACAGTTCATAGCAGGACAATTGCACGTGGCCGATGACTATGCAACGAGTCGGTCTTCGTATATTCTGTCCAAAGAGATGTCAACAGAGCCGTTTCATGCAGCTGGCAGAGGAGAACATGCCCGAGAGCCTACCGCTTAGTACATGCCCGAGTGTCACCTTTGTGAAGCCGGCTGCGGATCCAACATCATCGGGCACCAGATATCGCACCGGGTTACAATCTGCCCGTCGTATGCACTCGTGTGACCACTTGCCTGAATCCGACCTCCATAACCGGTCGTATTGTGATTCTCGGCTGAGAGCAAAACACGAGATTGAGGCCCACCGCACGTGGCTCTAATGCTGCTCTACATTTCGGGTCCGGGTCGGTACAGCAATGGCTCATTCCCAAGACAGTCTTAGACTGGGACCGATTAGTGAACAGGCTGACATATCTTTGTAGTCACTGAGCCCTACAGCTAGCTTAGATCAACCCTTGTAGCGACCAATGTGGTAGCGTTCAATCGCACAAGGACGAGGTTGAACTGTGCTGCGCAGGCTTGCCCCATAGTTTTGTGGTTTGACGGAGCTTGGACTCGCTACACCACTGCACGAACCTCTATTCTGGCGAGATGGCTGCCACTGCCAATAGACAGATTACTTGGAAAGCCGCTCGAATAAATGTCAGAGTGGACAGAGAGCACGATCCTGAGGGCCCCATTCGCTGATATGTGCATCGTACCCAGGAATAGAAGCCATATCATCGCAGCGTGAGTATTCATCCAGGACACTAAGCAACTGACACTAGTCGGGACCAGAAAGAGAGACCACCAAAGTCTTCCGTATCGGGCCTGTTCCTTCACCGCATTTACCCCAGATGGCCAGAGAGCAAGATAAGGCTACCGTCCACCTACGAGCAATCGGGCCGTGCTAGTTGTGCCTTGATATCGAACGAGACCGACGGAATGGGGCATGCTAGACGCTCCGTTCATCGGGTCTCCAACCGTTCTGCCTCTTCGTCCAGCGTCCTTTACGCCCAATCTGATGATCGAGTTGATCCCCCACGACTGTCACTTGATCAACGACTTCGTATTCGCGACGCACTGGCGCAGTCCAGATGCAGTTCTGGAAGGTCCAGCCCTCGCGGTCAGTCAAGCTACGACGCTTAGAGTCAAGAGCGCATCCGTTCGTCGAGCCTCGAACGCTGTGGGCTGATGGGTTGGTCGCGCTGAGTCGCCGTTGATCAGCCTCGACGGCCTGAGTATGTGTCACTATGGTGCACTGACAGGTCTGACATTCCATTTGCGATACCTTTGATTCGTGAAAGATATGAAAAGCAAGCGAAAGCGTTCGGTGACAAACTCGTCCAGATGTGTGGACATTGATGGCTGAACAACGAAACGGACATGCGAGGTCGGAGGTTTGATGGCTGAGGTCTGGTGTTTGATCGATGCAGTGTTGAGTGTCGATCAGGATGTTTGTGAGATGGAAGGGTCGCGAGGATGAAGTGATGCAGCTTGGCGAGAGATGATTTTTCAAAAGCATGCAAGGCAAGCAAGACTGCATTTTCAACCTCTGGCTCTCTAGAAAAGCCTGCAAGCTTGTTCCAGTGACACGATCGATCCATCTGAATGGCTACTCGTGTCCTTCGTTAGTGGTGTAGCATGAAGTGCTCATCGTTTTGAAAACACAGTTGAACGCTTTCAAAGACAACTTGACCACTTCGCAACAGATGAAGGTCCTGCTTACCTCGTTCATCTTCGCTCGATCCTTTGTTGAGCGCTGCATACCACCTGCTGAATTCATCGGCCTTTCGTCACTCACGCAGCGCTTGATTGACCTCCTGATTCTTGCCCCTTGCAGGAACCTCACGGTCGCTTTACTGTTCTACGAACAGTGGGCCTCTGAGCTTGTTGCGTGCGAACAGCTACACACTTGCCGAAACGACCACACGTATTGCGTTCCACGTCATCTGCATTTCCTCGTCAGCGCTCGGAGTCCCAGCGAAAGATTCCACCTCCGCTTGGCCTCCTTGCGAGCTTGTTGTAACGACCTATCTCAATGAGGCAGCCTGGAAGTCGATCAAGGGTGACTTTGACGTGATCGAGGGCGTTGGTTCGTCCTTGAAATCTTTTGGGCTCACGCTTCTCTATGACATAGACCTTGAAATGTCAGTTTCAGGCCACTCGAGTGACGTTTCCTCGTGAGGCACTCTGTTTACCGTGCCACATCCGATTGGGAGGCTCCGTGAATTTTGCCGAACGCGGCTCCATCGCAGCTTCGAAAAACAGATTCTATCACCATCATCCACGAATTCCGGGTGTGCGAACAACCATAATTTGTTCGAGTTTTCGGGTTTAGCTGAGCTTCCGACAAAGATGAAGTGCGCCAATCAAATAGTTTGGCGGCATCAAGGCGTTCGTATTGATTCTTGTGTCGTGTTGAAGTAGCGTTGCACATTCGGCGCAACTTTCAAGCAAGCTTTGTAATGACCTGCCAACGCAATGCTGCTCTTGTACCTTAGGGTTTCTTGTGAGCAAGGTTTCTTAGTCGAGAAGTCGGTCCACGACCCCCCTAGATTCGGGCAAGGCGTTCTCGCTTTACCACCCGGCGACATCAGTCTGTCCGGATGTTTTGTAACGGAAACGGCAAAGCGCCTGACTGCGGCCGCATCCTTCTTGAAGCGGCAGAGTATCGAAATGTGGCCGTGTCCTGGATACATGGGACCACAGAGGATTGAATGAGTTAAAAGAGCGCTGGCTCATCTTTCTGAAGCGATGGAGCAGCTCGGTCCGTCCATACAGATCCTTCAGCACGAATAAAATCGCAACAAGCAATCGAGGAACCATGTCCAACAAGCTCATTCTTCCCGTCGTTGGGACCACTGGCACTCAAGGCGGCTCAGTCATCGACACTGTCTTGTCCAGGCCAGAGTTGAACGCCAGATACACTCTTCGCGGCATCACACGCGATCCAGAAAGCGAAAAGGCCAAAGCTCTGTCTGTGAAGGGAATTGAGGTCATCAAGGCCGATCTGGACCATGTGGAAAGTCTCAAAGCCGCTTTCTCTGGTGCTTGGGGAGTCTTCGGCGTCACCGATTTCTGGTCCCTAGGTTCGAAGGCGCGCGAGATCCAGCACGGCAAGAATATCTTCCACGCCTCCCAAGATGCGAATGTGAAACACCTGGTCTGGAGTTCCTTGCCAAACGTTACCAAGCTCAGCAATGGCCGACGACACCTTGTCGACCAGTTCGATGGGAAAGCAGAAGTGGAAGACTTCATCGAGTCGAACAAAGGCAACATGACTGCCAGCTACTTCATGCCAGCCATGTTCACCGACAACATGAAGCAAACTGTCAACGACCACGGCCAGGGCCCTGCAATGGCCCTTCCCTTCCCGGACCCTAACATCGCAATTCCGTACATTGATGCCAAACGCGATGCTGGCAAACTCGTCTTGGGTCTATTCGAAGCCAGCGAGAAGGCAAATGGCGTCAAAGTGCAAGGCGTCAGCTTCTGGACAACTCCAGCCAAGCTCGTAACAGCAATTGGAAATCACGTCGGCAAGCAAGTCAATTTTGTGTCTCTGCCGGGCAAAGTCTTTGCTTTATTTCTTCCGGAAAACATGAAAGATCCTGTCACGGACATGCTTCTGTGGGTGGGAGAGGACAGCTATTATGGCCGGGGCAGCGAGTCGAAGCAGTCGGAGAGCGAGGCATTCTTGGTGAAAGATGCGGATATGCAGAGCTTGTCTGCGTTCTTGGAGCAGAGTGGATCTTGGGGTATCTGAGTACGCTTCACATAGAATTGGAGTGGATGGTTGCCGTGTCCGCTGTGGTGTTCTTCGCCCTTCAGCACGAGTAATTGGGTAGAGTTGTCATGACCGAAGATCTAATGAGTTCCGCATGCCAGGATCTGATGGTCGTCGTGATGCTCGTAGTAGTGATGGGCGTGAAGCGTCGCTCACGAGCTGGGGCTGACAATCACAAAACTTGCAACAACGAGTGCCAAGTCGTCCCTATACTTTTGTGATCGTAAGTCTACCGTAGTGTTTCCATCTGCTTCCCAACGTCGCCTGTTTGTTAGAATTCATTTCCATCTTCGCGACACATTTCAGCTCACTCATCGTGCCCACGCGCAAGAGAGGCTATCTGTGAGCGAATGAAAAGCTCATTGAAGCTCCAAGGTTCAAAGTACACAATTCCTTTGTTACACAGCATTGCCATCCTGTTCAGCCGCAGCTACGTGCGTCTGCGTGCGTTTCGTCATGGCATCTCGCGAGAGCTCAGCCTCGCTGCTCACAAACTGTCATTCCTCCTCCCGCGCGGTTTTCTCGTGGACGGAGTGCAAGCTTCCCGTGGCGCAACATGGATCCACTGTCCATCACAGCCGGCATCATCGCCATACTTGGAGCAGCGACAACGACGACCTCGACGATTAGCAAGCTACGGGCAGCGGGCAAAGCGCCCGAGCTGTTCGACGAGCTGTCAAATGAAGTCGAGGGCCTGCGCAGCGTGCTAACCATCATTCGAGCATGTCTCCGCAGAGAGGAGCATTCCGCAGTGGAGCAGGAAGTGCACGACATGCTAGGCGGGCTCTTGCGAAACACCCAGAATGTTGCGCTGGAGCTGCAATCCGTGCTCGAGTACCAACTCCGGGCTGGCGAGGGCCGCACCAAGGATGGTCGCACGAAGGTATTGATAGCTGTTGCTGTCCACACAGTGCCATGTTTCGCTGGCTTCCAACACTGACTGGAATCAACCTCGCTTAGGTAAATCGTCGAGACTGGATGAAGTACGGACCCGAAGTCGAACGAATCAAACAGAAGATCCGTGACGCTCGAGATAACCTTCAAATGGGACTGACCGCACTCAATGTGATTCAAGGGTGAGACCAGTACGTACTTGACTGGCCACATAGGTTGACGAAGCACAGTGACATGACGAGACAGCTTGTCGTGCAGATTCAAGGAATCCACATCTCTCAGCAGCCCCGGCTCCCTGCTGCACTCTCGCCGAATCAACAGCAGACGCTTGCGGACTACGCTGCTTCGAACCAACTCAGTCAGATGGTGCAATATTCGAGGCTAGGGCCGACGAATCAAACTCATCTTCCAACTCACCCCACACAGCTCGCCCAGCAAACCCGAACCGCTTCTACGAGCGCAATTCCAATTCCGGAAAACCAGGATCAGAGCTCGATTCTTGTCCCCAGCAACGACTTGGACTTAAATTTCCCCTATGCACAATCTTCTCCCCTGGACACAATGACTATCACGGCCACCATTGCTCGCAGGCGATGCCACGTATCCTGCGACTGCACATGCCATGTACGGACGGCAGGATGCACACCAAGATGGCTGAAAGGAGTGATGGGCCAGCTCATGTTCGACTACACGCCCGCTTTTTACACTCGTCCTTGCACCAAAGACAGTTGCTTGAATGCTTCTCACAAGTCAACGTTCTCGTACCACTTTCCATCGTGGCTGGCCTGGAAGACATTTGAGTTTCAACATCATTCTTCTGGCCTCTTCAGCTATGGCTCTACTTGGAGTCTGCGAGTAAATGTCAACCTATCAGAGGGCTGTCTGTATCACCAAATTATTTGTGCTTTCATCAATGAACATGTTGGAGGCATTCAAAAACTAGTTGCATCAGGTGCGATTCATCCACGAATGTTAATCAACGGCGTACCTCTACTTCTTGTGAGTGAACGCCCACCACGTAATGTCACCAGCGATGTGGCCCAGCACCAGAGACTTGCACAAAACCAGCGCGCAATGGCTAACGATCACCAACAGCGTGCTTGCAGGTTCAAAAGCCAGCGAGGCTTTGTCAACGGACATCAAATGATCCCCGTCCCCGATGATCCATTGTGCGATATATTGAAGAGGGCTGGCTTTGCAGTCGCCTTGGATGCGAACGTGGATTTTCTGACTTACGGGGACCTCACAGTGCACCATCGGAAAGAGTTGGGCCTTGTGGAAGAAGACGTGGTCGAGTATCTGCGTTTCACATCTTTACATTCTGCTATTGTGTTTCCACGACCAGGAGATGCATCCGCACAGGACATCGTACACAACAGCGTGCGAGACATAGAGACACCAGATGCAATGGGATACACTCCACTTCAATGGGCGTGTCGCATCGGATCGCTCGACTTTGTGAAAGCCTTATTAGAAGCCAAAGCACTGCCAAATTCTGTGCGCCAAAATGATATGATGACACTGAACCATATTTATGGATTCCTATTCAAGGTCAACCCAAAGACCAGGCTCTTCGCGACCGAGATGCTGCTGATTGATGGTGCTGATGTCAGTAGAAGTACAGAAACGTACAGTGATACTGCACTGCACTATGCACAAGACGCAGAAACCTCACAAATCCTTTTGGACCACGGTGCCCGCGTTGATGTACTGGACAAAAATCATCGGACTCCACTCTTTCACGCTTACGATGCATCGCAAGTGGACGTTCTGATAAGACATGGTGCTCAACTTACTCACGTCGATCACCATGGTGAAACAGCCTTGCACTGGTGCGCATCATTGGGACGCACAGGGGCTGTAAAGGCACTGATTCGACACGGAGCAGATATATGCGCAACCGGTGGAGAAGGCCAGACCCCTTTCCACAATGCGATCGAGGCAGATGCAACCCAGACTCTAATGACACTTCGCGAAGCAAACGAACGAGATGGCGTAGGTTCGATATTACCGAATGTCAATGACCGTTTCTCCCGAAGCTGATGATTTGCAGCGGCGAGCACAACCAGTCTCCACCTACCATCGCGAGAACTACTTGCACTTAGCAGCACATCGTGCTGGCGCCAATACAATGACCGAGCTATTACTCTTGGACCTTACCGGACACCATCCAGATGCGCGCGATCGTATTGGAAGCAAAACTGCGGAAGAAAAATTCCATCTTTCTGAGAACAGTGAGACCTTGTACTGGGTCGACCTCGACCCCTCTGCTAGAAACGAACGGCGCAAAGCATGGGAAGCGCTAGTGGAGAAAGCACGAGAGCAAAACAAGGGTCGGACGATAGAAGAATTGGCCAGTGATGATGACGAGGGGACCGACGATTCTGGAGCGTTTAGCAAGGACGACAAACTTGACGGTTCTGAAGAGGAAACTTATCCTATGCCTGGGAGTTTCGACACAGTTTAGGCAGAACAGCTCTGTGTAGCATGAAGTTAAGGAAAGCTGTCCCTCTATGTTCGGCTTGGGAAATGTTGACAATCTATCAAAGACTGAATAGCATCCCATATACAATCCTGAGTCAGCGAAGCTTGGATGTTTCCCGCGTTCAGCATTTAGTGTCAATGGATGCAGTACCCGACTTCCCTGAACCTCATGCTTATGCTGGTTCTGTAAGAAGCCCAGCCATGTCAAAAACCTGCTTGCATCACCCCCTTTGGTAGTCTTGCTATCTCGTCTGAGACAATCCCAGCTCCCATAACAGTAACATTCCATACATCAAGCCCACGTTCCGACACCCAATCCTGAATTCGGCGCCAATCAACACAAAGGTGTGGGTAACCGTGCAGCTGCCTAAGCGGATTTGGTTCATTACTTTCTTGTTCCTGCCATCGCCATCCCAATAGTGTCAGATCGCCTTGACATATGATAGCCTGGCGAATGCTACAGACCGTAAGCGATGGCTTAAATGCACTGAGACATTGCGCATATATCTTACGCTTCAAGGCAGTGCTCATGATGATCGCTGATATTGCCATCAGCCTTGGGTTTGGCTAATTCCCACGTCAAGGGATATCGTTCCGGGTACCATGCTTCACGGAACATTTTCTGCGAGTGGGAAGACTGAGCGTTGTACGATGCCCTTGGGTTTCGATATGACTGACCAAACAATGGAGGTTGTGAAATACATATGGCGTTGCCCAAAGATCGCCCGAGCCGTCTTTGAGCTCGTACGATTCGAAAGGCGTACCTGCCGCTTCCTCCTTGTGTATGCGTATATTGAAGCCTACATGACTCGACTTAGCCTAGGGTCTCGTAGCGACGGCGTAGTAGTATTACTGCTAAGGAGATCATCCCAAGCCTTCTCATGCTCCGGGCGTGGTGGTCCCACGAATGGTATGTTCTCTGGCAGACTGACCAGGCCCGCGTTGTTCATGTCAAAATGCTTCAAGATGGGTCTGAAGGCGGCTTTAGTGATATCTGTAGACTATTTAGCGGCTTTTGATATGCCATATCATAGCAAAGAAGGCTCGATTCTTACCATGTGTCGGAAGACGAGGATCTCCTGCTCGTTGTCTGCCATTGTGAAAGCCAATATTGTATGTCAGTAGAATCGCGGCGATGATAGCCCCCAATCCAATTGTGCAAAATGTAGCAAGCCAACGGCCATTTCGTCGCAGAGGCTCATCTCTCTCTGCTATCAAGGGCCGCTTGTCTTCTTCCTCTTGTGTAGAGCCCGACAGCATATTCTGATCGGTGTAGGCTGCCTTCAGTAATACTGCACGGCCGCGATGATAGGCTCCTGTGCAGACGACTCTTGTCGGAAGGCCATGAAAGAGGCTCGCAGCATCCAGAGTTTCGAGTTCGAGGAGATGATGTCGTTACCGCGAAACGACCACACCAACACCCATGCGGAGATGATCAAATGGCATAATACCTTGTCTGTGTTCTTTACACTGCTGTATCCAGGTTTATGTCAGTCGCGCACGGGGATCCTAGCCAAACTACAAATCTGACATTTGGTGTTCGACGAAAAAACCATTCGTTTTCCTGCTTGCATGTCATATCAAACCTCCCAAATCATAAGGCGCATTTTTCGATGTAGCTACTTCGTACGTACTATCGCTATGGCTACGACCGACAGATCTTGTCGTCGTCGATAGTATTCGTCCAAAACTAGCGTCACGTATAGCTAGCGTAGACCATTTAGCGAAGCCAATTTCGAGAATAGACTTGGCGGATTTGAGTGCGATATCACAGCCTTGAGCATTTACAGTTTCGCCTATTCTAGAATCCGAAACGGTCAGGTGGACTTTGAACCCCATTTTTCGCAGAATTCAGCGACAGCCTCTAATGAAAATTAATTATGCGGGGTTACATTAATTTTTAATAGAGGCTGTCGGGGGCTACATTAATTTTCATTAGAGGCTGTCGCTGAATTCTGCGAAAAATGGGGTTCGAAGTCCACCTGACCGTTTCGGATTCTAGAATAGTTAGAGATCTAGGTTTATTGTCTGGCTAGCAATTCCGCGGAACGAAGGGTAGTATGCGTCCTTCTCCTTCTAGGATACTTACAACACACGTACCCCGCTGTGGGAACTCGGCTCTAGTAGCTAGGTAGCCGTGAGCCCTAAGTGAATCGTGGGTGGACTGCTAGAATAGCTCTGAAGAATTGAGGCGCAAGTTTTGCCCTGCGAACTTACTGTAGAAGGCAGAACCTACTAATTAGCTTCCTCTACTACACGCTGCCGAATTGATCGAACTGCGCTCACCGCCTCTTGAGACTCTACATACTAGTCGTACTAGCACTTAAGTTAGATCGTGCACGGTTTTAACAAGCAGAGCTCCACAAAGCCATATGGCCGCAAGAGGATCTCTTTGGGGGACTATAGATCTGCTAGCAAGGACGCGTGATGTCCCTCGTTAGAAATTACCTATTTGAGCGAGTCGACTAGGTTGTATGCCAACAGCGATAACCATCTGCGGGCGCAGGGAACTCATCGGCGGAGAAGCTTTCCAGCATCGCGTATATTTCCTTGATTGTGCACTGTAAAAGCTTAAGGTTGTTCGTAGTGAGGGGTATTACCGTCCATGGTTCTGCTTGAACAATGTCGATGTCCAGAAGGAGACACGCAAAATAGATCTGTTGATAGCGGTTCACAGTGCTGCGGACTGGAGTCGATATTCAGGACTGATGTTGGTACGCTGTTGCCACGGGACTACGCACCTGTATCTTCCGCGAGACTCCCCCAGCACTATCTCCCTCCAATCCTGATAGCCGCGTTCCCATAACGCTGAGAGAAGTTCAAGATGCGATGGCTAACGACACGATGGAAGCACTTTCAATACACTGCCCTTCCCGTATCCCCTCTGCTCACTGACGATGAACTGGAAACTGGAGACGCTTCAAAGGAACAAAGAGAGCGACCAATGCACCGAAAGCGACATATCAAGCCAGTCCTGAAATGTAATGTTTCAGGAATTCTCATTATCATTACTGGAGCAGTTGCTCTTATAGTTCTCACGATACAATGCACAATCTGGTATCTACTTGCGCGCGGCATGTCAGGTCTACGGCCGACCGAGTTCTGTAAGCAATGACTAAGGCCTCGGACTAAAAAACCAACCGACTAACAAGTTGGCAGCACCTTTGTATCGACTGAACGATAACATCCACTATGAGACGGCCACCATACGTACAGGTTACCTGGCTACTGCAGATGCTCCCGATCAAATCTATCGCCAGGCGCAAAGTGTTCAAGTTCACGATGCATGGTTCAATTTGACCGAGGCGGCCATTTTCCCTATCACACGAAAAGAAGTGCTTCGATTGGGGAAAGATCCGGACTATGCTATCAAAGCACCCGAAGAATGGGGCTGGCCGAAGGACACTTACCTGGCGTCCCTGGAGGCGACACACCACCTTCACTGTCTGGACACTCTGCGGAGAAATCTGCTCCACCATTATCATTTCTATTGGGGTTCTCGCTTCGGCTTCACTCCCAACATGGTATGGACGTGGCATCTGACGCACTGTCTGGATATATTGAGACAACACCTCATGTGCAACGCCGACACGGCAATGTACATCTACTCTTATGTAGAAGGGCAGACGGAACCAGGCGGCGACTTCAGCGTGCAGAAAAAATGCATCAACTTCGACGAGATTCACGAGTGGAATTATCGGCAGAGGCAGGAGAATCTGCGGCACAGTCACGAGCCTCCGTGGAGGTCGAGAGTTGTGCCGATCAAAGAGCTGCCTCGAGACCCCGGCGCTCCGAGCATTACGGACAAGACTGTCTATGTAGAGTATGGCGATGGTTTGAGTATTCCTGTTGGAGCTGTGCCGGGCCTGGAGGGAGAGGAGTATTGCTTGGGGGAGATGCAGGATAGCATACCAGGGTTACCTCCGACGATATCTGCTCACGATACGACCGACGGAACACTGTCCCATTGAGGAAACAACGTAGCAGGGAACATATTTGTTAGCGATTCGTATGAAGAAGTGTGAAGGGCACGTAGACTTTAATCCTAGCCAAAGGGCAATTGCCCACCAGCGTATATTCCCTGTATCTAAGGATTGGTGAAACCGCGCCGTAGCCTTCTCACAGAGATCTTGGAGATGTAGTAGTCTGTTGAGGGGAAGAACGAGCTCCCCTGCCCGAAACTCAAAAAAAAAAAGTTCTCGTATGCGATTTCAGAGTTCTCAAGCGGCAGCAAGATCGACGGGATGATACAACAGGGCATCGGAGTTGTGATAGAGAGAAACAACAAGAAGTAACCATCAATCAGTGTCCACCTTATAATTAGGTGTTGACCCTCCCAAGCGGGCTTTGTCTCCTGGAGTCGATCCTATCCGTTTGAGCTTGATGTTGCAGTAGCGACATGACTTGGCTCCAACATTTAATCAGAAACTTCCCCGCATCTAGAAAGCGAGTTCGATTCTACAGTACAGTTACCCCCATGCCAAACTAACAGACTGCCAAGCACATACCATGCATTGTTGGTTGGGCAGGGGGCTCACAATAGAACTCGGAGTCGTCATCCGAGAGAGGTCTAGACTCTACTCGACTCGACGATATTGCCAGGTTTGGAGTCAGTATAACACGGTGATGTTCAAAAGGATCGAAGGCTGTCCGCTCAATACAATGTGGCCAGCATGTATGCATACGCGGATCAAAGGAGCATTTGTTGCACCAGCGATTCTTGCATGGATGACTCCTGTTGCGGGAGTTCATCGATTTATGCAATAACAATCAACTTGGCACTCGTACTAATGGAAGGAGGGACATCGTTCGAAGCCTGGCTTTCTATTCCCCCACCCCAAATACTTAATGCATGACGCACTGTACTGTACAGCAGTTCGGTCAGACAAAAAGCGTGGTCGAACTTGTTGCTATACTCGTCGAGCTCAGACATAGCTCTCAAATGGAGAGGTAGAAAAGCACGATCGAAGCCACTCGAGTCGGGAAGATTTTTCTCTCCATTTCTATCTGTCTGGCTCTCTGCTCAGAGTCTGCTCTCTCGCACAACCCACGACAGACTTGTCAATCACACAACAAAAGTCAAGTCAAGCCTCGAAGTTCCTGATCACGTACAAAATGCAAATCACCAGTATGATCTTGCTGTCCCTCGCATTGGTCACAAGCTCGCTTGCGCTCCCAACAGCAGTAGGCATGAAGAGTAAGCATTCCCCGCGCACCTTTCTTCGCCAGAGATGATACTAATCAAAAATCTATAGATCGGTTGCACCTGTGGGGAGTTCGTGAAGAAGACAAGCCAGCACAGCCTGATCTTTACCTCTCCGGATATCCATTTATAAAGTACTCACCGGGAAGCCTGGGGCAGGAGGCATCTCAGGTAGCTGGAGCAGAAGTTGGGAAGTAAGCTAGCCCCCGAGAGGTGTCATTCGAGACATGATGATGGAGTGTGAACGGTCTAGTCGAATTCTGTTATCTTAATCAAAACCTCGGAGTGCTAAGTCAATTGGCGTGTGGAGGTTGGGTACAATCGCACTGTCATTGTGTGCACTCTCTAGCGTTGCAATGTACAATTGATGACCTCTGTCACGACGACGCTGTACGCTAGCTACAACTTCTCCTCGGTTGCGTCCTGCCGCGAGAAATAGTCTCCGACCTTGTAGTCACGGGCAAGGTCCCTGGCGTGCACCGTATTGCATGGAAAAAGTGATGGCCAACATGCGCTCAAGATGATCATGATGTCCTCGGGTTCCGAAACAAGGGCACGAAAAGCTACGACTCTGCTGAGATCTCTGCATGCTCGTGGGAGAGTGGAGTCGAATGCTCGATGGAAGGTTCGGCTAGAATGGAGCTGTATGCCCGGGGATCAAGTCTCCGTGACAAGTGCATTCACACATTCAGATTTGTTCGAAAACGCTCCTACATTTTGCATCAACTGTCGGACAACACCACACTTGAAGCTCATAGCTGCACTGCAGAGTAAGCTCATCCCCTTTCGCAAGACTTGCCGATCGTCTGCTCATCTGCGATCTTCAAATGGATTGTTAGCACTCCATGCTTGTCAATAAATATAATATTGCAGACAGTAGGCTACAAGACTAAACTCAGAAAAGCAATTCCTATTCCAACGCATCGATTGAACCTATCACGCCATTCCGGATCACCAGATAGTCGTCGGATGCCAACACATCATCCCATGAATTCAGACGGAACGAGTTCGGCATCGCAATGCTATCAGATCCATTCTCCTCCCCAGACCAACCTCAACGCCCTCAAATCTTGTCACATCCCTCAACAATACCGTTCCCCATACAGCACCAATCCGATTGCGCAGGATGATTGTGGCCATATCTATGAGAGAAGACCCTGATTGACCCCCAAAAGTCAGCAAAATAATTGACAAAAGAAAAGGAAAAAATGCAGGAACTCCTCGTTTGAGTTTTTATGGGTCAAAACAATAAAACGGATCTGGATGATGTTCACACCCCCCGCACAGCTCTCCCTCTCTCTCTCTCTCTCCCATGGTACGTACATGTTACTTTCGTTTTCATAGCGACAGAATGTCCAGTCATCGGAGCGATCGCAATACCATCTACTAGCATGCTTCCCGTGACATTCGGGTGAGATTCCATTCTTGCAATACTTGTCGGGATTCTTGTTGCATATGGTACCGAAGGCAGGTAGGATAGTATAGGAGACGAAGAGGAGGAGTGTAGTCGTCTTCATTTTGTTCTGTTGGAATGGGAAAGAAGGAGGAGAAGGAGGAGGTGGTGGTGTTTTGCTGGTTGTTGCGAGTACTTGCGCTGATGGGCATTTTATATATTTTCTTTTTGCTTTCCTACTCTCAGACAACTTCGCGACCGTGTCCGGGATATCTTGTCCAAAGGACTTGACATGAACTCGAACGATTTCGGGGAAATCATAGGAGGCAGGCCGTAGTTGGGACACGTTTCTGATGTCGCTCTCCAGCAAGTGAGAATAGTAAAATCGTCTCGTCGTGAGAGATCCGACGAGAACAACACCACTGCGCAGCCTCTCATTGGTAGCATGGCTCAATTCAAGTCCGGCTCTTGCGTGCGCTGCCTCGTGTCGTGTTGCGTTGCGTTCTGGCATGGCGGAACAGGTGTACAATAATGGCGTTCTTTGTCACGAATACGAGAATTACTGGTATAGATAGTATGAACAGCGTTGTCTTGTAGCATTGTTGTTCGAGCGATCCCAAGCTTCGGGTTGGCCGGAAAAATGCATTTTGTAATCAAAAGATATGCTGATTAGTCGCAGCAAGGACTCTCGGAACGGCCGCCCGAGACGCAATAGTATGGCGCAGGCTGCGTAGAAGTGCATCGTGGCAACGATGTCAGCAGCAGTGTCTTCGATATGGAGGGTTCGTCGTCGCCAGGTCGCAATACGCTCCCATTCGGCTATTGTGGCAGTAAGATGAACGACGGCAGATGCCCCTTCGACGGTCGTTAAGCGACTTTCACGAGAGACTGGTGAGCTTCCAGCTGACTCCTTGATCAATCTTGCACAGACAGCCCGCATTCAGCGACTGAACTGAATTCCTTGGTCGCTGTAGTCTTAACCGCGTTCGAGAAGAACGACGCCAGGAGGACGTCACGAATTCTCAACCCGTCCCCTCAATTAGCTCAAAGTTCCAGCTGCTGGGAATCGAAGTCCTAGAAGCGCCTGCACATGCTTGTGGGAGAGGAGAGTCGGATGTCTCGAAGGAGGAATCAGCTCGATCGAGATTGTCTTAGAGATAGCATTAAACCTTCTTGCTGCCTGGATTTGCTTGTCGCTCGTTCCTATAAGTGTGTAAAGCAGTCTTTTGGCGCGCATGCATGGCCAATACACTGGTCAGAACAGTTCTGCCTACTCTCGGCACCACGTCGACAGCAGCGGTAACACAATGTGAGAGCGGCGTCGCCAGATCCAGAAACACGCCGCCCTGCCACGTCCGCTCGACCACGCCCTACAGGCTCATCAACCACGTCAAGAGTGGATATGAGGCAGTATCCAGACCAGGTATACCAGCCTCGTCGGTGTAGAAAACGTTCGCAGAAAAGATTTCGCCGCACCTACGCCGGCGCATGGACGCAATACAGCACGTCAGAGGCTCGTCTATCTCGCTGGCAGCTGCTCGATATGTAGTAGACAGGAAATAGGGCGGGTATAATCGCAGTCCGTATTGTTCTCATCGCTTGTCATGGACAGCAATCCTGGATAGGGCTGGCAAGGCTGTGGTCGGCGCGTGACTTGGTCCGAATTTCAGCACATTCGGGTTCGGACTCGGACGAAAATGAATAGGAAGGGCGTGGCTTCGCCGTTTGCGCTGTAAAATGGGCGGAGAAGCTGGCAAAGCGAGCTGCAAGTGCTCGGTCATGGCATTTCGTATGTTGTGTCAGCACTTGCATCGGCGAGAAGTGCTGCTGAGAGACGAAAGAGGGGGAAAGTGGTCGCCGTCTGCAGCGATGCATGTGAATGCGTAGTCAGCACGATAATCGGCAGGGATCCCGAATTAGCGCAGTCCAGCGGAACCGGATGATTCTCTGCGCTCCCATTGGCTGCGGCGCTTCGTCCGCTCGCTGAAGTCAGCGTCGTCTTCCGCAACGCGCCATCGCCATGACCGCAGTTGGTTCTTTAGGCTTGCGCGTGCACACGGCAGCACCGGTGATTCATTCAGCGCAGGATCAAACACGGTCAATGGCGGTAGGAGCAATCGAGCACGTTTTCCTTTGATCACATCCTATATATCCCTCACCCTTACTCGCCCCTTCTCTCGCCTCTCATCATCCACAGACAATATCACAACAGAGCACATCTCACATCGCACCACCAAGCAGCTCACATCTCCACTCATGAGCTGCACCAGAACATACGCCACACACGCCTTCCTGACCAAGCAGTCCGCTGCTTCGGTCCTCCGAGCCATCAATGGCTCCACCACCATCACAGCTGCCCGGCCCAGCTTCATCGGCCTGCAACATCAATTCGCCACGCGGAACTTGAGCACGTCGAAAAACATTCAGAAGAAGCAAAGCCAAGACTACTTCCCCGAGCCCGATGCTCCCAACATCAGAGAAACACCTCCAGCATGGGAACATCCCGTCTACACCTACGAGCAGATCAATCAGGTCCAAATCGCCAGACGAGAAGTCAAAACCATGTCCGACCGCGTCGCTCTCGCTTTCGTCCGACTACTTCGGTGGAGTTTGGATACCGTCTCAGGCTACCGCAAAGGAGCAGGACAGATGACTGAGCGACAGTACATGATCCGCAACATTTTCCTTGAGTCGGTTGCTGGTGTTCCAGGCATGGTCGCCGGCATGCTTCGCCATCTTCATTCCATGCGTCGGCTGAAGCGAGACAATGGCTGGATCGAGACACTGCTCGAAGAGTCCTACAACGAGCGCATGCACTTGCTCACATTCCTCAAGATGGGAGAACCAGGATGGTACGCCACCCGTCATGAACATTAACATACACCTACTAATAACGATCGCTAGGTTCATGAAAGTCGCCGTCCTCGGCGCCCAAGGCGTCTTCTTCAACGCCTTCTTCGTCTCCTACCTCATTTCCCCAAAGACCTGCCACCGCTTCGTCGGCCACCTCGAAGAAGAAGCCGTCCTGACCTACACCCGAGAAATCGAAGATCTCGACGCCGGCCGTCTACCCGAATGGGAGAAGATGACGGCACCAGACATTGCAGTCAAGTACTGGAAAATGCCAGCTGATCGACGTACGATGCGGGATCTGCTGCTCTACATTCGAGCCGATGAGAGCAAGCATCGAGAAGTGAACCATACTTTGGGAAACCTGGATCAGAAGGAAGATCCAAATCCTTATGTTTCTGAATTCCATGAAGCAGAGACACCGCACCCAGTCAAGGACTTGCGACATCAGAAGCCCACGGGGTGGGAGCGGGAAGAGGTGATCGGAAAGCTTGGCAAGCCAGCACAGGTGGAGCTTTTGAAAGAGGCGTAGATGCATTTGCATGAGGGTCTACAGCATCGGCGTTCAATATGGGAGTCCGTGATCGACATTCAGATTCTGTGGAATGCGTTCGAGCGATGGATTTTGCGCGCGGCGAGCGCTGCTTCATACTTCTCTACTCTAGAAAGCGGCGCACAGCGAGCACTGCAGGCGTTGGCAATAGACCACGCGAATTAATGACAGAACTTGACATTCAGCCTGCATCCTCTCTGTAGCAGTGCAATTTCCTGAATTATGCATGAGGTATGTCTTCTTCAATTTATGGCAAGAAGCGAAGCTACTGGAGTCCAGTGCCAAGCTTCAACACTTTCACTTCGATTCCAGCAGCTCACGCACTCCGTTGATCAACGCGCACTCCGACTTATCCAGACAAGACGCACAACCTTCGAACATCTCGCTGTCTAAGGATTTGCATCTCGACACTGCACAAAATATGCCGTTGCGCTCAAAATGCACAAAAATCTCACCCACGGCTTTGCAAAACCTTCCCGTCCTCAAAATTCTGCCTCAAACCCATCTACAGCTTCGAAGATCTCTCAGCCTATTGAGACAGCTGACAGCTTCTATGGATAGCGCTGGACGATGTTGGCAGTGGAGCAGTCCTTAGCTCCTGAGTTCAGGGGAAAACATGCAGAGACAGGCAGAGGGAATATATTCCACAGTCATGTCTTCTTCTCCGTCGGCATCGAATCACCTACGCAGTCAAATCGAAATTCGACATCAACTCGAGAGAACAGCATCCAGAGGAGATCGCGAGAAGAGAGAAGGAGAAGAGAACGATCTACTCTCCGACAATCTCTACTGATATCGCATAGCAAAGCCATCGGATTTCCCTACGGGCTTCGGTCGAGAGAGCAGAATCTAGCGGAGATCGCGGGTCCAAGACGTCAGGAGGATAGAGTACACCTCCCCTTTCTCCACGGAGGTTGCTCAGCCTAGCCACCAGATCTCCATACAGGCTCCATTCGAGACAGCGAGGGCTGACGGAGATCCCATATCCAAAGCGCGAAGTGAACAGACTACACTTCCAGATCCTACGACAACCATGGAAGCAATCATGGACTTCGACTGGCACAACGAGGACGCCCTCCAATCCCTTCTCAAAATTCTCCTGTTCATTGGCATTATCTGCAGGGCCCTATATCTCGAATTCGATGGCCTCAACACCTGCATGACGACCGAGGCCCTTGAATCCGCCCTGGTTGCCTCGCAGCAAGAAACCTCAGATCAGAGACAAGAGATTGAAGAGTTGAGGGCAGTTCTCACAGCCCGTGACAAGACCATCTCCGATCAGAGAAAAGAGATCGAGGGGCTAGAGGGAAACCTCACAGCCCGCGACGAAACCATCTCCGATCAGAGAGAACAAACTGAAAGGCTGGACACCACCCTCACAACCCGCGACTCAACCATCTCCTCCCTCGAAGCTCACATCAAGCACCTCGATCGCCAACTCGCCACCTCAGCCCTCGAAACCCTCAGATTCTCCAGCGACGCCCGAGCAATAGAGAGGCAAGCCCACAACTACAAAGAAGCCAATGCTTCTTTGACGCGACTCTTGACCTACGCCCGCGAGCAGAGAGTCATCGTGCAAAATCAAATGCAACGCGAGATCGAGATTTTAATGCATGAGTATGATTTTGTGGCAATTGATCACCGAGTTGCTCTCGAAGAGCAAGCGGAGAGTTTTGCGCAGGAGAGGAGAGAGGCTGCTGCGAGACTTGAAGATCAGAAAGTGGAAGCAGAGCAGCGGGCGGGAGAATTGACTGCAGAACTCCAAGCGCAGAAAGCAGAAGCAGCGCAGCTGATGCAAGAAGCTGCTGCGAAGCTTGAAACTCAAAAAGCAGAAGCAGAGCAGCAGATAGCAGAACTCACCACGAAATGTGAGAAGCAAGAGCGTTCCAATGTGAAAGAGTGGAACGACGTGCAAAAGAGCAAGGAGCGAATTGGCGACGCGTGGGAGAGGGTTCTGAGCCGCAATCGCCAGTCTATGGAGAGGGAGCGTCAGGCCATGGCGAGAGAGCGCCAGGATATGGCGAGAGAGGTCCAGGCTATGGCGGCAGAGTTTGCCCGCTTGTTGGCTGGAGGGCGCGATAATTGTAAAGCAGAGAAGAAGGGAGAAGGAGAGTCGAGCAAAAGGGAAAAAGGAGGTGAGCCCGGAGGAGGATAGTGTATAGTGGTCATGAAATGGTGAAGAGATGGCTTGTCGCAGCGATAGTAAGGCATGTCTCCGAAATAGGAGTGAGAGCTGTGCTGCGGAAGGGAAAGATGGTAGAGCTAGGACAGATGAGCATGGTTGGAGTCGATGTGCTCTTGGACATGTACATGCAATCTCGAACTCGCTTTTGGCTTTATTTTTGCAGCTTTCGGTACACCACCGGCAGCTCTCTGCTGCAGGTGTAATTTTTCATTCAAAGCAAGGTGGTGGAGAGCCAGCTCTGTATACTGAAGCACCTCCGCAAATCTCTGGGTATCGTTCGTCGTTCTTCGTCGTAGTCATTGCTCGGAGCCCTCTCACGTTCCTCAATACTCATCCTCATCACTCGTAGCCTCATGGTTCTTCGCTTTATGCTTGAACTTCTCCAGCTTGTTCTTCGTCTTCTTGGGCAGCTCCTCTTCTTCCTCTTTCTTTTCTTCCTCCTTCTCCTCCTCACCATCCTCCTCATCCTCATCTTCGCCATCCTTTTCTCCCTCCTCCCCTTCCACCCTCACCTTCCTCACCTGCCCACCCCTCTTTCTCACCTCCCTCTCCAACTCCGGCAACACCCCCAAAACAGCATCAAACTGCTCCATCGTCATCGAAATCCCCTTCTTCCCCGGCAACATCTCCCCGTCCTTCTCATAAAATTCCCTTATCCCCACCATCAGCGTCCCCTTGAACTCCGTCAATTGCACACGGCGCTTATTCGCAATCGACCAGTAGACGCCTCCGTCTTTGTCTTTTTCCATTGTCGCAGGCGCAGTTCCTGCGACATTCTTTTTTGAAGTCTTGGAAGTAGAGGCTGCGCTGTGTTTACTCTTCTTACTCTTCGGCTCAGCATCCTCTACGAACCCGCCATCGCTATCGTACGTCTCTTCCGCAGCGGGGCGTTTAGGCATTTTCGCTGTTGCGGGTGCGCGCTCGCGTTTCGCAGAGCTTTGCTTCTTGACACCGCCTTTGCGCTTCTTCGTCGACGCCGTAGAAGCAAGTGTCTTTTCGAGTTGTCGAGTGAAAGCCTTCGAGAGCTTCTTCGGCGGATCCTGTTGCTTCTTCGCTGGACTCGTGCGCTTAGTGGGAGATTTGCGAGTTGTGGAAACGGTGTCAAAGTAGGAGTGGTAGATGCCGCTCATTGAGATGCAAGTGGTGGTGGTGGTGCTCGAGGCAGCAGTGAGCTGTAACAAGGGTGGAAGCTGGAAGTGGAAGGGACGCGTCGAGGAGGGACATGAACATGGGATGACGTGTTGCATTTCGCGCTAGAGACGCGCTATTGTGAATGGTCACGATTTCTCTATTCCATCAGTGGACTCCACGTCTGTTTGCACTGTGTATTACAATTATCATTTCTTTCCGTGTATGCTATTGCTGTATCATTGCATCTTCTCCATCTCGAGATACTCCATCTTCAAGCCATTCGAGCTCCCAGCTCAGTCCGAAGCAGCTGCATGCATCCTGATCGTCCTCTCTGCCCACTCAGTAGCAGATATAACTCCTGAAGTTGTCATTGTATCGACCAGCCTGCGGACTGCTTCCCAAGTTCGCCAATCCAGGCTTCTTGACATTCGCCACAAACTCTCCGCTCAAGTCGCAATCCTCCTTCCTGTTGGCAAATCAGCACGACAAGATCGACATGGAGAGCTGAGATCGCGTTGTCTCTTCCACGAAGGAAGAATCGCAATGTCAGTCGGAGGCGGCAAAACTCACTCGTAAAGCGTACACCCACTAACTTCCGAGTCCGGTCCAACACTACTGATATTCGCAGCAAATGGCTCTTGGAAGTTTACTGTGCCTCAGTTTAGCAATAGCAATAACACACAGGCCCTGCGATGTGCTTCAACTGGTATCCGTATCACGTACTGCACAGTCCAGGCCCGTTCCTCAAGTCCTTGCAAGTTCCCTTCCAGTCCGCATCGGTGCAGACGTACAAGCCCACGACCGTAGGCGCGAGAATTTTCGTGATCTTTCTTCTTTCGAGGCCGAGGCGTGCCGTGATGTCTGTGAGAGAGAAGGCCGGGAAGGCGAGGACCGTTGTGTGCAGGAGCAAGACTGCTATTGCAAAAGGGAGGCCGAATATCGAGCGCATGTTTGTCGTCTTCGTCTGTTCTCGATCTCAATTGCTCGATGAAGATATCTGCAATGCTGAAACTGATTCGCCGGACCCGATACTGATCTCAATGAGCAAGAAAGAAACGTGCAAAAGCGTTGCGTTTGTTGTATACGACCGGAACAGTGCAGCGGCAGCGGAGAAGTACAGCATTTGATTGCTTGTGCACATTCCTTGCGTGCCTGCAGTTGCACAGACCGCGCGACAAACTTTCCCACGGAAACAACGTAACCCTTGTGTAATCTCAGACACGTCGCGAAAAGGAAGTCACAACATGTCGTGTTTGTGCCTGCGTTTCTAGCCCAGAAGGCCCATATGGCGTCGCTTGGGAAACACGACTTGCCTTGCTTTGTGCATCAGACCTGTGTCGTGCGTGAGCAGAGGGAGTTGCAGCTATCGTCAAAATGGCTCAAACAGGAAGGTGCAAGGATGAAGGCCCAATTACACATGTGTTGGTTGGAGTGTGCACGAGATGCAAGGCTTAAAATTGACGAACTGTCGTGTGCGTCCAAAGTCTATAGCGTCAAACCTCCATCCAAAATGATATTCTGCCCCGTCATGCTTTGATTCAACGCAAGAGCTCGTACCTGCTGAGCCACATCCTGCGGAACACATCAGTAACCATTCTCGTCGTCTGTACTGCCAACATACCTCCACCGTCGCCAATCGCTTCAACTTCGTATTATTCCTCGACGCCTCTCGCTTCGCCTCAGGAAACTTCATTCCCCATTCAGTCAACAGCAATCCAGGACTAACACTATTGACCCGAATCTTCGGCGAACAGATGACAGCCAGCGACTTCGCCAGGTGAATCGAAGCGGCTTTCGTGACAGCATACGGCAATGAACTGCCACTAGGTTTCACACCTGCAATACTCGCCGTCGTGACGAATGCTCCTTCGGTCTTCTCCAGATGCTCTTTCGCAGCATGCATCAACCACAAATGCGACTTGACATTGTAGAGAAAGCAACGATCCCAGTCTTCATCAATCATTCCCTCTTCCAGATTCGCGAAGTTGGTGATTCGCGTCCAGCCTGCATTTGAGACAACGAGATCAAGACGTCCGAACTTGGCCACGGTTTGTTGCACCAGGTTCTGTATCGCTGATCGATCGCCAACATCTGCTTGCAAGGCCTCGAAGCGAGGAGACTCTTGTGATGATGACGCGCTGCCTGTTGTGCTTGGAATCTTCTGCAACTCATCGATGAGAGTCTGAGCTCGGGATTGGTTGTTGGCATAGTTGATGGCCTAGACAACAGAGCAAACAATTAGTTGTCCTCCACGCTGCGAGGAATTGAACACCTGTGAACGTGAACCTACAACGCGAAAGTCTGGTGCTAGCACGCGAGCAATCTGTGCTCCCAGGCCCGCTGTTCCTGCTGTGATCAATGCGACTTTTTGAGCGGACATGATGATGGTCGGTGAATGAAGAGTATGTCAGATAACTTGGGAAATGTGAATCAAGCAAGTGAAATAATACTTGTACCTGACAGCGATCTGGCTATATCTTCTACTCATGTATTGGCGGATCCGTCTCCTCTACGGCGAGGAACAGCCCCGCGATCGGAACCGCCCCGTTCGCGGAGTAGTGTCCAGTCACCCTCGAAGTATTATTCCGGCAACGGTCGCTGTATGCCACACGCATGCCACAGCATTGCGCTCTGTGGGCAGCGCTTCATTGCCGATGAAACCAACGGGCCAACAGTACTGATGTAGTGAAGAAAAAGTGAGAGGAGTGAGCACCAGCATGCGACGAGGAGACTCGCAAGCCATGACGTATGTGTGCCTGAGGCAGCATGCTCCATCTGATGTGAGGTGGGACTTTCATGTGCATGTGTCTTTAACTGAAGGCGACAACATTTACGACGACACGTGTTGCGCTTTCACTCTGTTGCCTGTTGCTGTTCCTGTTTCTCCGCGACTCTGGACACCTCGCGACTTTGAGCTCTTAAATCTTCAGACGACCGCAACCCACATTGAGCATCCTCCAGAAACACCGCACCCACCATGTTTAATCGCGATGCGCTGTTCGGTGGTAGGAAGGAGGCACCACCTGGACAGCGCCAACCAGTTCGCCCACAACAACCACCTCCGCCCGGCGGATCCTCACACGATCGAGAAAAGCAATACGACCAAGGCGGCGCCCGCAGAATGCAGCTACAACCTGTCTCCTCTCCGCGAGAGCTGATCTTCTCGAACCTTTGTGCCGTATCGCCTCAAGACATCGGACCTTCAAGAGATGGCGGGGATGTTCACATCATGATAAATGGGCAATACGTGTTGTCTGCGCGCCCTCATCCACAAATACAGCGCGGTCAGATCGGCTTAAACGACTTTCAGCGAACATGGATGCAGGTCGCACTCACAGACATTGTGGAAGTCGAGCCATACGACCCATTCCGACAGGGCGCACAGAGTTACCTGGGCAACATGGACATCGAGATTGGATTCGCTGGCACGAGACCTCAGCAGGCGCCGCCGTTCGACCAAGACGAGCTCGCAGACGCAGTGGTCAAGGTCTTCCGCAACCAGATCTTTGCGCCTGGGCAGAGTTTCGGCCTGGACTTCAGAGGCGGGCCGAAACTTCGCCTGACTATCAAGACTGTGGAGTTGGTCGATCTGGCTTCACTAAAGAGCTCAGGGCAACAGCAACAGCAAACACATCCACATGCGCGAGGTATCCTGACTCCCGAAACGCAAATCAACTTCTACAAAGATGCCAAGTCACCTCTTCAGCTCAAAGGATCGACGAGGCGACCAGCTGCGAACTCCGTCATTCGACCTGACTTCAAATTCGAGGACATGGGTATTGGTGGACTGGACAAGGAGTTCAGCGATATCTTCCGACGTGCTTTCGCATCGCGCATCTTCCCACCAGGCCTAGCAGAGAAGCTGGGTATCCAGCACGTCCGCGGTATCCTGTTGTACGGTCCTCCTGGAACTGGCAAAACACTCATTGCTCGTCAAATCGGCAAAATGCTGAACGCTCGCGAACCAAAAGTGATCAACGGGCCGGAAGTTCTGAACAAGTACGTCGGACAGTCAGAAGAGAACATTCGCAAGCTCTTTGCAGATGCAGAAAAGGAACAGAAAGAAAAGGGCGACGAGTCGGGACTTCACATCATCATCTTCGACGAATTGGATGCTGTATGCAAGCAGCGTGGTTCCGGTGCTGGTGGAGGTACAGGTGTGGGCGACAGCGTGGTGAATCAGCTGCTTTCCAAACTGGATGGTGTGGAGCAGCTGAATAATATCCTCCTCATCGGTATGACGAATCGCAAGGATATGATTGACGAGGCACTATTGCGATCTGGCCGTTTGGAAGTACACATGGAAATCAGCTTGCCTGACGAGCCCGGGCGGAGGCAGATCCTCAAAATCCATACGGAGAAGATGCGATCAAATGGCAAACTTGGGGGCGATGTTGACTTGGCGGAGCTGGCGCGACAGACCAGGAACTTCTCAGGTGCTGAGATTAGTGGTCTTGTGAAATCTGGTGAGTGGTCTTTTTCTACGTTTTTTTGCACTGACATTTTCCCGAAAATATTCCCCCTGGTTGGCACGGTGGCTCGACCATTCGGGGAAGCACAGGAGTGAAATGCGCAACCTGGGGCGGATATCTCCCAATGCTTCCAAATATTGCACACGTTCCGAGCTAACAGGTAATAGCAAGCTCCTTTGCTTTGCAGAGGCACATCAAGGGAGGCACTGTTGCCGCCCTATCAGATGACATAAATGACATGCAGCTCCACATGGCCGACTTCCTCGGAGCTCTCGATGAGGTAAAACCGCTATTTGGAGTCAGCGAAGAAGTTCTGGAAGACTGTGTCGAGGGTGGCATAATTCACTACGGCCCCCAAATTGACAAGATCCTGAGGAACGGTCGCGATTTTGTTGAGCAAGTCAGAACAGGCACGACGCGTCTCCACTCCGTTCTCCTCCATGGTCCGCGCGGAAGCGGAAAAACTGCACTCGCCGCACAAATCGCTCTGAATTCACAGTTTCCATTTATCAAGCTGGTACGGGCTGTCGACATGGTTGGGATGAACGAGATTCAGAAGATACAGCACCTTAGCAAGGTCTTCACAGACGCCTACAAGAGTCCGCTCAATGTGCTGGTCCTTGACAACATAGAACTCATGGTCGACTGGGTCCCAGTCGGCCCGCGTTTTAGCTCTGCCGTTCTGGCGGCCCTCAAGGGCTTGATGGACAACAGACCCCCGAAGAACAGGCCCCTCCTCATTCTGGCCACGACCTCCGAGCGCACAGTTATGCAGCAATTGCAGCTCTATTTCAAAGCGCAGATAGCCATTCCCGCTCTCCAAACACAACAAGAACTCGCACACGTTATGCGTGAATCCAGCCAGTTCTCGCATCAAGACGTAGACAGAGCGATTGGCGAAATTCAGGAGAATCTGGGTGGAGAGAAACGAATTGGTGTGGGCATCCAGCAGATCATTTTGGCAATCCAGACTGCTGTACAGGATCGGGAAGATCGCGTCGGAAGATTTGTGGATTTGATGTGCGAGTATATTAATGATGCGGCGGCGGGGATTGTGTGAGGTTGGGGAAGAGGAGATGCGGCTAGGCAGCAGCTTGGGAGCAGAATTAGAGTTGGTAGGAATTTGGCAGTACTGCTGCTCTGATCTTGGACTGTTCCTCTCTTTCATTTCTCCTGTTTTTCTGCGTTTGCCAGCCCTTTCGAGGCGCTTGGGGCGGAGACGGCCCTCCGCGCATGATTTTGGGCTGTATTAGTTTGGAGCGACTTCTTCTTCACACTTCCTTTCTCTAGTTCGGAAAGGTCTTGTGAGACAGTTGGAGTGGAGACAGCATTTGGCTGAACACGAATGACCTTCAAGCGATGTCTCCTTCACACTCGCTTTCCCTGGTTCGTGGTGCCATTGTGGGCCGCCCGCGTTGGGAAAGGCATACGTTTCTGGCATGGATGAAATCGGATCGACGAGAGCCTCGGCCTCGGCCTGGACCTGGAACAATGGTCGGCAATTCTGGTGTTTCAATGAGAATGGAGCTCTTGGAACGCACAATTTAGAATTGTGGTGAAATTGTTCAGACATGGTAGAATCTTGTTATGGAATGCTCGCCTTCTCGAGAAACTCGGTCCTGCATTGCTCTGTTTTGTCCTGTCAACGGGATTGCTACCCAAGTTCGATAGATCGCGATGATGGCTAACCGTGCTAAGCCGAGAGAGGTGTCGCTTGCTGTGTATTGGATACCTCGAATCATGTCATGGACGTTATCGAGGTGCTATTGGTTTTTGTTCTCATGCTCTCCGCTCAAGGCACCTGAATGGGTGTTGGGCACGATACGGCCAGCTTCCGATCGCTTCTTCTTGTAAAGCACAAAGAAGTAAAAGGCTGCGCCAGATACTGCTCCGGCAACGTGCGCGACGTGATTGATGCCCTTTTCATTGGCACTGCAGGGACGTCCGCGGAGGGCGGCAATATCTCTGGTGATCATCGTTATAAAAGTCGCCCGGTCGGATGCGTAAATGCACTGTGAGATGGCCCAGCGAATGCGAAATAAGAACCCCGACGGCATGCGTTCGTCATGGCGGTGAGCATTCAAAGCTGCAACCGCAGCGAAACCATACACCACTCCACTCAGCCCTTTGCTAAACTGAAACTCTTTTCGGTACCATGAGCCCTGCCATCTGAGGCGTAGAAGCGTGGCAATGCTCGATGCCAAACCGGTCACGGCCGCCAGACTAAACACTTCCTTCCAGCTAACGCCCGGTACGCGAGCACATGAAGTACCATACCAGAGCATATAATAAATATTGCTTCTGAAGTGAGGACCGTCAAGGTGTACAAAGTTCGAGGACAGAAGAGTCCACCATCGGCCACTTCTGACGCTGCCATAGGAGAGCATTGTGTTTTCTGTCACCGCAGACGTTTTGTGCGACCATTTGTATCGCACGCAGGCGTCGAAGATACTCTGCGATAGCGACTTGGAGATATAGGATGTCCATCACGCACACTTGCCAGGAAGTCCGTTCTGAGCTTCCAGGACTGCGAGAGCATGTTGAGAGCGGTAGTACCTGTAAGCTGGGAGATTGAGGACTGCAATCACGCCAACTGCTGCCAGGGCCGACTTATTGAGCTCGCCATTGTGTGAAGGTGGAAGACCATGGTCACTGGTAGCGGGAGAGGAGTCGTCGGCCGGAACGTCTTCGATTCTTGCTTCGAGAATGGTTGGAAATATCGAGCCCAAGGCCGTGGTAATTGTGCCATATGAATCGCGTGCAAGGTCATACTGCCATGGTACGTAAATGTCCATTCTTAAAGTTTCCCTCCCCCAGTGCGCAGACTGGAAGAGAGGAAACCATGCATCGAAGCAGATCCAACGTAGTTACACAAGATACACAAGAAGTTGAAGATTTAGCCTGTGAACTCCCGCGCGGCCCGGTTTGCGGCCTTGTCACGTGTGACTGTTGTGTAGATGCATGTCTCAACTTCTTCGAGCTTCTACTCTACACGACTGACATGATATCCGACTCCATCCATCGTAACAAGGCAAAACGAAGCCTGGTATGTTCTGTATTTCGGTCGTGAACTCCGGATGACAAATGGCACGAGGCTGACAGTGGCGATGAGGCCACGATGAGACTGATACACTCCGGTGCCCACCGGAACACAACCACCAGCTAGAATGCCAGCGTATGCCTATCGAATATCGACCTCAAACGTAAACGAGATTTTTGTCCACTTCAGGAACGATGGCACGAGAAGAGCAGTCCAGATCCATACCAGAACGTAGCCGGGCACTCCCAGTCGGCTTCTACCTCGGTCAGCTACGGGTAGCATCGTGCGACATCATCTGCCCCAGTCTACGACCTGCAATTAGCGGAATATGGGAATACGGCAAGTGAATGCCTCCAAATTCGCGTTGCAGAGAATGATCCCGAAACATCTGCTACCCTCACTCGACCTGCAGTCCTAGGCCGAGCATTTGGCGCCACGTTACGAGGAATGGCCCCATAGCACTAACCATGTTGAGCTTCCATCAGTTGCGATGCAAAATAACGGCCAGTCAGCAACCATCGACTACGTCTGCTTCCGGCTCTTCCGCAGCCTGAGACTTAGTGCTGACTTTTGCTGCGCATTTTTGCACTCACATTGTTTCTGCCAGAACCAAGATCTAGAACGATCACCGCAGTTCCCCAGTACGAGGAGTCTGGACTCTGCTACAGTTAGTGCAGATCGACAAGCGTTCAAGTCTCGGCCCTTCTTCGTGGGGTACAGTACCTTAGTGGACATGGCTTGGCGGTCTGTGACATCCGCGATTGCGATCGATCTTGCTGAGCCGACCACAAACTGAGCGATATGCGCTCTAGCCTGCCATTTACGATTCGATGAAGAGCTACAACGTTGCAGCCCAGTATATTGATGCCAATCTGTCGAAAACTGAGCAAAGAACTGCAATCCAACGAACGATACGTAAGGTCAAGATGAGTAAATTGACTCTTGGCTCCGAGAATAAGACTTGGAATTGCCATACTCAGGTAAGGAAGAAGGAAGAACCGGCTGCAATCCGTCTTCGGTCTTCCACAATCGTGAAAGCCAGGCTACAGACTTCCCCTGGCTATTGTGATGCATCTAAGGTGAGGGAAATAACTGGGAGAGATCGACAGTGATGGCGCAGGAACTGCAATCTCATTGCTGAACTGCGTCTCGCTCGCGAACGACACGCCGGATTGACGGGCAACAGATCAGGGATGGGTACATCGGCAAGCATGGTATAGCATGTTACTTGGCCTGGTATGGCAGTTGAAACGAGCTTCACGACAAAGACGGTCGCTCGATGAAGTAAATGGGAATGCTTAGGCAGACAGCTCTTTCAATCACAGGAGAGCCAGGTGCACGATTGTCTGGACTTCACGTCGACAGGATCCCCAACTCGGCAGAGTGTGGTCACAAGTAGCCGATGAAAGCCCTTTGGCTGTATAGAAGCCACTCTGCTTACAGTGTCTCAGGATGTGACAGCAGAAGAGCGATACAAGATGTGCGCCATATTTGGGTCTGCTAGTATGTGCACGGACGATACGACCAGAAGCCTCGAGGAGAGGATGAGGTACAGTGACCAGCATGGGATATAAGAGGCATGTCACAACGCCATCTAGCACAGTCACCAAACCACAACACTCTTTACATTCGACGCTCGTTACCACAACAACAAACCCAATAATTCAAGCCAAATTACGCCCTCCTTTACAACAAGCCTTTTCATCAAAATGCAATTCTCGACCACCATCTTCGCTGGCCTCTTGGCCGCTGCCGCCAACGCAGCCCCAGCTCTAGTTGTCGGCCCAGCCGTCCAGGCCAGACAGAACTCCCAAGACTTCTGCGGCGCCTCTCCATTCTACGACCGCTACGACGAGCGCACCAAGCTCGGCTGGAACCTTCCAAAGGTCTCCGACTGCCAGAGACTTGCCGAAAATGTTGCCAACGACGGCAACAAGTGGGAGGTCACCAGCTCCCCAAACAACATCGCCTCATCTGGAACCTGCACCTTCCGCGTCTCTCTGGGCTCCGCAAGCGAGGAGAAGGTCTACATCGGCAACAAGGATGTCGCCGATATCATCCTTACTTCGATCGCGCAGTACACTCACGGCGAATACGTTTCCACTCAAGGATACAGAAAGGCCAAGCTCGATGCTCAGAACACCATGCAGTGCGGCAACAACGGACTCGAGACTGATCGCGAGGCCTCTGTCAACTGGGATATCCTCAACTTCTTGTAGAAAGATTCGACTTCTTGTACATCAGACGGAGACTCGGGAGCGGTGGACAGAAGTTGTATCTATTTGCAATCATCGTAGGAATGCATAGATAGAAAATTCAATCCGACGCTTCTGTTCACAGCATCTACTCTCTTTCCCATGCTCAGGACCCAAGTGACCAAGTCTGACAACAATTCGCCAGAAGCTTATGGTTATTCATGATGCTGCACACTCCCTGTTCATCTATACTCGCCTCCACAATCACCCAAAAGCTCCACCATCTTCTCTCTTCGACTCTTGCTGAGAACACCTTCAATCTTGTCCATATCGATCTCATCCAACCTCCACCCATAGACCTTCAGGTTCTCCTCAGCATGCCCACTTACACCCCATCTTGCCCCCACGATCACCGCACCGACCACTTCGTCCGCTACATCTAGCACCCATCTCATGGCTACGCAACTCGCACTCCTATCGTGTTTCATGCCAATGCCTTGCAAAACGTGCAACAACTCTTGAAATAGGCCCCATCCTCCCCAGTTCACGATCATTTCGTAGTACTTTCTCTGACTTGGAGTAATGCTTTGCGAGAAATTATCGAGCGGTTCGGGTTTGTCGAGCCAGGTTTTGGAGAGAAATCCGCCGAGGAGAGTTCCATACGTGAGAAGCTTCACGCCATGAGTTCTGCAGGCAGGCACCATAGAATGCAAGGATCGCGAATCGATGAGGGAGAATTGCACTTGATTGGTGTGTATTTTGATCCCGGAGTTTATGGCGTTAAGCATATGTTTTGTATCGAAGTTGCAGAGGCCCAGAGCATGTATCCGGGAGTCTGATTGGATGTACTGCAGCGCAAGGACATAATTTGGGTCGCTGTAATCTTGCCAGTGGAATTGGAGCAAGTCAATGTAAGAAGCTTGCATCCGGTGACAGCGCTCAGTGATGTTGGCTGAGATTAGCTCGGCCGTAACTTGGATGGGAGTGAAAACGCAGTATTTCGTTGCTCCGAAGAGAGCATCGGGATTTGTACACGAGGAGCGGAAGCGACCAAAGAGGATCTCAGCATCGCCGTAGTGATCTGCCATATCGTAGGCTGTGAAGCCGAGGGAAGAGTATTCATGAAATTGCGCGTTGATTTGACTCAGGGTGGCGATGCCCCAAGACGGACTTGAGAGCTGCCAAAGACCGGAGAAGAGACGTGGAAGGGTACGTCCGTTGATTGTGAAGGTCTCGATGGTTTTGGAGAGTGGCGATATAGATATACGCGTGGGTGTAGAGTTCAGAGTGTCCTGTGTCGAGGTTTCCGGTAGTAGTTGTGAGAGCTGCAGGGCCAACAAACTCCGTGCAAAAGGATAACTATCATTTAGTGATAGCCGCCTCTGACCCTGTACCAACGCCTGATGAAGTAGAGATACTGGTACGATCTCTGCGTCGTTCAATCGCCTCGACCCTGAAGGAACAAGCAGCAATTTCTGAACAGCCGTCAATGCTTGGATAATGTCTCCATCAATGCTCGCCAAAGCTCGGTCCAAAGTCCTATTCTGGCCGCATGATATCTCCAGATCAGTTGCTTGCTCGACAATATTCGCCAGTAACGGTACGCTCTCAAAGCACAGTCCGCATCCCAGCATCGCCCGAATCCTGCCTTGCTGTTCATGAAAGCTCGGGGTGACACTGATCTGCTTCCCATCATTCGTGAAGATCTCTTGGCTAGGGAATTTGGCTTGCTTTGTCAAGTACATTCGGGCTCTTTCCTCGAATGTCTTCGTAGCTGCAGGATCGACGGCCAGCATTGATCTCAATACTGTACGAAGACCATCCTCAGGAATGTTGGCTACAATTGTGTCTGTCATGAGATTGACATGTGCCATCTTGACGTCGGGCTCCGATGAGGAAGACATCTTTTCTTGCTTTGATCAACTGTCAGCCTTGCCTCTCACAGGTCTGTTCAGAGCAGTCGTGGTAATGGAGAGCTACGAGCCACAGTTCACGGTATGCAGTCGAGGACAGCGAAGTCCATCGACCTGTAGCTGTATATCTCAGCTTCCACCCGAGACCAATGGGACCGCATGTCCACTACTGCACACGGCCGGCGATTAGCTTGGCCGAGCTTGGCCGGTGTCGTTGAGCGGGTGAGGTTGCTGACGAGGTTGTAGCCAGGAATACGGTGGACCTTTCCTGACACTGGGACATAATACCAAACTTTCCTCCAATTTCGCAAACCATCTCCCTCTAACAAGTTATCTACAACGACCACATACAAGTGCCGTCCTCGTCACAACAAATTAAAGACCACCACACGAAGCTTTTCCCGATATTCATACTGTCGCCCGGTCTGACCCAATGACTTCACAAGACCACTCACACCCTGAGAGCCTCTCTCGAAACACAAACAGGTCAACGAGCTGAGCCATTCACCGCGTCTCCCTAGCGACTCATCATTGTATTCCGCTATTACTCATCTGACTCATATCGGCCATGTCAATCACTTGTCAAGTGGCACGGCGGTGGTTTCGCTATGCTTGAACTGCCGCTTGTCAATTCTCTTAATCTTCAACTGTGAAGGGCAATTCGGGTCCGGACAAGCAACGAGAGCATCGGTCGACATCTGCAGTCACAATCAGCCTAGTTGAATGGTCGTCACAGACAACCACGTACCCAATCATTGGCGTGCGTCTGTCTCTGCTTGGCTGCCAGAAGCGGCAACACGGCTGCTGTAGCGGTATTGAGTTAGGTCCGACCTACGATTTCGAAAGCAAACTTACACAAGCTATAGATACTGAAGCCTTGGCCTTCTGGTAGATGCATCATCTCCCCGCGCAAGTAGAAGTGGTCGCCTTCTTTCGCCCCGCAATAGATCTTCGCGCCTGGAGGGCAGATGACCTCGACTTTGAGGTCGAACAGCTCGAATGAATCGTCCATTGACATAATGCTGTTCCCGGGACGTCAATGATCACATAGCTCTCAGGCGACTTTAGATGCAGAGTCAGAGTAGGCCCTAGCCGCCTATCGCAGCCGGCTCGGTCAAGCGGCCAACTGAGTACGAAGCTTCGTGAAGCTTGCAGGAAGCCGAATCCTCTAGCGAGCTGTTGCCGACAAGCATGCGATGATAAAGACTTGACGAATCATGTATACGCAGCACAAGCACCGCTCCCACGTACCAACAAGTGACTATCCTCCTTCGTTGCTCATTTAAATGATTGAGTCCGATTCTTTCAAGACTAAGCAGCCTTTCGACGCTCTTTCTTATGCATGAAAGTCGATCTTTCACCATGGGGGATAAGAAGATACCCTCGCTGAGTGTCCAGATTGATGCTACTGATACCGAACGTGGACAAGCAAGCGATGCTCAAGTCTCCGACGAGCAGAATGGTGTCCGAAGAGATCTACAGCGACGGCACATCAACATGATAGCGATTGCTGGCATGATTGTATCATTGCACCAGTCATTCTCTCTATCCTCGCCACTGACCATCTCGTAAGGGAACTGGCCTCTTCCTCGCCTCTGGACAAGCAATTGCTACTGGTGGACCTGTTGGTGCGTTATTCGGATGTATTGTCATGGGCCTGATCACCTGGGCAGTAGCCCTCATGACGGGAGAGATTTCATCTTTCATGCCAGTCACCGGCGGATTCGTCAGACATGCGACCAAATTTGTCCAGCCAACGCTTGGGACCGCGACTGGATGGGTGGGAATCTCGAGACGGCAACGAGAAAAAATGTGCTGACATATGAGACAGAACTTCTGGTATACAATGGCCATCACGGCGCCTGCTGAGATCTCTGCAGCTGCAACAGGTATGTCTGGGCTGTAGTCTGAAGATAGGTTTTGGCAGTCTCGATGCTGACTTGCTTCACCAGTCATCAACTTCTGGAATACATCGATCAATCCCGCAGTCTGGTTCACAGTCTTCATTGTCGTCATCATGGCACTCAACTTCAGCCCTGTGAAAATCTATGGCGAAAGCGAAGTCTTCTTCGCCGTCCTCAAAATCTCCCTCATCGTCGGTCTCATCATCGCCGGCATCGTCGTCGATCTCGGCGGTGGACCAGATCACGACCGCATAGGCTTCAGATACTGGAAGTCTCCTGGCCCGTTCAACGAGCATCTTGTCTCTGGCAATACAGGCAAATTTCTCGGATTCTGGTCGACGCTCATCAATGCGGCGTACAGCTACGCCAACGTACAGGTCATTGCACTCGCAGGTGCCGAGACGAGAAATCCCAGAGAGATCATTCCAAATGCTGTCCGCATGACATTCTGGCGAGTGATGATATTCTACGTCCTGTCAATTTTCGTTGTGGGGCTTTTGGTGCCGTCCAATGATCCAAATCTGGGAATCTCGACGGGAACCGCAGAGCAGAGCCCGTTTGTCATTGCCTTCCAGCGTGCTGGAATCAAAGTACTACCAAGCATCATCAACGCTGTTGTTTGCACCAGTGCCTTCAGCTGTGGAAGTGCTTGTGTGTTCCTGGCGTCCAGGACACTTTATGGACTTGCAGAGGAGGGACAGGCTCCAAAGTGGTTTCTGAGGACGAATCGATATGGGACTCCATATCTTTCTGTTGCCGCGAGTTTGGTCTTCACACCCCTGGTCTACTTGGCGCTTGGAAGCAGTAGCAGTGTTGTCTTCGGATGGTTTGTCAATATCACGACAATTGCTGGCCTGGTAGGATGGCTGGTGATTTGTGTTACGTATCTGCGATTCTTTTATGGTATGCGACTTCAAAGCATTAGTCGTGATCGTGAGTGAAAACTGGAGTCTACTGCTTCTTGAATGATGCTGATTCAATTGACAGGCTTGCCTTACAAGAGTCCGCTCCAGCCATATGTGGCATGGACGACACTTTTCGCACTAATCATCGTCATATTTACTCCGGGTTACAGAGTCTTCTTCCCCGGGAAGTGGAGTGTCTCAAGTTTCTTAACATACTACATTGATATTGCGATATTCATCGGTCAGTATTCACATATCTGCCGAGTTGCACGTTGCTGACAGACCAATAGGACTGTGGCTGCTCGCCTTGTTCGTGTTCAGAGATGGGCCAATATCATTGTCGGCTATGGACCTGTCGGAGATACATCTAATTGAGCGAGAGAAGCTAACGCAACCACCAAGCGCTGAAGAAGTGATGACTTCAGCATCATGGTGGAGGAGATGGGTCATATAGTAGATCACAAAAGGCAAAAGAAGTCGTAAAGTCGTGCATTCATCTGATGATCACTTATTGAACATTTCTGTGCTGCCGCAATTTGCTGCCTTCTGTGACAAAATTTCAGCCTAGCGCATTGAGTCGCTCTGTTTTGCATTCCGACAAATGCGAACGCGACACGTGAGACCGCTCGTCGCTACGCTAGCGCCTTGTCCAAAGTCATGTCCCTTGGGGCGTCATTTTCCGATTCGTGTTTCAACAAAAAGAAGGTCCCGGGCATAACCTGCTCATCATCAAGGAGTCAAAGTATGGACAGTCAAACCTCCGTGCGCTCCAGCTGCACTACAGGACAAGAATCAAACAGGTAAGTGTCGTTCGTAAAGTACATGTGAACAGTCATACCGAATGTCGCATCTGCTGTGCCTCCTGGCTGCCCATATTGGGATCAGGCTTGACAGCTGGTCGCGTTTGTTTATTACCCTTCCAATCATGCCTCACCAGTCGCGGCATGAAGAAGGCAAACATTACCAAAGGTGGCGTGATGGTAAACCATACCCAGAACGGAATCGTCCCTTGACCGAATACCTCGAGATTCATACCCAGGAACGACGTGGTGAAAGTCAGAGGGACGAACAGAAAAGCAAGCCACGTTAATTGTCCAACTTTCTCGGCCTGTACGAATGATCGCTGCGACTCCGCAATCGCTGCTTGGTGCATTATATTTCGCATGTCGCTACTGCATCGTTCGGCAAGAGTCTGAGCACGAGAAAGCAGTTCCTCGTAGTCGACAAGTAGAGATGCTGCGATTCTGTCCGCTTCATTTAAATGTTCCCCTACTGCAGCTTGAGGCCAAGCAGGGTGACCTCGCGCTTGAACAGCGCGAAGGTTCTCCTTGAGCACAGATATAACATCGTCGAGCGATTGCCGGTGGTATGCCAAGTCCGAAACGTCAAAATTACCATCCTTGGATGTAGCGTGTATGGTTGCATTGCGAACAGTGTAATCCAGCAAGTTTAAGTATTGACAGATTGATGCGGCGGCATATTGGAGCAAGTCTGAGATGGCGTAAAAAGCATCCTGACACATGATCTCGTCATCCAACGAGCGTCCATAGTTCTCACAAAGGTGCGATGCAGTCTGCATTAAGAGCCCGGTAGATTGTGGTAGGGTCGCACAATGTTGCCATTCCAATGCGATTCGAGGAGAGTGCAATGCAGTGGGTAGGAAGCGTGGTCTCCAACTATGGGCGGAGTTACTCCACGGCCCATCCGGACCTTGATCAAGATCGTGGCCACTGTCGATCCATGCAACCCCTTCGCTTCGGTCATTCTCTATGTGATTGAGTCTCGCGCTGGCCTTAACTCACCTTTGAAGCCATTTCCGGTGCTGTGAACAGCGATCGTCATCTGTTGCATGATCGAAAAATATTCCAGAGAATGGACATAATGCAGGCGAACAATAGAGTCCCCTTGCTTCGAGTTGTGCTCGCTATTCAGAGCCCTCCGATACTGCTCCATGGCCTTCGAGCCCATTGAGCGGAGCCTGGACAATTTTGTGCCGCTAGGAAGACCAGTGTGCTCACCGACCGTGAAGTATCGCAGTCGCACGATACTTTCGTTCGCGGAGGGCAGAGCAGGCATCGAGAAGAGAGTTCTTGCGCCTATTGATGGTTTGATATGGAGATGGTCATGAAAAAATCTGGGATCAAGGTCAAGTCCTGCTCCGATTGCATTGATCCAATCTGGCTTCTGGAGACCGGACAGAAACAGCATCGACCCATGCTTTCCCACCAAGTCATCAACCTCTTGCGAGACTTCGGCGACGGTTTGTACGTGCTTTCGGGATAGCTCGGTATCGGGCGACCATCGATAGATGATTGGTGGCCTCAGCAGAGCTGGGTTTGCGTCATCGAGGCTTGTGGGCCGATGAAGCCTGGAACCGATAGGCCGCATCATGAAATCCCCAAGATGTTGGTAGTCCTCTCCATGATACAAGCCTCTCAAAAGCGCGAAAGCGGCAACGCATCTCGCATACTCTTCGGGCGTCCCTTTCAAATGTGAGAAGGACACCGTCACACGAACAGGGTAATAGACCTACGAGGGGCCACCTTCATCTCTGGCAAGCTCGTGTCCGTCTGTGCTCGCGAATGGTCAGGCATATTCGTGAGTTCGTCGAGGTTTGCATCCTGCATCTTGTTGCGTCTCATAATGAGGACTCGAAATGCTCGAGGAGAATCATCAACATGACCTGGGAGCTTCCTATATCTGCTCGCTGTGTGAGATTCATGCAGCCTCGGCCGTCTGCGCCTCCACAAATACAGCTTCAAAGGCTGCGATGCAGTAGTTCTCATGCAAAGCTCAGGTGGGCGCGGGATGAGGACTGCGCGCCAACAGCGCATATATGCCATAGCCTTCAGTAGCTCATAGGCGTGAAGTGCCATAAGCACGTCGCGTAAGGTGAACAACAAAGGGTGTGGTTGGCGGCCTCCCACTGGGCAGGGCTGTTTGCCATGTTGACGCTGACAATGACTCTGCACTGCGCCTCATGGATCTATGGATCGTGATCAGTTGCGGCATTCTCGAGAGCCATGTCAGCAGGGCAGTTTGGGCCATGATGAGGTTGCTAGCACCAGATCAGCGAGAGGGAAGGGAATCATGCAGAAAGCTGCGTGTCGTGGCGCAAAGTGATTCGGATGACAGGAGTGGTGGCCGAATCTGCCAAAAGTCGCGGTTGGAAGACGAGGGGCGCAATGTGAGCGGTTCCAGCTTGCCCTCGCAGCCTGATGACACAGCCACCATCTTGCCCGTCAGCTGTTTTACCGAGTTGTCTCGTCGTGTAGATCTGAAGCATCCTGCGTCCCTATGAGCGCTGCAGCATGAAGCCCGATCATTGCTCGCTGTCATCCTAATGAGCCGGGCGCCGACCGCTAGGAAGCTGCGGATATGCCGACAAGCACGAGCTCATCCACATCACAGAGCGTTTCTGTCTCGCGCGAGCGACATGGCTCCAAATTGCAGACGATTCAGGCGCGCGAAGACGCAAACGCCATGTGAGTAATGACCCATGCGATACTGCTCTGGAGTCGGGGCTGACAATCTGCAGTATCATCATCGTTCCAGGGCCTTTTGGGGAATCAGGTTCCTCGTGGGGCACTTGGATTCGCAACTTGCCAAAAGGCTCAGCATCATCAAAGACTGCTATCTATTCATTCAATTACGAAGTGCGGAGCGGGGTATCCGCTACATGGCAATCGCTTCTGGACATAGGAGAGGAGCTTGTGCTCTCGCTCGTGAGCTTGCAGACCACATTCGAGGTACGTAGCGTGGAATAGCATGCTTTGCTACGAGAGACTAAACCGCCAGGGACAACTCCCGCCACTGGTGCTCATCGCGCACAGCCTGGGGGGCCTCATAGTCAAGCAAGTTCGTCTCCCTGATTCCCTGGATTTCCGGACATGGCTCACCATCATTAGGCAGTTCGGTCGATCTTCCAGCACATCAGCCATGTGCGGCAGTTGGGAGATGCAATAGCCGCAATAGTCTTTCTTGGCACGCCACATGGCAGGTCTGCGGACGACAATGTATGGACCAGAGCACTTCCTTTGCTGCGGCCGCGAAGGGGGTTTCGGCGCAGCTCCAGAGAAGTCGATGCAGAGACCCTCGAGAAGCTAGCTACCTTGTGTGTCAAGTTCGAAGACGCTGCCTCAGCATTACCAATACTGTCTATAAACGAGACGCAAGAGGCCCAACTAGGGTCTAAAACGCTGCCATTCAGCAGATCAAAGGCACTGGTATCTGCTGCTTCTCCAATGTACGAGATAAGTGCAACACGCTGACAGACACTAAGATTGTAGGCCGTGCGGCAGGGACCACAAACGCAGTACGTGAGAGGCTACTCGACTCACACACGGATCACTTCGGCCTCTACGCGATCGATATCAATAGTCCTGTCTACGAAAACATCAATGACTTCTGCGAGGAGGCCATCATACTTCGTGCGGATTGGATTAAAGCCCGAAGGACAACAGGTTCGTAGGGGTCGCCGGTCTGAAGTCACTGATCTCACAATCTTGCAGCAGAATTCCTTTCAGCGAGTATCGTTGCCTCAAGCAGTTCTTCGTCGCGCAGGGGACCACGGAGCCGGTCTTCTAAGCACAGACATTCCTCAGGTGATTCACTCCCCGGATCCGGAGCGACTGCTATCGGGTGCTGACGATCACCAGTGCGGAGCTCGAGCCCTACGATGCACTCACAGGTGTTTTCGTCTTTGTCGGTGCAAAGCACTGCCGATTCACGCATCGCCGACCGCCTCTCATCGTATCAAACTACGCCCGACACCTTCGACATGTCTTCCATCTTACAGATGTTCGCTGCGTCGGACTACCAAGCTAAATTGCCTTGCATCAGCATCAATAATATGGAAAGGAACGAGAGCTTCTTTGGTCGCAACGAGGAACTTTCATTACTAGATCGATTTTTGTTACCGGAGAGTGCTATCTCAGATGTTGCAAGACCGAAGTATGTTGCACTTTGCGGTATGCCCGGCGTGGGCAAGACCGAGATAGCTCTCGAATTTGTGCACTCGCGGATCAACCGTTTTGATGCCATATTTTGGATTCGAGCAGACGAGAAAGAGTTGCTGGAATCTGATCTCAGCCAGATTCCCCTTCGGCTAGAACTCAACGAAAAGTCCGAGGTCCATTATCCTGTGGTCAACCGAGAGCTAGCAAAACACTGGCTTGCTAATCCCATCAAGCGCACTGAAGTCGCTGGAGGAAGCCTGAACGAGACGAAAGCACACTGGCTTATCGTCTTCGACAATGCAGATGACATTAATGTGCTACTACCTCTGAAGCAACTCTATGGAAAAGGTTCAATTCTGGTCACAAGTCGAGATGTGAACGCGAAAACCATTTTCGATTCCCATCCGATTGGCCGCGACGTGGCACCCTTCACAGACACTGAAGGAAGTGAGTTCCTCATGGGTATGGGAGCCAACGGGTCCAAAGAACAGGCTTGTGAAATTTCACGAACACTAGGCGGACTTCCTCTTGCCATTGCGCAGATTGCGGGTGTGATTCGTCAGCAATACCTTGAAATGGACGACTTTCTCGATCTGTATCTCAATGATAACGAACGATATGGGTTGCTGGACGAATCTTCCGACTCACAGCGCGAGACTGCAAGGGGCACCATAAAATCTATATGGTGGAGAAGTGAGCTCACAGACAGTACGGTGGTTCTCCTGGATCTCATCTCGTTTCTTGACCCGGGCGGAGTGGAAGAACAGCTTTTTCTGAATTCACCGAAGGATATCATGACTCTCGCACTGTACCCGGAAACGAAACTTGCGTACTTTCAGGCCAGAGCAGAATTACTTCGCTCCGCCCTCGTGAATATGCGCAAGCTCGATGACAGAGGAAATATGCTTTCTGTTCATCGTTTGCTGCGTGAAATCATCAGATCACGGATGCCCATCGAGCGCCAAAAGCAAATCTTTTCAGCTGCGGTCGCAATGGTGTACAATTCTTGGCCTGAGGTGACGCCAGAGACACTGCACAAGATAGCCCTTTGGGGTAAGCGTGCCAGGCTCTATCCGCACGTCATTGCTTTCAAGAATCACTATGAGGGGATGCACAGGGAGAATGGCAAGGTCAATGCTGATCCCAAGCTAGCCGAATTACTGCGCCAGGCAGGATGGTGAGTGCGAAATTGGTTCGTTGAAGCATCTGAGCACTGACTTCAACTCCAGGTGGCAGTACGAAAGCGGCCATCCTCACTTTGCCAAGCCATTCCTTGATGCTGCGTTAACTATAGCGGAGCAGCTCGATCGTGCGACCGACCGTGTACTTACGCTTCTCTGTGACATTAGCTTCGCTCTAGCTGCCACCAGTAATGCAATGAATGACCAAGAGGCATGTGCGACTCACAGTCAGATGTTCCTCAAAATGAAGAAGGAGGCATGTCAAGCCAGCGGTGAGCCAGACATTGGACTGGCGCTAGCGTACAACGAGTGCGGCATTGGGCACATGATGCAAGGCTCTGTTGAACTAGCAGAGAAGTTGTTCAACAAGTCGATAGAGACTTATAGAAGTCTCACGAATTTTCAGGATCATATGGCTTCGTTACCTGTAGTGAATCTCGGGCTACTATACTGGCTGGGCAATCGACTGGACGAGGCCTACGAAATGCTGCTATCAGGTTTGCGAGCCCGAGAAGATAAATTCGGTTACATGGACACCGAGTCGTTCGAGTAAGCATAGCGGACAACCGATCTCGGGCGAAGCTGACAATGTATCAAGAACAGGCAGATTCTTGCACGCGTTGGGAAACGTGCAATTCGACAGACGTCAGCGACTGGAAAGCGAGTCATACCATAGAAGGGCCCTTCAACAGTACCAATCAACAATTGGGCTGAAGCATCATCGGACTGCGGATGTTTGCCACAAGGTGGCACAACATTGCGTACGCAGAGAAGACCACATTTCTGCCAGGTGAGCAGCTCGCACGCCTGACAAAGCCACGCTGACCGTGAGGCACCAGGAAACTATTGTATGAAGCCTTATCGGTTTGGGAAGCTCATCCTGAATCATATCGCTGCGAGATAGCCAGATCAACATTCCTGCTCTCGAAATCCTATTTTGCAACGAACGACGAAGACCCGGCCGTCAAGTGTTTCCAGCGGGCTGTGGAATTGCGTCGGCAGGTGAAGCACGCGACTGCAAAACCAGATAGTGAGCTGCGTGAGGCTGATTTTGATGCACTGGTCACGTTCTGGTCCAAATGAGTTGGGAGCCTTCAGTGAAAGCTCAGTAGCAGGCCCATGAACAGTGAACTGAGTACATTCAGATGCTCTAGGACCAATTCAGCCTGAGCGCATGTACCGCCAGCTTGGAACAAGCTTGTGAGTATCTCACCACCGACAGGTCGGTGCCTGAAGTTCGGTTCCTCTCGCGAAGCGCACGAAGCAGTCCGAACGCGACTACCACACCCGGCTACCTCAAAAGCGCGAGGGCACAGCAAGCACCGGTTCGACTGGGAAGGTAGCGTAAGCTAGATTAATTGCGATCACTGTATGTCTTCGGCAATGCTCGTTCCGCACTTATAATGTAGAAGTCGTTCGTTGTCTACAGCACTAATTTATCAGGCCGGGTCATATGAATGTCTTCTCCATTGATGCCACGAGGATCGCCTTCTTCAGTTCACGCCTCGTTTCCAAGTGGTGGTGCGGCTTCAGGCTCAGCAATACAAACTTGCCGCATCACGATGCAGGACGAGGACGCAATGCCCATGACGGACATCCTCTGCTCATCAGATTGCCGTACAATCTTAGCAACCAGTTCAATGTTCGATGGCTGCCGCCGTCGATCTCCTAACTGTGATCGACAGCTGACTGCATATCCATGCAGTGACATAGCTCACAGATCGTGAGCAGGGGATTCAGAGTAGAGGAACGGATGTCTTCCAGGTTGGCTATCATCGAAAGCCACAATGTGCTACTCTAACGAGCTGCAGAACCAGTCGGATCCTGCAAGGGCCGAAGAACATCCTCGCTATGTTTTGACAAAATGTCAAGAGCCTCGAATTTCGGCGTGCGAGAGTGCACTTTGCATGTACAAAACATCACTTGCTGAGTAAAGCAATGGTAATGCAATGTCAGGCTGGACCGAAACAGGCAGAACAAGAAGTATGCTAGCTCAAGGTGGAATAGGTTTCGATAGATTACTCCCAGGCGACTCAACGAAATCAAAGCTATCATTGTGAAGAGCCCGCAAAACTTCTGCGCCGGAAAGCCAAGTCTCTGACGAGAGCAGAAGCTCTTACGCGCAAAGCCGAAGCACAGCGCCCACTTAAGGGGATCTTAGAAGGGCGCACAGTAACGCAGCCGCGGCCGCCATCGAAAGCAGTAACGATGATCAAAGTTGTGTTCTTTTGTCTAGATTGCAGTTGCCGCAATGCGTGATTACACGCCTGCGAGCCAGAAAGGACATGCAGCGCATGCGACCTAGGGTCTTACCCACGTTCGCGAGACTTTTAAGAAAGTGCCAGCTTGATGATAGCATCACGGCCGCGCCTATACTGTACAACCAGCCATCCTGACACATCAAAGAGCATCAGAATCAGTGTAAGTACCATCACACCAATAGTGACCGCGAACCAATTACTCAGATTGCGGCCAGTCAATCCGATGTCCATTGAGTAAAACGAAGTCGTGAAGGCCATCGGCGCGAATATGGCAGCAAGAAACGTCAGTCGTCCAATACGCCTTGACAGCTCGTAAGAAGTCTTGACCTCCTTCAGGTTGATTCTGCTCATCAAATTCGAAATAGATTCCTGACACTGCAATTGCAGCGTCTTGACGTGGGTAAGAAGATACTCATATCGGTGTACCACTGTATCGAATGATCTCGTGGCTTTGACGTCTTCGGTTGAGGTAGTACGCCAATCGTCAGCGCTGTGTTGCTTATGGAACTTCAGCCAAGCAAGGACTTGTTCGAGATGACGTTGTTGTCGATACAAAATGTCCTTGCTGTAGCGGAGGTTGGACAGCATATCGAAGTCGTCGTAGTGCTCATCATCCGCGAATCCGGCCAGCTTCTGCTCGAGGAGGTTGAAATATTGATTCACCGAAGCAGTTGTAATGTTGAAGACCTCCGTCAAGGCGTAGAATCCATCGGCCGCCATCACTTCTGGAGACAGGGTCTTGCCGTATCCGATGCACAGCTGTGATGCTGCCTCAGCTCCTCTGTCCGTGCTGGGGCAACTGAGTTTTCCTAGGACGAGCGCAGTGTTAGGCTTGTAGTCGATGACGGGCGAAAGAGAGGTGTCATCATTCCCGAATTCGTCTGGTAGGATGCCCAGTGCCTTCACTGCCTTCATGCTAGGTGTACTGCCTGCATCCGTCCATATTACCACTATCAAATCAGTTTGTGTTTGGGTCAGAGGTGCTCCAGCAGGTACTTACGTGTCCACGGAGCAACGTTCTGTCCCTGCGAAGGAATCCGTTGCAGGCTGATCCAGATTCGCTGCTCCAAAGCGAAGCAGCTCTGATCCAGAATGAAGACGTCACGGACGACTGAAGTTGCAACTTTCTTCTCTGTGTTTCCGCGGAGATGGTCGTGGTACTTCTGTAGTCTTTCTTTGGCTTTTTTGCGCATATGATCGATCTCAGCCTGTCTCACTGGTTGTCCGAAGCCCTGACGTTGACCTATGGTCACGATAGGGAGCTCCAGGAGGTTCCAGGTACCAGCTGGCAGGGCGGGCAATGAGTGGTTCAGAGATGTGCCTTTCTCTGGACCGAAGTGTAGAAACCGCATGAAAAGTTCTGCATCGATCTTGTATCTGGCTCCAACCAGGCCCAGCCACTCTGCGGAAGGGAATCCACGAAGAAAGAGTATTCTACAGGTTAAAATTCCGTCCTGTGGCGTTGCTTCTGCGGCAAAGTCGAAACATGATTTATATTCTTTAGCGTTGCTGAGAGTCCAGGAGTCGACATCATTGTGTTGTGTTCTATCTGTCTACACGTTAGCACTGACACATAGATTCCCATGCTAGATACTATACTGAAGGTATACGCTATAACAAATTTCTCCTCTTTCTTGCTTGGATTCGATTGCGGGTAACTCGACGTACGAAGCTTGCCTAAGAAACTTGCAAGAAAAGCGTGATTTGACCCTCGACCATCTGGAAGAATCGAGAACTCCCTGATTTTATGAGCATACCGAGCGGCTTTGGCTGTGAAAGGTCAGCGAATGGCTTATGATTCAGGACTCTCGCCAATGAGAACCACCTGGAAGAGGTGAATGGGTTTGGCTCGATTCCGCAGGCTCAGCAACAGAGATCTGAGGTATCGCGCTGGTAGAGCCGCCCGACATGTGTGCATGGGTGGGAATCGCATTCACCGTCTAGTGTTCCATGATCGAAGCAGCGAACAGGACGCTAGACTATATGGAACTTAAGCAGAGCGCATGGCAGCGCAGAGGATTTGTGAGTGGCTGGGTCTAATCCGGAAATTCACCCCGATGGATCTTGTCAGACGATCACTGCGCCTCGAGACTTGGCGACGTTCGGCTATTCTACAGAAACGATCATGGTGGCGCTACCTTGAAGAACTACTGCGCAGCCTCGTTCTAAGCCACCTCGTTCGTTACCGAGACCAAAATACCACCAAATTATCGTAATCAGCCTCCTGCAGCTCGTCCCACGACCTATTATCACGGGGCACTAATTCCAAACGCTTCTTGTGGGCTACTTTGAACTGCTGCTCTGCAAGTTCATGCTTGCCATTTGCTAGAAACAGCTGTCCCTGTCGAAAGATGGTGCGAGCATGCTCGGGTTTATGATATGGTCGAAGTGCAAATATTCTAAGCGCCCGGCTTAAGAATTCCCTACAACGATTACTGTTAGCTGGGCCCATGGTCTCATCTGCGTAAAAGCCTACTGTGCCTTTCCGAACTCAGTCTTGCCCATGTAGTCTTGGGCCAATTTATGGCAGACGTCGCCGACACGATGGTGACCGGCATCGAATGCCTTAGACCACTGGCTGAGGCATTGCGAGTGATAATCTAAAGCACGGTCGAGATCACCAAGCGAAAAATGCACGTTACCAAGCCCCAAGAGTATTTTACCTCTCCTATGCACGAAGTCAGCTGAGTATTATCATGGACAATCTGACGTACTTGAATGCCTCCGCGTCATCGTCACCAAAGGCTGTCTGATGAATCTCTCGTACTTTGTTCAGCGCTTCGAGGGCTGCTTTGTAATCTCCTTGAACCCAGTGCACAAGGCCGATGTTGGGCATGGGCCAAGAGAGCCACTTCTCTTGATACCCAGGGAGTGTTCGCCAGGTAGATATGCAGAGGTTGAAGTGGTCGAGAGCTAAAGCGTACATCCCGCTGCAGGCATAAGCCACTCCCACTTCTTGATATGCCAGCCCTGATTCGTAGTTGACGTCCTCAGTGCCGTCGGCGTTTTTCTGCTCCCTAGTCATACTGAGCCACGTAAGATTGTGTTGGAGGCTATCTTGTTGATCATTAGTCTCATTTGCTGCCGATCCTTGATTGTTGTGACTCTGTCGAAGGAGTTCGGCCACTTCTCGACTGGGTTGCGATTGTTGTAGAGCCTCGCACATGCTTTGAGCGAGAACGAAAAACGGTTTCGACTCTTGCGGAAGGCCTCTTTCGAACCAGTACCTTCTTCATCTTAGCAAGTGAACACTGGAACGTACGCGATGACTTACCATCCGGCATCATTGAAGAGAGTGGCTGCTTGTTGATCGGCAGCAATTTTGCGCGTTCTAAAAGCCTCTCCAAAATTGCGGAACACTTGATCAACGTGCGGGAACAGTACAGAGCAGGTTTCGTGACGATCTGTGTTGAAACGCTCCTCGAGTTCTTGGTATATCCAAGCACGCGACACCACTTTCAGCGTTGTCAAAAGGGCCTTGGACATGTGCTCTGGTTGCAGTGACGCACGTACCATGTCCTGGTAAATACGATGCATGCTGATGGTTTCTGTTGCTTTATTGAAGCGTATCAAGGAGTTCTGTTCCAGTTTTATTTGGGCCGCGGTGAGTCTGTCGTGATCCTGAGGAATGTCTTCGAGACGTTGTTGGGTATGCTCATTTTCGAAAATCTTGCGGGGAACATTGTCCGGCGACAAAAAAGCAAGGATCGAGATGAAACTTCTCGTATCAGAGTCCATCTCATCAAGTCCGACGATAGCTGTGACTGAATTCCTGTTGGTCTTACTCGCTGTGTGAACTTCGCCCACCGACACAGCTTTGAATCCTTGGCTCTTCAGCAAGCTCAGAGTGTTATTGAATGTGAGATCCTGTACAGCCATTCTGCTTGCCACCGACTTGATGACCAAAGGGAGCCCACCGCACCAATCAGCCACTGCCCGTGCGGCTTGACGATCACCCTTGAGATGAGTCTGAGCAACTACATCCAGGAACTCCAGTGTAGCATCAGGTGTCAGTGGTTCTAGATCCATTCCTGTCTTTGCTGTGTAAACATGTGATCGTGAAAGCGGATCACGACTTGTGATGAGGATAGATCCGATTCCTGTAGTAGGCCAGAAGTCTTCTATGACGCCCCAATCGTCGACGTTGTCCAAGACGAGTAGCCATGAGACTTCGTTCTCGTGGCCAAGCGGCGCTTCAATATCCTTGACTGGATTACACAGCCATCCTTTGACCAGGTCACTGGCTGTTGCCAAGTCGCCTTCGTTGTCCTGGAGACCCAGATCGCGAGCAATGCGAGAGAAGTCCTGGAGCATGACGTTGCGATTGTCTGCTGTGACCCAGAAACTTGCACCGAACTGATCCCGCCTCGAATACATATACTGGGCAGCAATAGAGGTCTTTCCGATACCGCCAGCCCCACAGATCGCGAAAGTCTTCAGATTGCCCCCAAGCGGAGTGGTCAATGAGTCGTCGTCGAATGAAGATGTCGAGGGTAACAACGTCTTGTCAATCAGTCTCAAGACATCATCCCGCTCGTACCAAGGATCCGGTCGGCCTTGCGCCCCGCTGGAGAAGCAAGGAATCAACAAGGGGGGTTTTACGAGTGGCGGAGGATCGGGACCTGGTACAAGTTCGTAGGAGAACTGTGAAGAATAACCGGCAGTCGCAGAGGGAGTCGTCTTAGAGTAGGTCACAGCATTCGCGTCGGTTGGTTCCAGAAGAGACTGCTGATCTGGAGATACCATTGCATCGGTCGCTATTGGCGTAATTCTGGTTGACAGAGCGACAGGTTGTGCGGCCATCCTGCTTCGGTGACTTCGGAGACTCATTACGTCTGAATTTTCGACTCCGCCATCCTCGATTGACAGTGCCGACGTCGCTATCATTCAGGAACATCAGCATAGGTCAAAGATAATGGCACAAGAAAGTCAAACGGCTCACCAACGAGAGTGTCTTTGATAAGGGTCGCCTCATGCCGCCGCACTGCCATCTGAAGCATGTTCGCCACGTCCTTGTAGAGAGGACTGCCTATTTCCACCTTGCCAGCGTCTTCATGACTCCTAGGTAAATCATGGATGCGATGAGCAATAGCCTTGGAGTCGGGCGGTAGAGTGGCAAACTCTCGTGTTATGACCTGTGCATGGTGTTTCAGCGCAATAGAGAGAATACAGACCTCCCGAACTCACTATGCGGGATTTGGGAAATTGACGATTCCAGATCCTCTTGAATTGTGAGGGGTACCGGCTTTCAACTGTCTCAAATGCCGAAACTACCTGACCGCCATAACCCTTGAAGCCGTGGGAGAATCGTGCCATCTGCTCGTTATCGCCTTTGGTGAAGGAGATAAAGGAAACATTCGCTTTAGAACAAGCCCGAACCATCGTTTCGAGCAAATTCACATCATGCGATGCTGCATCAGTGTTCGGTGTTCCTAGAAAGACTGTTCCATGAACGTGATCTAACACATTCCGGTTCTCATGTCTATAATTAGGGTCGTCCATGTTTGCATACGCCTATCGCGTGTTAATCGCGACCTGAAGTAGTGCCGATGCCCTTACCTGTTTCCAAATACAGCCTCCAACACTATGCCCTACGATAATTATGGGCAGAGGCGACGCCTGGCAGATCAGCAAATCGTCAAAGGGAGAATCAGTGAGGATTCTGACCTACATCTCTCGGGTTCAAGGTGTGCAGTGCGGTAGTAAGTCGATGGCTCTGTTGCATGAGCGATTGCACAATAGGTTGCCCCTTGACATCCTCATATGCGAAGTGCCAGACGTGGATCTTGTCCCCAAAAGGCTTCCGCAGCTCTTCGAGCCAATGGCCCGCTGGAAGACGCCATTCCGATGGTGATTGCACGCCTATGCCCGGGATGACGACCACACTGTCGGCAATACGGTCAGAGACTTGAGGAAAAATGCCACCTGCTGTGTACTGACTTCAGGCTGGCATCTGAGGATGCAATGGGCGGAAACAGCAGCTTGAGTGCCATCAGGGAATCGCGACCGCTGAGGCGGAAGATACGGAAGAAGTAGTCGAGAACATTTGGATGGCGAAAAAGAGACCTACTCGATAGACGCGTACAGGGGCGGCCTGAACTGCAGATAATCACGTATGTTCATGTTTTCGACTGCATGTGCCATTGCAAGCGCCCATGCAAGCGCCCATGCAAGCGCCCATGCAAGCGCCCATGCAAGCGCCCATGCAGGGGACCGGTGAGTTCTTCTGGTGTTGGTGCTTCATCAAGCGGCCCAAAGTAGTGACAGGCTCGGCTGGGCTAGCGGCACATCCCGAGCCGCGAAGTGGGAGCTAGAGCCGACGCCCGACTCCGCCTTGCTCGCCTTGCTCCAGAGCCAGAGCCCCCACACAAACGCTGCACCGCAGGATGCGGATTTGAGAAGCCTTCGCTCCGCGCGCAACAAAGGCATCAAAGAGTAAACGCCTCTTGAGCCAATCCAACGCGGAAGGAGCAGTCAACCGACTACGACAACTGCACTCACGACTCTACACGGGTCTGATCTCGGCCGAGCGCTTTGCTAATGCGGAGACTGGAGACCTTGGAGGCTCTCGTGGAGATGGATGTATCTCTCGGCCGCCACTTGCAAACGCACCACGACCATCTGCCCCGCTCGAGCACCAATGATACTGGGATGCACATGTCCGAAGGGGACGCTTGTTTCTCACATGCACAAACAAAGGCTGATTTACGCCCCAAGGCGTGGAGAACAGCCACCCCGTGGTCCGTCCGGGCCGATACTGATGACAGCTTTGGAGCCTGCTTGATCGAACAGACTGTGCGACGTAGTGCTTGCCCTCACTGATCATTTCAACGTTGCACGACTCGATGATGACACAATCAAGCCCTTTGCTGAAGACTTCCATCAATTTCCTCCAGCGCAATGAGCTCTGGCGCAGGGAGAAACCGTTCCTTCACGATTATGTTCCAGAGTTGCCTGCCAGAAAATCAAATGTCATCACGGAGAGCCGAGACGTGCAAGTGGAAGACATACGGGGCCGCGAAGATGAATTCACCTTCACGCGCAACGGATTTTTCATGATGCCACTGCCGAAGCGTATGGAGCGTGAGGACTTTGAAGACGACTCGCTGATACAAGATATCTACCTCGGCCAAATTGCGGACGCAGTGAAAACTGCACTGAGTGCCAGTCGAGTTCAGATTTATGATTATAGCGCAGGTCAATCTCGTGCAAGCTTCTGCCAGTCTGCTCACACTGTTTCAGATTCGAAAGCGTGAAGCGAGTTATCCACTTAGCACGGGCAGCTATTATGCACATTTGCAACCAGCTTCGGTTGCTCACATTGGTATAAATCGCCTTTCGAAATGGCATGGGATTCATATGGCTCACTTGCAAACAGACTTGAGCCCTGCGTGCATGGTGCAAATGATGCACACCATGAATTCGTCGAAAGATTCGTTCGTCCTTGGACAACGACCATATCAATCCGTGAAGTAGAGGCATAGTCTCGGCGCATGACAGACCTCAGCTGACGAGTGCTAGCATCTGGAAACCTCTTCATGGGCCACTTCGAGACTGGCCGCTCACTCTTTGCGACCCTCAATCTATCGACCCTGCGGACTTGGTGCCGCGCGATACAGTGAAGCGGAACACTTTTGCGGAGACCCTGCAACTACATCATGCAGAATCTCAAAAATGGTACTATCTGAGCGATCAGACGGCGGAGGAGGCTCTTGTATTCATCCAGGCAGATTCTAGGCATTTTGGGATGCTTGGTGGGTATCTGAACAGCCACAACGTTCCATGGATGCTGATGATGTGAAAAGGCGTACCTCATGCTGCATTTTGCAACCCCGAGGCAAGGCCTGATGACGCCCCTCGTGAAAGTATCGAGGTTCGATGCATGGTCTATTACGACGAGTAATTGGCCGGGATCAGTTGGCAATCGCATGCTAATCAAGAGAATGGAATAAGGAGGTTCGACTACGTAAGAATAAGTTTCCCGTACGCATGTAGGTTGCCTAGTGTATTGTGATATGTGCCAGATTGACCTGCTATTCCCTTGCCATGACTCTCCTCAGTTCGCTGATCCCGAACGAGAATCAGATCTGGCTTCATGCTGACCAGCTGTATCGTACAGAATCTTGTCGCCACGAACTGCTACTCGAGATGCCAGGATTCTCTGTCCTTTGACGTAGCCCTGCACTGCACCGCTTGACATGCTTTCGTTCTCGACCGCTTTCGAAGGCCAATAGGCGGTCCATGGTCTAGATGAGTCGGCCGGGATGGCTTCCGCCTCGGCCTTGAAAACGCAGTCCTGCATGATGAGGCTGACTGTAGGAGATCAGTAAAGCGCAAAGCAGTATTGGCGGTACGCCTTACTGATACTTGTTCACAGGTTCAATATCGTGGTATTCAGTGTTGGCAATCGGGACGTAGGCGACGAGTGGGTAGAACAAAAATCCTCGTTTCGTTCGCGAGTGACTGGACAAAAGTCGAGTAGTACGTACAGAGCGAGGTAGCACACGACGGCTGATCGAGTACTAGCTGCATAAGGCTTCGTTCGCAAACCAGCAGGTGGCTTGATTATGCTTTCTGCACGTCTGCCCGTGGTTGCCTTCGCCAAGGCAATTCGCTCCGAATGGAACAGGGCGCAGCTTCATGCTCTCGGGCTGCATGGGCATTGCCTGCATTTCTGTTGCCACGGTTCCGCGGCTATACGTAAAGTTGACATTTTGCTCAACGGGATGAGAACTCCCGCGACGCATAGTGTCAGACTGCTTAAGATGGCAGGAGATTCCTCTGTTCCATTCCTGCCAGCAGCAAAATAGGACCGCTTTAGTGGAATCCCTTGACCGGTCTTCAGATATGGTTTTGGATCTCGTGCGGCTGACAGCCAGCGAATTGCAGGCATTATTGACACGTGGGGAGCTATCCAGCGTCCAACTGATCAAGCAGTGTCTTGCACAAATCGAACGTCACAACAGACAAGGTCTGAAGCTTAACGCCATAATTTCCGTTGCACCAGAAGAGCTGCTTCTGTCAACAGCAGTACGACTTGATGAAGAACGAGCCCAAGGCAAATGTCGCGGCCCGTTTCATGGGCTACCCATCCTCGTCAAGGTGCTGAAAACCACAAATGAGTGTGCATAGATGATAGCTGACCTCCAAAAGGATGGCACTATCACCCATAGCGATCTTGGCATGCCTACCACGGCTGGTAGTCTGGCTCTGATGAGTGCTAAAAGCAATCGCAATGCGCGCGTTGTAGACAACGTCCGCGCAAGCCGTCTTCTTCCGTGGAAGATTCGCTGATTTATATGACAGCTGCTCGACAAGGGCCTTATGGTAATTGGAAAGACCAATCTCAATGTAAGGAGATGCGAAAAGAAAACTGTACTCGGAAATTTGCTGATCAGGTACTCAGGAGTGGTCGAGTCAGAAGTGAGTCGACGTGAAGCCTGGTCGAGCAAGATGCTGATCACTGCGTAGGGCCATGGGCTCAACTAACGGCTGGTCTGCTGTTGGTGGACAAACCCGCCCTGCATACACTGACACACCAGTCGATCAGAAGGATGGTGTGATGAGCCATACAGTAAGCTGATGTTGGCATTCATCATGAACATACACTGACATGCAGTTCTAGAACCCATGTGGGTCATCCTCAGGCTCAGCTGTTGGCGTGTCGGCCGGTTTCAGTCCACTTTCTATCGGCACAGAGGTCGAAGGCTCGCTGATTCAGCCCGCTGCTCGAGCCGCGTTGTATTGTGTGAAGCCTACCATCGGAATCACGGATCTGGATGGCGTATTTGCAGTCTCTGACGATTTCGACACGCTCGGTGCTATGGCGAAGTCTGCCCTGGATGTGGCAGTTTTGACAGAGTATCTCCTCACAGACGTTGCTCGTTCGAGACTTCCACCTGGTGGTTATGCCGCCTGTATGAGACACGATTTTGCTGGCCTCAGTATCGGCTTTGTGGACCCTGCGGAGTGGTTCTGGCCTGAAGCTGCACAACGCCAGCATGGAACGTCACGAGAAGAACTAGTAAGTGCAACGTGCTGTGCGATCTGCTGTACTGTTTTGCTGATGTCACCAAGACCGCTGGGTATATGCGAGCGATCGATCGCATCACAAACAGTGGCGCGAGAGCCATATTTCCAATTTCGCTACCACTCGTGTCAGAATTTATGATTGACGGGCAAGCGGCGTCAAACATCGCAATTAGTAGGCTCCACCAGCGGACCGCGAAACAGATACTAACCGCGATCAGGCGCGGTGATCAGACAGAAATTTGAAGACTTTCTAGGAGCCTTCGCAGAATCCGAAGTTCGAACAGTCGCCGACGTGGTCCGCTTCAACGAAGATCACGCTGATAAGGAGCTGCCAAAAGGTACAGTGATCATCGTTACCATGCACACATGCTGATAGCTGCAGAATTTCCGGAACAGGGAAAGTTGTTGAATATGCTAAAAGAAGCTACCGACGAGAAGAAGGCAGAAGAAGCACTGGCACATTGTCGACGTATTGCACGAGACGAAGGCATTGACAAGGCCTTGCGCGACCACAAGCTCGATCTTGTAGCACTACCAATGGATTCTCCGTGCGCAAGGCTAGCGGCCTCTGCTGGTAGGCCTTTTGTTTCCTGCCGTTACGAACTGGACTGATCTTACCAGGATACCCCATCGCTGCTGTACCGCTGGGTACGCTGAGTTATAACGGCCGTCCGTTCGGGATGGCAGTGATTGGCAAGGCCAATCGTGAAGATCTTCTCTTCAAGTTCATGAGCGCCTTTGAAGCTTCCTCCGAGCCGCGCCCGGTGCCCAGAGCACTGGTTGCCTGATCAGTGAATGATAAAATAAGTACAATCGTCCAAGAACGATGAGGCTGCGACTTTTACGAAGTTGCAATCAGTACGACATCTCACAGACTCTCGTGCTTCCATTACGCTGTGTTTGCGGTGTCAACCCATCACATTCCGCTATATGTGTCTACATTCTGCAACGCCACCCATGTGTTTGCTGTGTGATAGCCGCGAGAGTACTTGCTCTAGAAACTTGGCTAACGGCAATGTGCATTTAATGTTTGACAAGGATCGAAGTGGGAAGATTGTTAGTCAGCTCAGGCTTGGCCGGCTGTGTACAATAACCTGCTCGATCTCGCTTCCGAAGCAACTGCCCTCTTTTCCCGTTCCCGCACTCTCACGATCAAGACATACCAGTATGTTCGGGCCTTGCAGGCCAATGTTTGTAACACTTGTGATATTCTTATTAGTAGTTCTTAGGATCCACTTGTACGAAGTGCCTGCGATGCTGTCCACACAAGAGTTATTGAGCCTAGATGTCACAGCGCTTCAGAGCAGACTTGATGCGGGACTACTTTCCAGCACTGAGCTGGTCAAGGCGTGTCTCGCTCAGATGAGCAGACATGAGCAGCGAGGGGCGAAGCTCAATGCCATGCTGTCTATCGTTCCGGAAAACATCTTGAGCAAGCGGGCATCCGAACTGGATGACGAGCGGAAAGCTGGGCGAAGACGAAGCCTGTTCCACGGAATACCTATCATCGTTAAAGTAAAACTCACCAGCATTCGACGACTCACTGGACTAACAATATTAGGACGCGTGCGCAACCGGCCGACATCTCCAGGTCCCGACTACGGTGGGAAGCCTTGCACTCAAAGATTCGGTCCACAACAATAGTGCTTGGATCATCGATCAGGTAAGCATATCGTGAAATATTCATACAAAGACTGATCAGCGACAGCTCGAAGAGATGGGGGCAATCATTCTAGGAAAAACAAATCTCAATGTGGGTGAGAGTTTACGACCGCAGCAGCCATGACTGACTGGTCTGTCGCAGGAGTTCTGCAATTTCAAGTGCGCCTACTACACCGCAAACTTCCAGACGAGCTGACAATGTGCAGGGGAGATGCGAACTCTAATGGGTGGTCAGCACTTGGGGGACAAACGCAATCTGCTTACATTGCCCGCAAGGAGGGGGAGGTGGCTTTTGGGCAAAGCGTATGATCAACAGTCTCTATTTGCAACAAGAGCTTACGTCCCTTCCAGGACCCCTGCGGCTCTTCGACTGGCTCAGCAGTGGGTGTTTCCGCAGGCTATGCACCTCTTGCCCTAGGCACAGAATTGGTAGGTTCAATTGTGATGCCAGGTATGAGGGCAGGTCTCTATGCTTTCAAACCTGCGATAGGCTCGGTCAAACTAGACGGTATCTTCCGTATCACTGCAGAGCACGATGTCGTTGGAGGCTTTGCAAAGTCAACGACTGAACTAGCTTTGCTGAGCGAAGTTGCGCTCAACGCGGAGCAGCGGCGTCTTCTGCCTCCCAGTGGGTACTTTGGGAGTTTAAGCAAGAGTTTCGACTCACTCCGGATCGGCTATCTCGATCCCGTGAAATGGGCACTCCATCCCAATGTCGTCCGTCTCGACGATCATACTATCAAGGAGATGGTGAATTGAATCTCGATCGACTGGCTAGGCGAAGCTAATGGTTTGAAGAACGAGATGTACTTCGGTGCAATTCGCCGCATCCAAGATAGCATGGCGGACAAATCTGCTATATACCCCGTTGATCTACGACCGACGAAAGATCTGTGGTACAAGGGTCAGGATCCAATGAGCACCATCATCGGTCAGTTCCAAGTCCTGCCCTGATGTAGCAGAAGTCACTGATACTCATAAGCGTACGATGGTGAGCGGACAATGACAAATTGGCTCAGCACGGCTGGTAATGCAGAAGTGCAGACGCTAGAGCAGCTGATAGCTTTCAACGAGAAGTATCATCAGCAAGAGCTGCCTCCAGGTTAGTACAATGCCTCGCAAAGACGACGCGGCCAACTGATACCTACTATGAAGATCATCCGGATCAAAATCAACTCCTCGCTGCCTTACGGGATTCACCCCCGAAAGAAACATACGAGGCCGTCAAGGCGCATCTGAGAGATGTAGCAAAAACATATGGCATAGACAAGCTTTTCGAAGAAAGAAATATCACCATACTGGTCTTCCCGATGGATAGCAGCATGCCATTGATGTCTGCTGCTTCTGGTCTGACCGTAAACCCGTATGATCAAGTCCAATTGGAGCTGACTGTATTCCAGGTTATCCCATCGCTACTACGCCGGTGGGAGTTCTCAAAACAGACGGTCGGCCATATGGCTTGGGCATCCTGGCTCCGGCTGGACATGAGAACTTGATATTCCACTTCATGAGTGCTTTTGAAGCTCATTTTCCGCCGCGTGTCCTGCCTGGTCGAGTTGCGGACTCTGAGTTCTTTCCAGCTTTGTAGACCACTCGCAAGGTTCTCCTGATCAGCCTTATGGGCACGATGATATGCGACATGACGAAGACGCGTTCCACGACTAGCACTCGCTTTTGTTCGAACAGCTTGTACACCGGACTCAGACTGATGTTGAGAGCCGATTGAAAAGTTGAAGATTCCATATGGAGAATAGCGATTTTGAGGGTTCTATACAAGATTACGTATGATGATCAATCTGCATGTCTACCATTAATTCAATGACAGCCATGGCGATCTGCACGCTTTGCTCAAGACTCTCCTCAGCTCCATCGGGAATGTGGAGGAACATTACCCTCGCCGATTCACCGCGTGCCTGAAGTTCAGCCAAAGAGGTATAAAGCAGGAACTCGCAATAGGCAAACCCGGCATCTGAGCTCGTCTGTATGTTGAGTTCCTGGTGATTGATCAGTCAGGCGATGCAAGGAGAAGGGATTGCTTACCGGAAATTTAGTATTGAGCGATTTGACCAACAGTGGCACGTCAAACATGGGGCGGAGCTCCGGAGGCATGCCATAAAAGCGTGCCCCAAAAGCACCATTCTGTGCTGGCAATGGGATATCATCATCTCCGATCCAATCGTAACCGTCCCGACGGGCCCTCATTTCCAACTTCCATTTTCCGGCAGAGCCCACACCAATATGTAACATCGCATCTACACATGCCTGTCTGTTCTGGACATTGTCCTCCGCAAGCGTTCCGCCCCCGTTTGACCACATGTCTGCTACCGCATCCATATCTGTCATGATGTTGTGTAGGTTTGGCCATCTAGCCACACGGATATCGGGCCCATGGACGCGGCTAATCTTGGTGGGAATACGTTCTTTGACAATAGATGCTGGATTGACCTGGTAGTTATTGCCTCTGAAGGGCTATCACCTCTATGAGCTATGGCTTTCGACATCTCGAAAGGATGCGACTTACGCCGAACCCAGTCACGACGACGCGTTTATGGAGCCTCTCCGACATGTTGAGATCTTGAGCTATTCCGGACTCATGAAACACAGAAAGCCATCGGCTTTACCAGGGGACGGCGCGCAAAGATCACGGTCTAACTCTGTGGATCCACTCGCAACACTGGTGTGACGCTATGCCTGATATTTCGCTCTCCAGGCTTTTGGCCAGAGAGCCTCCGCAAGACCTGCTTGCAAGCGCGACTAGGAGGTACGCTTAACCGCATACAGAGCTGAGCCGCCACCAGGCAACTCTGCTTCAAATTTCGGATCCGAATCAAGTGGCTCTGAGGGGCGAGTCCAAATCAACACCGTGCGCTTGGAATGACTTTACTTTGTCTGTCCTCATGTATAGAACAGCGTTCGCATTGGTTTATGTTGTCAATGTCTGTGCCTGGTCTGCAGAGTGAAATTTGCATTGTCGCACGCATTCATGTAAAAGCTCCAGAACGTTGACGAAGATGTAATCGATCGTTAACGACAGCCTTGCAAAGCTCGGAGTTTCATCCTGCCTGAATCCTTCAGCCTTTCAGCACGACGACTTTCTGCCCGGCCCTTAGCGTCTACGTGTGATGCGAACGCCACCGACAGCCTTGCAGGATTGAACTAGCCCGCGCTACTCAAAGTTCTCAGCCTTTCAGCACGACGATTTATGCCAACACCGACCTCCAATGACATGTCGCATCCAACCACAACAGCGCTCTCTGGTTGCATGCATGGCGAGCACCTTTGATCACTAGTCTAGCATCGGGCAGATGAGGTCTGGGGCTAATGCATGCTGTCAAATACTGTGACATGTAGCTAAACGATTTGATGATAGCCCTGAAAGCCGGGACGCTTAGCGGACATGGCCCCTCTTCCACGGACCAGTACTGTTTGAAGGCTTATCGAAGACCCTTGAGGCGACCAATTGCCTTTGCCTGGATCCACAGCCGATCGTTATGCATGTGCTGGACTCTGTGGGGGATTGACGCTGCAAAGTATGCTACGAACGGATGTTACACGAGAACAGAGTGGGCTGTGCAGTCGACGGCTACGCAGCCAAAGTTCGCTTGAGTGAGTTCTCGGGGGCGATGGTCACTGACGCTGAGTGAAGGCATACGGAAAGCAAAATTATCGGGCTACTATCGCTTGGTCATTAGGCCATATGTGAATGCCCAAGTGCCCGAAGTACAACAGAACATAAAGCTCTATACTTGCACTACTGCCACAGTTCAGCAAATTTCCTGTACCTTGTTAGATACACAAAATATGGGCAAAGACTACACGACATCGTTCTATTTTCTCCCACGGGATGCCAGATGGCAACAGGAGAAACCATACACGTTGAAATTCACTCCACTGGGGGACTTTCCCACTGTCAATTCTGAGCGCGTCGAGCAAAAGGGGATACTCGTGAACGACATTCGAGGACAGGAGACTTCCTTCTCGGTCCAGAAGAATGGATTCGCAGTAATGCCTCTCAGCGTCCCGGACATGTCGTACGATGATTTCTCCAACGATGACAAAATCGCGTCAACGTTCTTGAAGGCTGTTGGCGACCAACTCAAGACGTATCTGAATGCTGATCGTGTTCAAGTATTCGATTTTGTGGCACGAAGTCTCCTGCAAACGTTCAAGCTTCCAGTTCTTTGCTGACTGCTGCAGATTCGTAAGAGTCACCCCGAGTTTCCCATTGCCACCGGAGAGAAGTACAGTCACAAACAACCAGCTAATATCATGCATCTCGGTAAGCAATGTCAAACGCAAATACTAGATTAAAGCTGAACGACTTGTCGATGCTGTGCCATTGGAAACAACCACTCAAACACGCATTCGCAATCCGAAGGAAGCCGATGAATTAGTGAAACGCAGGCACCAATATGTAAAGTGTGCTTTTCCTCCATCGCTCCTTTCATTCGGTACTGATTTTGTTCAGTATCTGGAAACCCCTCATTGGTCCAGTAGAGAACTGGCCACTTGCGGTTTGCGATCGATCCAGTCTCGACCAAGCACAAGACATAGTGGTGCATGATGCGGTGTTCGGAGAATCTCTGGTCGAAACAGGAGAACTTCACTACAATGAAAACCAGCGCTTCTACTATCTGAGTGCTCAAGAAACAGACGAGGGTCTCATAATCCTGCAGACTGACTCCGAAACAGGACATGGTACGTAATCACGAAGGCTCCGATGGAAGGTGGTACTGATTATGCGCAGGAACACCGCATGCGTCTTTCGAGATACCTGAAGCCACAAAGCAACACAAAACGCGGGAGAGTATTGAAGTTAGGACTTTGGTGTATTACTGATGTTTGGTTGGCTCATGAGCTGAAGGATAGAAATGAAGCCAATGCTGTAATCAGTCTGTCTGTGCATCTCAGCGCTAGCATCACAGCGTTTCTCAAGAACTATTTCTCTCCCTCCTTGGCCCACACTGTGTCGTACAAGATGTTCGTCCTCTCGCGTGTGGTCTGCGATCTGGTAAGTCTGTCGAACAGATGGACAATTGAAGTTGCTGTTACGGACCTCACCACGACTGACTCCGCCGATGACGATCTTGTCACCTTTGGCGTAGGCCCAGACGTCAGAAGCGATAGGGATACTGTGCTGCCAGCGTGGCTGCGACTCGTCGCTGGTGACGAGTGCCTTCCAGGGCTGCTTTAGCTCAGTTTGCTGGCTCTGTCCGGGTCAGTCAGTAGAGTACGTATTGTCGCAACAACAATCTCTCACCATAGTGTGTTTTGATGTTTGTTTATAAGCGTGAAGGGAAAATCTGCTCAGTTCTCAGAGGCTGGCGGACCAGACCTACATATATCTCAAGTTCCGTCTTCACATGATCGGATTAGATCCCGTGCTTGTAGGCTGCATGCCTTAAGTTGAGGTCGTCCGGACAACGCTTATGGCAAGCGGACTGCTTCTGAGGTACATGCGTTCGATCGAGGCCGTACGGTCACACCATGTCGCTTTTAGTCTTCTGGAAGCCGATCCTTGTGCTGCTACTTTAGAGGATGAGGTAACTTATAAATGGCCTATCGCACCACGTCTCAGTCTCGCAGGCTTCTTTCTCGTGTATCTGGTCATCATGCAACGATAAAGGACCCCTCAATGTGATGGTATCGGGAGCGAGCAGATAGATCGACTGTCCCGAGATATGATCGATTCCCGGATACCACTAGCCAAGACTGTTCCATCGATCAGTGGCACAGTCGCGGTGGCTTTAAGTATTTCACTTCCTCGCACAGGGAAAAGAAGATCCGGAGATTTTACACCGGATGCATGCGTTTAGGGGTGTTCCTGGGAGGATTGTGCCAGCATGGCCCTCATAGAGTAGTACACTAAGACCAAACTTTAGGCACAAAAGCACTCCTGCTGAATAGCCAGCGAGAAGGCTAATTACGTTGGTAAAAGGAATGAGCTGTGTGTAAGGTACACGTGTCCTCAATAATTCAATGGCTGTCGGCGAAACTAATCGGGCTGCAGCAATTCAACACTTTTCGGCGCGCGTTAGCGATGTTGACCATGTTCGTCTTCTCTTTAACCTTCGAGTCGCTCGCTGCGCCTTTCGACGACAGAGATATGTATGTGGAAGCCCGTCAACAATCAGGGCAACGCCTAGGTATCTTCCCAGTTCCAAGGCACAGTCCGCAGGTACGATACTCCTGTCCGCTGCCCTGGAAGCAGGTGCTACATGCTTTAGGCCCTCCGCCTCGCCCTTGACAGTAAACGCTACTACAGTTCTGATAGTAGCTGCCAGCTCCTCTACAAGAAGTACAGGTCGCGCCTGTTGCAATTTCTTTAGTGCCATAGCAGGTTTTGCACGGCGCCATCGTGGCGGTGAAAGTGGAACAGTAATCTGTACAACAAATTAGACCACCCGTTCACACCCTTGAGTCCGCGAGGTCACTGCATACTCTGTAGATGTCTAATGTTACAATAAGCAGATCCCCGAATGGTGGCGGAAATAGTCAGCCGTAATGCGTACAGAGGTAGGTATGAGGGTCAGTGGTGCCAGGGAAACTCCAGCAGCGTGGGTTTATTTAAAATGGATGAGCACTTGAGACTTGGGGCCGCTCGTCCGACATAGCTGACCGCAAGCGAACCATCACAAGGCTTTCAGATGGGCTCAACGGTGCTCACCCCGAAGCGCAGCATGGTCACACGATGACAGGCGAAGATGGAATGCAGCCTTGCAGCATGATGAACGCCAGCTTTCAGCTCATCACCACGAGCTTGACCTGTCAAACGTCAAGGTTTAACTACAGCCGTGCGGGATGTGCAAGATTACACTATTGAGACACCTCAGCCTTTCAGCACAACGACTTTGTGCCGGCTGAGCTCATGGTCATGCGATGCGGACGACAACAGCCGTGTGGGATCGCGAGATCGAGCTATTGAAATGCCTCAGCCTTTCCGTGCAATGACTTCTGCCAGCCTCAGCGTGGAAGTCGTTACTTCGCTACTGCGTGATGTCCAGATACTGCGCTACGCGAGTGGTGCATGTCGGAAACAGGGAGCTCCTCAAACAGATCTATCCTTCCCCGGCTTAATCCTATGAGCCTTTCGAATGTAGCGCAGCTTCCTAGAGCCCTTTGAACCTAGGTCCATCGAAGACAATTGCCGATGGCGAAGGTCTCTCACGGACTTGTGGTGGCCTAACTTTTGAAGCTTGATTTAGAATAACAGTAAGAGGCTTGATAAAAGCGTTGCATGGAAAGCGAAAATGAGGTTGTCGATATCTGTATTGCCTCGTTGGATTATACATGTTCACTCAGCAAGGTCCGTTTGGCCTTAGCCTGAACCCCTTCACTTCTTCAATGCTTTATCGATGTTGGCTTTGATCTTCTTGACGTCGACGCCAGCTAAACCAGCAACAAAGTCCGCGCCCGACTGAAGCACATCAAGTTGCCGGATATCCTCGTCATATTTTTCGACCCTCTTCGTATGGTCATCGCAGAGTTGGGCATAGTTGCCACTCGTCGCTTGCTTGCTGCACGACTTATTGTTACACTCTGTATTTAAAGTCAGATCAGCGAGTGTTCGGCGTGAAATCGTCGATAGAACTTACGAGGCATTGCAGATTGAATCGTCCACAAACAGACGAGTGCCAGGTAGGATATACGCCTGGTCCGATTTATTTGTAGTTGGAAGTACAACAACTTGTTAGGCGAGCCGCCTGCGTTGTAGATTGCTCAAAGTGAAATCGTGGCGAGTTATGCGCAAGTCTTGCAAGATGCACCTCATGGCCTCAGAGGACCATCCTTTTATATGCAGATTGCAAATGGTGGGGCCACAGACCTGTTGCAGCTCGGAAGGCAGCCCAAGGTCCAGACTATCTGTGCTGCCGATCTATCCTACTGCGCCTTCTCAAAGGCTAGGATCAGTGTGAGACGATCTGTCTCGGTACCAGGTTGCATGTGACGGTGCACGGGGCCTGTTGAGCAAAGTTACATCAGGTGCGCCTCCACGATCATCGGCATAGCGTGGTACTCTCTTTGGCAGCCCTTGAGAAGGCCTTGGGATGGACACCGCTCGCCCTCGTCACATTTCGACAGGTCGGGGAGCGCGTCTGCGTCTCTTGATGCAAAGTCGGACCAACCTGGCAAGTTGGCTAGCCCCGCCGACCATCAGCACGAGCCCAGCATGCCAGTGTCAATCACGTATTACTCGAATTGCGCCAGGATGTGACGACATCAGCCGCGATCATTTATTGTATGCTGGGTAGAAGCAAGGAAGTGCTTGAAGTCCCACTCCGGAACAGATGCTGACCGTAAACACCAAGAGGCTCTCCAACAAGTTGCTATCGCAGGCCGGAATGCGCCACATCAGCTCTCTGCCCCAGGCCACGAACCACGACATCTCGGATCTCCACGTTCGGCCTTACATACGGCAGTACCCTCTTTCTATGCTGTGTTCTTTGCTCGTACGCATACGCATATCCGATCAACTTCTCCTCGCTCCACAGATCGCCCAAGAAGCTCAGTCCAAACGGAATATGTGGCCCAGACGCCACGAGGTTTCCAAAGCCATTCATCGTCACATTCCAATCATATGGATAGAAGCCCATGGGCACCGTCACAACGGGACTGCCCACCAGCGCGGGGATCGCTGGGCTGAGCTGCGTAGGAAGAAGTACCGCGCTGGTATTGGTTCGCCGCAAGGCGCCAAGGATCCCACCCTCGCCACCATAGTAAAGGTTGCTTTGATAGGCTGCCCAGAATCGTGGATCGGTGTTGTTCCAGGTTTGGTTGGCGAGGAAATCGTCCCACACCGCGGTATCACGTTCAGGCCAGTCCTCCAGATATCTATTTTCTTGTGTCCAGTTGCGTAGATCTGCGAGACTGTATATTTCCTGCGGGTTGTAAGTCAGCTGAGACAGGTATCTCGCCAGCCCGACCTCGAAGTCAGCGCTGAGCACTGTATCGCCAGTAGTATCGTTGAGCCAGGCAGCAAGACCGGTGAAGTTCGCGCTGACGATCGTTGCGCCGGCGGCTTCAATTTCTTCGACTGCCTGTTGGAATGCATCAAGGACTGGTTGATCAGTAAGACTACCCAAGACTTCCAGGATGTTCCAGGCAACTCCGATTCTTGCTCCTGTAGGAAGCGGTCATATTAGCGATAGAGTCATATGAGAACGGATTTTGATGACTTACCCGCCAGAGACTGCTTGGTGCATGCGGCAACATAGTCTGGAGCACTTTCGAAAGGATAGGCCGACGTATAGTTGTCGTTGGGATCCGGTCCTGCGATCGCCTGCAAGACATGGGCAGCATCCTTGACGGTTCTCGCCATTGGTCCCACAGTGTCTTGATGTTCGCTGATCGGAATGACAAGATATCTGCTGGTAAGTCCCACGGTCGGCTTGATACCCACAAGGCCATTCACATCGCTGGGACTAAGAATGCTACCACTTGTTTCGGTGCCCAGTGTCGCCAGCGCCAGACCAATCGAGCTCGCCACGCCACTGCCACTCGAGCTTCCGCTAGGGTCTTGTTCTGGGAAATAGGCGCCATAAGTCTGCCCTCCGTAAGCACTCCAGCCATTGCTTGTGTTGTCGGACCGGTAATTCGCCCATTGAGACAGATTGGTCTTTCCAAGAATGACAACTCCTGCTTTGCGAAGCTTGGCTGCCATTGTTGAGTCCCGTGGTACTTTTGCGCCCAACAATGACCAGGATCCGGCAGTGTTGTTCATTTGATCGGCTGTCGCTATGTTGTTCTTGATCAGAATCGGGATGCCGTGAAGTGGCCCAAGAACGGTTCCATTCTTTCGCTGAGCATCCAATGTTGCCGCAATGGCCTCCGCCTCCGGATTCAATTCAGTCACCACATGCAGGGTGCCGTTGACTTCCAGCACACGCGCAGTATATGCTCGGACTAGGTCCACACTCGTGAACAGACCTGCTTCCAACCCTGCAGAAAGGTCCTGCAAATCAGTTTCCAACAATGAAGGAAAAGCTTCCAAAGTAGTCGCGTTCGTGTGGCGCCATGTTTGGCATGTTCCAAGGCTGCCGAGCAGTAGCGGGGCAAGCGCCGACAATTTCATCGCAGGTCAATGATATGTGGAGTGTGGAGAAGAATACTCTCATCGCGGCCTTCTTATGTTTCTCAAGGTTCGCTCTCGTCTGTAAATAGGCAGGATATCATCAATACGCCTGCCTCATTGAGGTCGGAAAACTGGACCGCACCTACACTTGCAAGTGCCGTGTCTCTTGGGTGACAGAAAAAGCGGATCACCCTTAACACCGACAACCAGCAAAGCACTTTTCTACAACCACATTGTAAGCCGAAAAACGTTGCAAACACGTCTAACAGCCTCTGCGCGTCCTTCTGCAACTGCAACACACCTTTTTCTCGTCAAAATTGGTGTGAGAAACGCAGAGAAGTGGAAGTACTCTGATCGAGGTGTTCCGCTTTTAGTGTCACCCAAGAGCGTGTGAGGTGAACTGTCGGCGCGGAGCAATGGAACCAGGGATAATCCATGCCGTAATCCGACAATGTCTCTGGAGACGTGCATGGAGAGCACAATATTCTGCAAGGAGAGGAAGGACACCAACAAACCATGTGGCGAGTCGTCGGAGTATTGTGGAGTCTCTTTATCCAGCTTCCTCATTCGGACAAGTTCGAGGTATTAGACGGGATCTTTGAAACGGCGGAAGCAATGGGAAAGCTAGGATCCGTCTGTCAACGCGACGACGTGCCAATCCAAAGTGTTGTCGGGATGAAGGTGACAATGATGACGCTGTTGATCATGCTGGCCAGATCGATGCTGATATATTCGTTTCCCGGGGCATAGCGGAGGCGGAGAAGCAAGCCTGAACCTCCCCTGTACAGACCGGCTGTTTGGAACGAACGAAGAAGAAACTTCGAGATCAGGACGTACTATAGCACGAACGAGATATGAAGCGCAGCTCGAGCATCATTACGTTGTCCCACGTGAGAATGAAAGGAGATGTTTTGGACGGAGGAAGAAAAGCGCGGGGATCGGGTGGGTGAGCCGACGCGGAAGGTCTGCCGAAATGGGGCAGCGCGCTTGTTTCGCGAGGAGCGTCGCCGCCGTCGCGTCTCCATCTCCGCCTCCGCACATTCGATCACTTACGATCCATTGACCCGCACCACCAACACTCACGGCAAGCAGCACACGATGGCGGCACCTACTAACGGCAGTCTGCATCGCTCCAACAGCATGTCTCAGGCATCCGAGACCTCGCAAACCGCACAGCAGTACATCGCCTCGCAGCTGGCACTCGAGGAAGACGCACGTGAGGCACTTCCATATCAGTTCGACACATGCACAAAGCCCCTCGGACCCCTACGACAATCGATATACGCCTGCCTGACCTGCACGCCGCCGCCTGCGTCGCCTCACCAGCAGTTCACACCCGCCGGAGTGTGCTACAGCTGCAGTATCAGCTGTCATGGCGAGCACAACCTGGTCGAGCTGTTCACGAAACGAGATTTTGTCTGCGACTGCGGGACAACGAGATACGAGACTTCTGCTACACCATGCTCGCTTCGTACAAACGCAGAGACTGGTCAAAAGGGCGGCGTAACCGGAGAGACAGCCAGAGAAGGCAACAGATACGACCAGAACTTCGAGGGCAAGTTCTGCGGCTGTAGTGAGGACTATGACCCGGAGCAAGAGAAGGGCACCATGTTCCAGTGTCTGGGGCTGGGACATGTGGAAGATGGCGGCTGCGGTGAAGACTGGTGGCATCCTGAATGCCTAATGGGTTTGCCAAGGATCAAGCATGAGCCGCGCGTCGAGACGAAACCAGAGACCAATGGGGGACTCGAGACTGTGAAAGAAGAGGGTGAGGGAGGCATAGAACATGCTGAACAGAATGGGACGACTGCAGCACAGACAGACGAACCACCACTACCCCCGGGCTTTGCCGCGGAGGACGACTTCGACCATTTCATCTGCTACAAATGCGTCAGCGCGTATCCCTGGATTAAGCAGTATGCGGGCACTGCTGGCTTCCTGACTGGACTGCCCGCGAATGCCGTGCTGATGGCAAACGCCCATGGAGAGATCGCACAGCGCTCAGTATCTTTAAATCCCGACGACAATCGCAAGAGAAAGGCCGAGGAGGACGCAGAGGACTCGCAGGAGAGCAATAAGAAGCTCAAGTCGGAGGACGAAGCACAGGGCACTGCAGCGTCTGAAACGAGCACCGATACTAAGCCGGCCACGAATGGCACTTCGGCTCCCAAACACGCTTCGCTGCCTGCAGCGACTTCAACTCCAATATCGCTCTTCCTCAAGGAGGACTTCCGCGACCACCTCTGCAAATGCGCCGAGTGCTTCCCGCGCCTGTCCAAGCACCCTCAGTTGCTCGAGGAGGAGGAAGCGTACGAACCGCCAGTTTCAGAGTCCGATCACAACGAGAATGCTTCCGTCGGCGGTCACAGTGTAAACTCTGGGTCCTTACTTGATCGTGGTGAGGCAGCATTGTCGTCCATGGATCGCGTCAGAGCCATTGAAGGCGTCATGGCGTACAATCTCGTCCGAGACAAAGTCAAGGCCTTCCTCCAGCCATTTGCAGAGAGTGGGCAAGCTGTCGGTGCTGAGGATATCAAGGCATACTTTGCGAAGCTTCGAGGCGATGAGGCTGCGCAGCGAGATGCGGCCGCTGGCGCGAATACTAGTGCAGTACAGGGCGATGGCAGAAAAGAGCAAGATGGCTATTAAATGCGACACAGTCAGTTTCTCGCGTTGTTGCCTGCGACGGGCGCCTCCACGGGATGTGCTCGGAGTCGGCGTTGAACACGATCGAGGCTTGGTTAGCAAAAGACAGGATACAGAACTGCGAATGCGGCCAATATGTACAACATTGTAATATCGCTTGGGATAGCAATGCACGCCGCAGAGTGCAGCATTCACCCGGCTGTGGGATTGCGTTCAGAGCCACTAATGCCCGCAATTTCGCTCTCTACTTATACCGGAGCCAAGTCGCTCTGGACTTATCGGATTCCGATGAATGCGTCTGTTGTCGATTATCAAAGGACGGGTCGTGGTCACCTGAGAGCTGATTTCGAGCTCACATCTGATTGGCGACCCCTCACGTTCGTCTCAGGCAAAGAGCCTCGAACAGGCAAAACTTTCCATTGTGGCTGACCAGACACTGCAGCGACACGACTGTATCACTCTTGCACCACCGCACATGATCTGATTTCATGACGATCGAGAACGTTGATGATGTGTCACCGCTCTCTCCTCACCACTTGCTGAAGTATCACAGATATCCCACTCCTCAACCTCGTCACCGCTCAACATTGTCCTCCTCCACCTTCGTCCGCTGCCGAAGTCCTTCCATCTTGGATCTGCACTAAGCGCGATCTGCTTTATAAGACAGTCGCGCGGCATCGACACATACACAAACAAGTTCTTACAAGCTCAGTAATAATGTTTTCCACCGACCTCGACAGACGCATGCGCTTCTATAGCAGCGAATTGCAAGATGTGGCTGCACCCGCCGCAGCAGCTTATCTCCAACCTTACAATCCAGTCAGACTCGTCTTCAACACGACTGAACTCCTCGAGCTCATCCTCTTGGGACTGGATATGAAGACTCTCCTTCTCAGTCAAGCTACTTCTTACATGTTTCGTTCGACTATCATGGCTTCACCGAGACTGAGACAGAAACTCTGGTTTGATCCTACTCCTAGTTTGAATCACAGGTCTTCATTTAGCACGAGCAGCAGCAACTTCACACCAACTTCCACAGATCACACTGATGCATCGTCATCTTCGTTTTCCCCTCCACGTGCACCTCCAATCCTGAACCCTCTGCTTCAAAGCGTTATTTCCCGCGGCGCGCACTCTCACATCCGATTCCTCGAACTCGACACCTCTTGCTCGCTCTCCTGCTATCCTGCTCTCACGCGGAAACTCAAGCCCTTCGATCCGCCGACAGTTTGCATCGCCATGGCACCAAAGGCTCGGACGGCGAAGTTTGCTGGTTCCTGGAAAGACATGCTAGTTCTGCAGCCGTACGATACCCAGACGAGATGGGATGCGTATCATTATCGGTGGGCTACGAGAGAGTGGGACTTTCGATTTACGGGGACGTTTGAGGATGAGGGTCTATCGGGACCGAGGATGGGGCGAGTGGTGAGGTTCGTTGGTGGGCCGGGGTTTGAAGGAGGGAAATGATGCGAGGGCCGATTTGGAGATGATCCTCATTCTGTAGGAATAGAAGGATGATGGGATTGGTGAGCGAGCCGCCGTTATGCCGCATGTGGAAGCACGGAGTGTTGTTGATTTCGGTATGTACTACGACGGGAGTGAAAGCTACGCACTTGCCCGAAAAGAAGCTGCAAATGTATTCGCTTGACGATTTCGAAACGACTTAACGATCATGAAACGAAGGCTTTAAGAGATCTTTGGCAAAGCGTCAAATTATGCATTTTCATTTGTGCTCAATGTAGCAGGACGACCTTCAGCATGGCGAGGAGTTACATCTCATTTGCGACACTCAGAGATCTCGGAATAATTTCATGTTTGGGAAGCACAAAGCTCTTGGTAGCATGATATATGGTGACGTCACACTTCGGCACGTCCAATTCACTTCGCGTGGTCCAACAACCTTGCTCCAGCTTCAGACATTGTACGAACTTCACATGTACCCACTGTTCTCCTTAGCTCGAATCAGCTGCCTCACTGCCTCAAGACTCCAAGTCCCGCCGGCTTCTGTCTATACCAAAACTCCTCATCGAGTCTACTCAACCACAATGTCATGGATGGACTCCTGGTCTCGGCCAAGCGCCAACTCCAAAGTTCCAGCTCCGCTATACCTCGCCAATGCAGATACTCCCTACTGTCATACCTGTGGCCGAGTCATGAGTAAACATTCCCCGCCAAGTGTCATCAGCGATTCATCGGTTTCCCTGACTCATCATGCTTCTAGACTCCAAGAAAACCACCAAGAAACAACAAGCATCTTCCACATCCGGTAACAACGAAATCAAGTACTGCTCCAGCCGTTGTCGCGGCAAGAAACCCGGTCCTCTAGATCGGAAAATCGAAAAGGCGATTGTTTCGCTACTGAATAGTGATCCGGATTCTGGAATCGAGAAGACTGCCGCGAGAACGAAAGCTGTGAAAGGGGATCCGAGGGTAATTGTGACGTGTGATGAGGTCGAAGAGATTGTGTTTGGGAGTCGTTTTGATCCTGAGAAGACTTCTGGTAGGAGAAGAAATCGAAAGGCGAGGGGAATTGCGGAGAAGGGAGAATGGAAGAGTGTGGATATGGAGAGTAGTGGGGACGAGGGTGGAAGTGAGAGCGAGGACGGCAGTGGATCTTACGCGGGTGAGAATGTGGATGAGGAGAAGGAATCTGCATCTGCAAATTATGATACAGATGGATCTGTGCAATCTTCGATCGACGGAGGTGTGAGGATCAGGCCGCCACAGGACCAGTCTTTGGTGAACTTCAGCGTCGGAGGTGAGAGGGGGCGACAGGAGAAGATCGAAGAGTCTGCCGAGGATTTGGAGAAGAGGAGACAGGGTGCGAAGAGGGCGGAGGAAAGGGAAATGGTAAGGATGGCAGCAAGACGAGGAGTGGTGTTTGGGTTTGAGGTGCCAAGGAGAGAGGGAAACGCGGCGCCTCAGAAGAAACCAGGGAAGGGGAAGGCAAAGTCGAAGAAAGGCGGCGAAGATCAAGACGAAGGAGAAGAAGCTCTGTCCGCGACCGAGATCCGCAAAGCTGAGGCATTAATGGCAGGAATGGTAGTGGAGCCTTCATTCGCAAAAGGAAACTGGTCAATACGCTGGCGAGACTGATATCCGACACCATAATCTCTTCCTCTACACCGCACGTGCTCACTCACGTACACACCATCCTCACACTCTCATATCCACTGATACACTGTCCATGTCTCGAACTCGAAACTCCCCTCGGCTCCAAAACGATTGACCTTCCATCACAATCATCGCCTCTGTAAGCGATCAGTCTGCATCGATTCCCTGGACCTCGTGTGCCACTGGTGTAGCTGAAAGAGCGACTCCTTCGCAGCTCAACGCATTGTCGGTTGGAAGCCGGTACGCCGAGTTGGTAGACATATTCTCCGCATCGTCTTTCGTCGAAGAGTTGAAGCGTGCTGGCGCGGATTGTTAGATTACGGTCCGTACTTGGATATGCAGAAATTAGAATCAGTGCATACTATGTAGGTCCTTGTGCAGCCGCGAGGCTGGAAAGGAAGCCGAAGGCTAACAGTGTCTATCCATCAACCATCAGCATGATATCCTCTGAACTTGTACTCTTCTCGCCACTCACTTTGATCTGCATTTTGACACTTCGTGCCACAAGAATAAGTCTACTCCGTCTATATTGCGACAGCAGCGCAGACCAAATCAAACGAAACGCCATCCCGGACGCCGCTTTCTTTTTCACTCCATTTGCCAAGTTGAGGCGTCAGCCATGGAATCGTGCGCAGCTTGCATAGACTTCTTGCCAAGTAGAAGCTACTGTTCTAGATCACTGTGCCGTCCTGCATCGATTCAGAACCTGGAACACCAGAACGTGCTATCGAGTCTCGTCCAATCATGCTTGACTTTGCAGATGGTCTCCCGTGGAAGTCCGTGCTATATGTTCTTCTTCTGTTGCAGATCCATCTCTTAGGTCAATGTTTGGATATGATATAAATGCTTTATATCGGAAATAGCCGTGCACGTCTGCCTCCTCCTCAGGCTCTTCGGAAGAAAGATGCGCCACTTCCAAACTTTGATGTCACTTCCACTTTCACCTCCGAGTTCATGTGTACAAGAAGTCGCGCACAACCTTCCACCTTCTCCTCCACCTCACTACCACCTACCTATCTTCCTGAATCACCGACACACCCTTCTTCCGTATGGCTAAGATCATGACGGGACAGCGACCCATCCACGCGGGTAGACTTTCGTTTATTTTCTGCTTTTGGCAAGATTGTCCTAGCACTGTTCTATGGCTAGCTGAGGTTCCTCTGTGGCTAGCTGGGATGGTGTGGCCAGCTGAGCCACTACAGGAGATTCGCAAAACAGCAAGACCTCATGACTACTAATGCCTAACAGCTTGTTGTGATTTGACAATGTTATCGACTGAGCGTGATCGAGGCTGGCTGAGAGCTGCATTGTGTAGCTGAGCGATGTGATGGCTGAATGGGGAGCACTCTTCCGAGCCTGACAAGCGAGACTTGAAGGCCATAATCGAGCATCAGGCAGAGGTATAAAAGTTCCCTGAAGCCAGCTGTAGGATAAAGCCTCAAAGCACTACATCCTCTCCCATTCGACTTCTCCCTATTCTTCTGCCGAATAAGGTAGCGCAGTCAACATGACCGAATATATTGGCGACAAATTCTTTGGTAATCCAACAGGAAGGAGGAATGGGAAAGGCTTGATGTCGCGCAACCGCTTGTTCACATTTCGCAACACGCCCGACCATGGCATCGCCATTGAGCGCCAGGGAAAGCTTGTGAAGCAGCTCGCGCCGAATGTCGTCGACTACTGGTTTTCATTCGCAAGACCCGGAGCCCCTCCTCAGCCCGTCATCATGGGGTACGACCAGCAGAACCAAATGCACATTGTGTGCGGTGTAAGAGGTGGAGCCGTGATGGATCGCAGCACCGCTCTTCTAATGCTCCACGACAACGGCGAACTCACCATCGGCGACAGATACGGAACTCGCTGGAGCAGTGAGACAGGCGATCCGAATGTCCCTCTATCAACGTACAAACTCAAGGATGAGAAATTCGAACCTTTGCGTGCTACTCCTGTTGGGATGCAGTACGCAAAGGCCAGCATCGACAACTCGAGTGACATTGAACAGGTGAATGAAGTGGAACTCTCCTGGCAGGAGGCCGAGACGATTGAAGTCAAGCTTGATCACTCTTCGCAGGTTCGATCTCTTCCTCCCCAGATTCTGTGCTGTCAAAGCTAACGTGCGCCTGTGTAGTGGGAAGTCAACAGCAAAGTCGCCCTGGAAGTTGGCCTGCCATTCTTTAATGCGGCTAAGGGTTCGATTGAAGTCGGCGGTGTGAGTCGTGGCCCATGAGCAGTTATTTGGGAGATCTTTCTGACTTATGTAATGCTACTAGTCGTACGGCCAAACCGTTACTACCGGAATGGCCACGAGCGTCAGCAGGACCACTGGCGTTAAGCATACGGTTAATGTCCGAACTCCGGCGCATAGCTCGGTCACTGTGACCGCTAATGGCTCCATGGTCAAGGCTCAAGGTCTCAAGTTCACCGCCACATTGGAAATCACTTATGCGGATGGATCAACAGAGGTGAGAAGAAACATAAAATCATCAGATGGCTTCGAATCCCATTTCTAATCACAATGTCACTATACAGACTTTCCCAGCAAGCGGGATCATCAACACTGCTGGAATCTACAGCGATTTTAAACTGAATTTTGAACAGAAGAGTCTGAAAGACAATGCTTCTACACCTGTGGCTAGCAATATTCTGGTGGAGGCAAAGCCAGTAGAGAGATTTGAAGTCGTCCCTGGCCTGCCCGAGAATAGACTGCCTATGCAAGAAGAAGTGGCGTGAAGAAAATCTTCATAACGACGAACCGGACCTGTAGAACTCGGGCTCGCAACCGAGTCTATAAGACAACCAGAGTTGTTGGTTTATAGTAGATTAATTAGTATATACGAAGAGTCAGAGTTAAGTTAGTGGGTTCATCATGGCGTTTCTCCACACCAGGATGTTCGTTGCGCGCGGATGCACGTGCACCCCTACTTCTGACTATTGCTATATAATGCAGCTTCTGTTTAGCCTTAAAGATTCGAATGGTCCAACGGCGTGGGGAAGCTTTTTCTCGGCTTGAGGATATGTGAATGCTGTTTAATGATGCCTCTTCGATGAACGTGTCTCGCGGAATGACATCGCTGATCAGTTTCGAATAGGCTGGTGAGTCAGTATGCAGATCGAGCTGGAAGACACAATCGAGCTTGATGCCAACGAATTCGAAAGGCTTCGCATATTTAGCGATAGCTCTCTTACCACTGAAAGGACCAAAGCAATAATGTGGTTTGGGCTGACTGGTATTCGCTTCCAAGCTGCCTTTTGAATGCTCGACGGCCACTTCCTGAGGCACAGATTCTCACTCGACCTCTCTCGCCACCAACTTGAGGACCTCTTCAATCCCTAACCTGGCATTCTCCGGCTTCTTCCTCACAGCCGCCCATTTCTCTCCATGCTTAGGCTCATTATCCACACAGCTGGCTACAATTTGCCTCACCTTCTCCTCCGTTCCATGCTGCAGCAGAAACTTATACCACCATGCCCAACTGTCGCCGTAATCGGGGTCCAACGTCACAGCCTTCTGGAACCACGTATCCGCCTTGTCCAGCTTGCGCTCAGACCAGAAAATACGCGCCGCGGTGACGAACAAGATAGGATCGTTCTCCACCTTTTGAATGGCCTCGAGGATGCGAGGTTTGCGTTGCGTGCGAGCCTCCAGGTTCCAGATGCGTTCTGCCCAGACCAGGCCAGATTTGGGGCATTCTTGAAGAGCTTGAGCCATTTTCTGGCTTGCGGCTGGATTGCTCGTTGTGGCATTGGCAGTATTCGATTTCTTTGCTGCTCGAATTTCGAGGCGGATAGATTCGGTCCAAAGCTGAGGATTGGCGGGCACGAATTTTCGCGCACGGTCGAGGACTGAACGGGCTTTGACTGTGACGCCCATCTTCTCTTCCAGTCGTGACCAGAGAAGCCACAGCGGTATTGACTTCGGACATCGATCGGTGCCGTTGCGGTATGCCTCTCGTGCTTGCGGTAAGTTGTTCTTCGCCTCGTAGATTTGGCCCTTCATCATCCACAATTTGTCGTTCTTTGGGAACGCATCAAGTCCTCCGATGACAAGCTCCAACGCACGATCGTTGTTTCCTGTTTGACGCTCAAACGCCACACTGCGGACGAAGACACGATCCGTGCGAGCTTCTTGTCGGGCTTGTGTGAGAAGTAAACGAGCGCGGTCTTCTTGGCCATTGTCAGCCTCGAGCTTGACAGCAGCCAGATAGATGTCCTCATCCTCGGGATTCTTGGAAAATGCCTCTCCCAGTGTGCGACGAGCTCCTTCGACATCGCCAGCCACCCATTTCTCTCTGGCGAGCTGCATCCATAATTCGGAAGAGTTCGGTATTGACTTGACTGCTTCTTCCAGTAGAGCCCACAGCTGTTCTTTGGTACCATGTGTTCGCTCCAGGTCGGCAGCAGCGAGCCAAACGCTCTTCTTGTTGTAGAATTCCTTCCGCGTGATGTTGTAAATGGCTCTAGCAGTCTCGTAACGACCCCTATTCGTTGACGATTTGGCATCATCGAGCCAGATTTGCTTGCGATCATCGTCTGGATCGAGTGACCAGCCAATGGTATTCGTTATGATTGCTTGACATGTAAGAGGAGCGCCTTCCTCTTCGCAGATCTCAGCTTGCTCGATCCACTGCTCACGCTTAAGCATAGCGGACTCTTTCTGCAGACTCTTGATCGCGCGCTCCATGACTTTCAACACCATGGCATGTTGTCCAGTCTGCTCTTGTAGACGTGCGGCCGCGATCCAGATTTCGTAGCTGGCCGGCACTGCCTTGCGTGCTTTGTTGAGCACGACTTGTGCCTGTTCTGGAGTCTCGAGACGAGCGAGTGCAAGCCATAGCTCCACAGAAAGTGGTATGATCTCTGTGGCTTTGGCAAGGAGCAGTTTGGCATCAGCTGGATCCTCTTCCAAATTGACAGCCTGTTTCCAGATGGCGACCGATTGCGGAATATGATCCAATGCCTTTCGGAGAACTCGCTTCTTGGCAGCTGGGAGCTGTTCCAGATTCGACGCTTCAAGCCAAAGTTGCACAGATCTATCGTTGTTCTCGATGGCTTTTGCGGCGATGATCTTTGCGTTCGCGTTGTCGTTCAGACGAATGCTCTCCAGCCACACTGCCTCGCTTTTGGGACACATCTCGCAACCTCGTCTGATCACATTCCTCGCGGCCACGATCTTGCCCGCATATTCTTCCAAACGTGCCGCAGCGATCCAACCTGGTCCATGCTTGGGATTCGTCTTGATAACGGACTCAAGAAGGACTCGGGCACGCCTGATATCTCCCACTGGAATCTCACCTGCCTTGAGCTCGGAATTCGTCAAAGCAGTCATATATCCTTTGGGATCGATGTTTGTACTCGTGCCGGATGCCAAAGAGGTCTCTGCACCTGCAGCCTTGTCCAATCGAGCTTTGAGCACTTTATCACGCGCAGCACCGATGTCCGCGAAATTGGTCATTGTCCCATCCGCCTGTTCGCTTGACCCGGCCGACGCTCCATCAGCCTCCGTTGCCATTCCGTCATCTTGAATTTCTGCGCCCAGTTGTCCCGCATCTCGTGCCCCTGCAAGCACACTATCCGGCACAGCATAGAACCTCTGCCTCAAGTTCTGCTTACTCCTCCTATTCTTTCCTGTCAGATCGCCCACCTCTGGGATCTCAGCCCACTCCTCATCGCTGACAGTTCCAAGCGCGCGTTTGAGATCGGCAAACTGTTGTGAGATTTTCGGATTCTTCGCTTCGTAGTCTTCGCGTTCTTTGCGTTCGCGGTCTTCCCTGTGATTCCTCAAGTCGGCATGCTGTCTATGACAAAATTCGTGCTGCGAAGAAGATGAACATGACTTTTCTTCATGTACGCAACGTAGAGGTGCTGGGGGATTGGTGGCGGGGAGAGACTAACCTTGAGATTTTGCGACGCTTCTGCATGCGATCATCGACATCTTGGTAGATGCGATCTGCCTCGTCGTCCTCACGATCGTAGTTGCCGCTGGCGAAAAGACCTTCCTCGTTCTCGGCATCTTGGTAACGGTCCTCGTCTTCCTCGTCGTCCTTTTTTCCCTTCACACCATATGCAGTAGGCGCGGCAGTTCCGAGTTGCGCGGCGCGTTTTGCAAGTGCCTCCTTGATCTGTTCTTCGCTGGGACCTTCGCGTGCGGGACCAAGATCGGATCGAGTGGTAAAGCCTGTCGCACCACGTCCCAGACCGGCGACATAGTTCTCTGGCGCCGCCTGCGACAGGAAGTCCTTGCGGCCGGACATTTTTGCACGTTTGGTGGGTGCGGTCGAGAAGTTCGAGAGTGCAAGAAAGTGAATCTCGAGGTTCATCAATCCAGACGCTTAGATAAGCTACGCATGACTCGCGCCGCCCGCACAGACCAGGAGTATAGCGACCTCCTCTCGCAAGTGTCACGGCTATGCCAGCACGGGTTGATACAGAACATCATTGATTCCAACCAATGTAGTCAAGGGGACACATGCATCTGATATGCCACAACATCAAATATGTATCGCTTTCACATCTACCGGGATCGACAAGCCCAGGTCCTGTTTCCCTCCCACCAACGCCACGCTCGAAGCACTCTGCCACTTTTTTCATTCACACCGCAACAAAGCGACCTCATCGCCTACGTAAAGTACGGAACATTATGTGCAATGGTACTGATCGTCTCAGTGAAGTTCTTGTTGTCCGCCGAAGACTTCGAACGTTGACCGGAGAGCTGTACGCACCTATCAGTCTATGGTCGGGGAGATCTTGATACCACTCATCGTTGTCGACTTACATCCTGACTCACGCCCCGATGCAGCATCACCAACCAATCCACATAACTGCTCGCCTCTCCATTCCGGTCCTCGTATAGTAATCTCGCGAATTCGAATTCCGCCCCATCAAGTCCTTGTCGCGCGAGTTGAATCGACAAACCCTTCGACCCTCTTCCGGTTCCAGAGCCTTGCTCCAAAGCAATGAGGATATTGCGAACTTGCGCGTTCAGATGTGTCTCCAAAATGGGCAGTGCATTGAGATTAGGATCCAGCTTTTGCAGCTCGTTGCAGCCTTCACCGAACAAGTCTTCCAAAAGATTCGGACTGACGAGCTGATGGAGCCAGAGAATGAGCATTTGACCATTGTCGACCAGATATGCTCCACCTTCCTCGATGTTGGCAAAGCTCGCCCTCACGCCATGGGGCATCTTGAGATGACCGTTCTCATCTGCAAAGCCCTCTCCTGGCTCCATGGCATGGATGGCGATGACTCGAGGGTAAAGATACAAGCTCAACTCGCCGGGACCCATACTCTTGAGCATGCGCAACTCATGTATTCGTCGATCGCTCGGCTCTTTGCCGCCTTTTAGCGCTCGCGACTTGATCAACCCAAGCGTATACATTGCGAATTCCTTCATGTGCTCTGGCATCACAAGTTGTCCAGATGGATGGGCGCCGCTGTGATGTTTTCGGTAGGCTGCGAGAATGTCTGTCGTCTTGTCTTGCAGCTCTTGTCGGGTGTTGGCCAAAGACTTATCGGGCACCTTGTACGCAGCTTCCTTAGCGAGTATTGTGAGCACTGCATCCTGGTCTACGAAGCGCATGCTGTCCCGAGCGTTCTCCGTGACAGTCGCTACTACATTGGTGCACCGGACGCGGCGCTGGCCCGAGGTGGTTGTGTATAGAACGGCAGACTGGAAGTGGGCATCATTGCGCACCTCAAGTTTGCCATCATAGGCGAAGGTGACAGAAACGGCTGAATCTTCGGTCATCGTGCCCATCTCGAGATCGGCGCCAAAAGTGTGTTGTGTGAAGTTGCCGCTGTAATGTGCGATTTGCAGCCCGTTGCTACAACGCACTTTCATCAGCACAGCATACCCTTGCTCGCGTTGCACAGCATGACTGAGCTCTTTCTCGAGCCGCAGAGTGTCGCGAGGATACGCCCAGTTTGGATAGTAGAAAGTCTCGCCACCAGTCTTTTCTGACACTAGGCCAATTGTAGCAATGTCCAAGTAGCCGCCTGCAGGAGCAGTAAGGAAGAAATCAATGCCTACCCCTGCCTTGACCATGTCGGCTTGTAGCTTCTTGTAACTTTGATTCTCTGTCCGGAACAAAACCTTCTCCTGTTCTGGATTGTCGTTCGAAGCTGTTTGCATACCTCGATCACGGACTGTTAAACGTCCTGGACCATAGGTGGGTAAGCTTGCCAATGTGCAAATAATCTTGCCGCCTGATTCCGACAATCCAGACAATGCCGCTTGCAGCGCAGGTAAGAGAGCAGGCTCGGCATGCTTGATGCGCTCGAACATGGTAGGAAGTTGCTGCAGAAGAGTGACAATGTTCGACTTGCACTCAGCCGCATCCACAAATAGGTGCTGAGCGGAAATAGCAGCAAAGGGGTCTTCAAGATCAGATACCACAAGCTGTTGTGGTGCAGAGAGGCCAGAGGAAACATTGAAGAAATGGATCTCGCGATCGAATGCGACAAAACCGATCTTTGCACCTGCCGGCACTTTGCTAGGCTTTGGTGGCTTTGCCTCAGTCTCGTCCTCATCATCATCATCTTTGGGCTCGACTTCGAGGTCATCTCCGTAAAGTGCGGCCAGCAGGCCATCACAGGTAGCTTTCAAAAAGCCGCGAGTGCAACTCTCGGCGCTAACGTCCAGAAGAAAGAGGTACCGCTGACCGACTGGCTCCTTTGACCAATACTCCTTTGGTACGAGAAACTCACAGGTGCCCAAGAGGAGTTCTGGTCGGTCCTGGCGATCTACACGAATACCGGAAGGATCGGTTGGGGCGAAGTATTCGGGAGGCACTTCATTTGGATGACCACAGAGATTGCAAGTCATTCGGTTACCACCATTGGAGAAAACCATAAACGGATTGACGTATGCACGGCATCTTCGACATCTCGGAGGACCAATCTCACCAAAATCAAGCACAGGAATAGCAGATTCGCCGTCAGCTTGTCGATTCAGCGGCTGCACTACCAGTCCAAGAGGCAATGCGGTCGTTGCTAGTTGTTCTTGTGAATTTGGGATACAGTTCAGTGTGAGTCGCGCGTGTTTTGGTGATGCGTTGCCTTGGTCGAAGGCCACGAACGGGGTGGTTGCCGGCGGAGGCAGTCTCTGCTCCATTGTTGGGTAGACATGCTGTTTGTAGTAGTCGGCGGGCAAATCGCGGCTCAACGGTATGCTTGGGATGAGGTTTGGGTCGACTCGCTGTGCTCCAGGTGGCTGTCCAGGCTGTTGTGCATTTCCCATGCTGATGGGTGCTCCCATTGGCGCTCCAGGCTGTTGGAACGGAACACCAGGTTGAGGATGCAACTGACCGCCAGGCTGAGGTGAGGCTTGCGCCTGCCATGGTTGCGCAGGCTGCTGCCACGGCGCTTGTGATGGGTCTACGCTTGGTGCTCCTTGTGGGATCCCATTCGCTCCAAAGGCAGAAGTTCCAGCTGGCGTTTCGATAGTGTGGTGGGCATGTCTGTCCTTCTTCTTTCTCCGAACAGTGCCGCCAGCAGCATCTATTCCCATCTGCCCCATTTGCTGCGCTGCACCGTTGACATCCGGCTGTGCGCCGTACTGTGGCCCGCCATACTGCTGGCCTGCATATTGCTGCTGGTCCATGCCGGGCTGTCCGTAGGGCGCCTGCTGGGGATTGGAGCTCGGAGGCTGTTGCGGAAAGTACGAGTCTCCCTGTTGGTAGCCTCCAGGAGAGGGTGCGACTGCAGGGCGAAGTTGCGACGTCTGGCGGCTGGGCCGTGGTCGGTCGTCTCGTGGTTTGTCGAAGGGCGAGGCTTGCGGCGAGTTCATGGAGAACATGGGGCCAGATGGAAGTGCTGCCCTCTCACAGCGTGTGTGCAGTCATTTGCAAAACCGACACACGGATTCGTGCAATTCTGCCGCTCCTCTCGGACCAGAAGTGTGTCGATGCCAGCTTTCATGTGCTGCAGCAGTAGCCACTTTCGCAATGTCGAATTGCAGATCACATGCCCCCGCGTCACCCCCGAGCCCTAGCCGTGTTTCCGACCCTGGTCGACGCGTTGCACTGCGTACACGCGTCGATCAAAGAACTCTCCTGTACCACAAAACACCGAATGATCGTGGCAGGCATCAAAGTGATCCAGCATCTCATCATGCCACAGCGCAGTGGAATCTTCGAGAATGCCTTCTGAGCGAGAGTATAAAAAGAGGTAAAATGACAAACATCGACATGAACTCCTGCCCCTCACATTCCGACGTCAGAACCAGGTCAAGATCATCGGACATTTCTCCTTGATCTTCACCTTCGCACTCTTCCTTTACTCCATAATTTCTCGCATAAATCTCAACAATGGATCCATCCAACACTACTCGCAAGGACTTCACCGACAGTCTGGTCTCACAACCCCTCCCAGATGACGCCAATGCTGAGTGGAAGCGGTTTGCTGACGCTCATCGTGATCTGCTTGGCAAGTTAGCCTACCACGATGCAATGAGCGAAAACTTGCAGGACACGTACATGACGCCTGCACGCTTGAAGAATCGTGTGTACTTCATGTGGTAAGTATCCGATGTGGACTCAATAGTATTTCCGCGAAGCACTGAGTCGTATGCTGTAGGGACTTTGTCGGACGCACCCTTGGCATGATTTACAATCTTCCTCCTGCAAAGAACCCAGAACGATACAATGAGCAGCAAAAGGAGACATACCACGACGTCATCTCGAGGAGCGTCATGTCCAAGTCTCTGCTCACGGATCAGAGGGTCAGTTCTTATCGTGGTGTGCAGCACTTGTCTATGAATTAGATTGACTGACTGCTCTTCCACTTAGCCTGGAATGCTAAATATGATGATCGAGTCCACGAACCCAGAACAAAGAGGCAGACACCCCGAGCTGAGTGCCGACATATTGGCGGCAGCCAATGCTTTGCCTGTGTAGCAAGACCATGACTTCCTTGGATAACGTTTTAAACTGCCGCCTGACGTTCGGCATATATCTACGCGGAGCACCTATCGTAGTATCATTATCTTCCTCGAAACATTCGTTCGCATTGAAGTTGCGCCCAAGTTCGTGCTCCAATTTCGGACATCGCTGATTCCAACACAAGAGCGGTGGAATTGACCCTCTCGAGCCCAGGGATATACACAAGTGGTAAAGTGAACACAGCTGCAATTTCAATTCGTTGGCATTGGGTACAGGAACTTCGGCCTATCTAAATCCGAGAACGACTGCAGTACCCGCAATATGCTCGTGGCACGGACGACTGCATGCACTGGATCAGCTTTCGGATACCTCGCTTGCATCTTCTCCAAGATCGTGGTCGTCGTAGGGCGGCACTTGGTTGTCCACTTGTTAGGACCTGGTCTCATGCGCTAAGATGGCACTCAATCGACAAGGCCTCCTCTGTCGCATTCTTCAGAGATGGACTTCAGACGGTCCTCCAAGGCGGCGATCTTCCGCTTCTGTTCGCTACAAAGTATCTCTCTCGACCCCGCTTCAAGCAATGGCTAGTGTGGGGTAGATTACTATACATGCGAATAGACAGAGGCTACGCATCCGATATTAGTGATCTAGCAGCCGTTGGAGAGATCCTAAAGTTGGCAGCGCAGGAAACCGCGAGGTAGCCAGCAAGAGTTCTACCCTAGTACGCTCTTGATTGGTAAGGTATCCCCGAGACAATGCTGTGTAAGAGGGACACTATCGGCGTTTGAACAAGCAGTCAACAGATCGAGCTACAAGTTACGAGGATTACACTTACCCCAAGTGCCTTTTTCCCTCATGTTTGTAGCCTACGACGGGCCGATGGCCTTGAAACAAAGCGGACACTGCATCCTCCGCACATTAAACGGGTATTCCGTGCCACAATTCACTATAGCATCGTGGTCCCCTGTGAGCCTTGGTTGTTACCGGCACGAGAACATAAAATGCTTCTTGTGATCCTACTTTCCAAAGAAAAACCAACGCTACCTCCAAGCATCGGTAGCAAATTGTCACAAAATTTCAACCCAAGCGTCTCTCTTGCGCGCCCACCACGCCCATGATGCCATCTGACGTGTTCAGTAAGGGAGATCCCCTCGTATCCGTCGAATTTCAAGAACGAACTTCCCTCCCTACGACTGGCGAGACTGTTGCCGCGTCAAGACAGCCCTACTGCCGCCCCGGCATCCGAGGTCTGCTCTCCTCCCGCTACATTACGTTTTGTGCCATGTTCGCCGCTATTGGAGGCCTGCTGTTTGGATATGATCAAGGCGTCGTCTCTGTCATCCTCGTGGAACCACAATTTACCTCGCGGTTCGTCCGCATCGACCCGAAGACATCCTCATCAGCTGGATTTTGGAAAGGCCTCTTGACTGCGATGATCGAATTGGGGGCATTCCTCGGCGCGCTGAACCAAGGCTGGATTGCGGACAAGTACTCGAGGAAGTACAGCATTGTCATGGCCGTCGTGGTCTTCACCATCGGCTCTATACTACAAACTGCTGCGATGGATTACGCGATGCTCGTGGTCGCGAGATTCATTGGTGGGGTGGGGATTGGCATGCTGAGTATGGTGGCGCCATTGTATATTTCTGAAATCTCTCCTCCGGAAACCCGCGGGTCCTTACTGGTGCTGGAAGAGTTCAGCATCGTTACTGGGATCGTAATTGCGTTCTGGATCACCTATGGGACGTACTACATGTCAGGTCCTTGGGCCTGGACGCTGCCCTTCCTGCTACAGTTGTTTCCTGGGTTCGTACTAGGGATCGGGATTCTATTTCTGCCTTTCTCCCCGAGGTGGCTTGTGAGTAGAGGCCGTGATGACGAGGCCTTGCAGACTCTCGCGAAGCTAAGACGATTACCGACGACTGACAAGCGGGTGCTATTAGAATGGTGTGAGATCCGGGCTGAGGTGGCGCTGTGTCAAGAGACTAGCGTTGCGAGACATCCACGGCTACAAGAGCGAACGCGATCTAACCGCATAAAACTTGAGCTCATATCCTGGACTGATCTGTTCAAGAAAGGCTGCTTCAGGAGGACTCATGTAGGCGTGGGACTCATGTTCTTCCAACAATTCGGTAAGGGAACGCACAAACGTCAAGCATCTATATTGCTGATCGATCTTCTTCAATCTAGTGGGTATTAATGCCTTGATCTACTATTCGCCGACGTTATTCGAAACAATGGGACTCGACTTGAACATGCAGCTTATCATGTCCGGCGTCCTGAACATTATGCAACTTGTCGGTGTAGCCAGTTCACTCTGGACCATGGACGCACTCGGTCGAAGACCACTCCTCATGATGGGAAGCGCTCTCATGTGCATTTCGCATCTCATCATCGCTGTACTGGTTCGTCTTTTCTCAGATGACTGGCCTTCCCATCGACCACCAGGATGGGCCTCTGTAGCGATGCTGCTCATCTACATGATCGCTTTCGGAGCCTCATGGGGACCTGTCCCGTGGGCCATGCCTGAAGAAATATTCCCATCTTCCCTACGAGCCAAGGGCGTCGCGGCATCGACGTGTAGCAACTGGTTAAACAATTTCATCATGTATGACACCCTCCTAGTGGCCTCCTTACTCCACCTCTTGTGCAGCACACCGGCTACGGGGCGTATGTCTTCTTCGCTGTATTCTGTGCGCTAAGCTTTGCATGGACATACTTCTTTGTACCTGAAACAAGCCGGCGTACCCTTGAGCAGATGGATGCGGTGTTCAAAACTGGCGGCATGGCAGCTGAAGATACTCGGAGGCAGGGCATCCTGCACGAAATGCTAACAGCGTGTAATGGATGAAAGGTCACTGACTGACAAATCGTATGGTGCCTCTGTATACGGTAGAATCTTAGGAAAATAATGGTCCTCTTGACATCTACTGACGATGATTCTCTTCTACCTTATATCGATTTGACTTCTTTTCGGGTCCACGCGGGAGCTCTTGTGTATAAGTGAGCTGTTCACGAGCTATCACGAGGGGTTACAAGCTCACGTTCCTCCGAAATATGCCCTGATACCTCTAGTCCAGTCGTGTCGTGCCGTGTACTCTCGATCTGGCCCTATCTATATTTCTTGGATCGTGGGATATCGCCTGCGGCAGCGGTCGAGCCAGCGTTTACTGATCAATCATCGTCAACCGAATGGAGGTGACGATTCCCTCAAGGAAAACACAGCCAGAAGCGGCGAGCCCCTCTCCGACATTTCATGGCCAACGCGGGCAAGGCGAGAAACCCGGCGACTAACAGCTGGACAGACATTCTTCGAGAGGCTCAGTGGTGAAGCGAAACAAAGCTGAAAATTCATCCTGCTGGCACTGAATACAGGAGCTTCGAGCTATCTATATCCAAGAACCGCTGCAGTACCTGCAATGTGCACCAAGTATCGACGATTACACAAGTCAAACTAGCGACCGAATGCTCCGCTCGTGTCTTCTCCAAGATCATTTCCGCCGCAAGGAGACACTTAGTCGTTTAGTCGATAGGCCTGATCCCCTGCGCCGAGAGAACACTCAATCGACAAGGCCGTCTCTGTCGCACTCACAAGGGATAGACTTGAGACGCTCCTCTAAGGCGGCGATCTTCCGCTTCTGTTCGTCCACCTTGTCGACGAGTTCATCGAATTCATCATACGAGCTGTCGCGAGCGTCTCGATCGTAATGTGTCAAGGTACTGTCGAGCTGCCTCCCGTCGCCCACGACAACTCTCTTCTAGAGGTATGACCAAAGTCCAGACTTTGCTACTCCATTTTCATCACCCCGAGCTTCCTTCACATCTGGCGCCTTCAGCCATGGTACCTCGTGTAGGGTCTCAGTCACCGCGAGTACCTCCTGGCCCCCATCCGAATGATTGGCTTGCCATCATGGATTTCGTGCGGGATATTTGGTTTCGATTGGGTCGTGCTTCCTCTATGCAACAGTGGTCGCAGCTCTTCAAAAGAGGGTAGATTAAAAGCGAAGTACGACGTCGAGAAATGAAAGGAGGACGTAGGATTTATACAATAGGAGCTTTATTTTTATGAGACCTCGACGACTTTCGTGGTCCTTAAGAGGAAATACCGTTGGTCATACTGCTGTCAGCTGACTCGAGTGATTCCACATCCTCATGGAACCTTTTGCGGCCTCACCACTATGACTGCGCATGATATGAGAAAAGGCATGCGGGCTCAAGACTTTGAATGCGCACGGCTTCCAACAGTCTTCACTCGCCCCCCAAATCACGGCATGAAGGCCCGCAGCCTCGCCTAGTTCATGATGCTCGAGATATCCTCGTGAGACATTTTCCGATCGGACAAGATGGGCTGGTCGTCTCTTGATGTGGAGACTTCTCTTACTGCGCTGCTGCTATTTCTGATTCAAGTGCTCGGCAAGTCATCGGCGTGGTGGGTATGGCTTTCTTTCAATCCATACACTTTGTAGGAGGTATGGTCGTCAGGCAAGAGCTGTCGTCGTTCATTTTAAGCTCAGTCGTTTCTGCCGAAAATGAGCCGAATCCCAGCTCTCCTCTCCGCTCTCCACTTCTTCCACTACCTATTTCTCCCACACCAGCAGCGTACTTTATCTGCTTGCAGAAGTGCCGTAAAGCAACACAGTGAGGAAAGGCGACGCAGAGCCCACAAGCTGTATCTATTACCGTCGGCTAAGTATTCAATCTTTACTTCTTCATCCTTCAACTCCGTTCGCCGAACTGCGGATCTACAACCATGGCTGCGAAGCCCACTAGAATTGCTATAATAGGCTCAGGAACAATCGGACTGTCCTTCGCCGCCCTTCACTTGTCGAAGAATTCAACTTCTCGAGTTACGATATACGATACGAGGCCGGACATCAACGACTACGTTTCAAAGCATATTCCCGGCTATCTCATCGACACCGATCAGATATCATGTATGGAACGACTTTCGATTGCCAAAGATCTTACGGAAGCGGTCAGAGATGCCGACATTGTACAAGAGCAAGGACCAGAGAATTCGGAATTCAAAATTGCGATTTGGCCTGAGATAGAGGAGCATGCACCAGGGCGTGCACTGTTTTGGTCAAGCACAAGTGGCATTCCTGCCAGCGAGCAGAATAGAGATATGAAAGATAAGAGTCGGCTTGTTGTGGTTCATCCTTACAATCCGCCGCACATCATGCCTTTACTCGAGGTTGTGAAGTCGCCTACCACTTCGGTGGAGGTCGTGGAAAGGACAATGAAATACTGGCGAGCTCTTGGACGCACTCCCGTGGTAGTGCAAAAAGAATGCGTTGGGTTTGTAGCCAACCGACTGGCGTTTGCGTTGCTGCGAGAGGCTAGCTCACTGGTCACGCAAGGCGTGGTCGGCGTGGAAGACTTGGACGAGATTGTCCGCGCTTCAATGGGACCTAGATGGGCAGTTGCTGGTCCATTCAAGGCGTATGCTGCTGGAGGCGGAGAAGGAGGTCTACAGAGCTTCCTCGAGAAGATTGGTGGGACGATACAGAATTGTTGGGATGCGAGTGATGAGGATATGAAGAAGGGCAATATCAGAATTGGTGAGGACTGGCAACAGAATGTTTGCCAACAAGCAGATCGTGCGTATGGCGTTGTGAATACAGCCGAGAGAGACCGCAAAACGAGAAAGGTTTTGGAAGCGGTGCAGACTGGGTAGCTCGATAATACGGTATTGATGCACGTGAACATTCCTGCCTCTGGCAGCCAAGGTCGAAAGTGCTGCGTTTGAAATGATGCGAGCTCAAAACGATGCTTTGACTTGCATTGAGCGACAGAAGGCGTTGATACAAACTCGCGTTCGCGAATATATGTTACTTGGCATGGTTGACATTTGCAAGCATCGGCACCCAAGTTGAACTCCGATGCCCAGATTCAACTCCGTAGCTCAACTTTGACACCGCTGCGAAGGCCAGAATATAGGCCAGCAGCTCTCCTTCGCCTGTACATACTCTGCAATGCCAACAGTCCTTTCCATGCCTGCTCCTGTTTTCGCACATGAAATTCGATGTCCTGATACACATCGACTGGCAGCATCCCAATGGGGCAGGTCGTAGAATGCCTCGGCCACGCTAGATCCTCCTTGGGAGAGGTTCCCAGGTCTTCGGACGGCGGAAGAGCAGTAATTGGACAGACGACCGGATAGAAGACAGACAAGCAATCGTGCAGGCAGTTCGCAACGCCACAGCGTCGCAGGGGGATCCTCGAACCAAGACCGCCACAGCTTGTCACGCGACAAATCAACCTCTTCTCCGCAAAACCCAGAAAGCAAGCTGCATCTGTTCGCATCGGCTTTCGCCTCTGGTGCCTGTTCTCCTCGTGCTAAGGCTGGGAGGTACGGGGGAGGGGCGCATGGGAGCTGTGCTAGTCAGTCCATCTCATCCTGCCCGCGACTGCATTGCTGTTGGTCAGTCGCGATGATTGGCAAACCTCGCTTGACCCGCGGCAGAGGGTGAGTTGCTATCCGGCGATTGCCACTGCCAATGTGCTCACCTCCGAATCCCGACTTATGCCCACAAATTGCGCCGGCCACGATACGCACTGTCTCGGCGGCAATGTGGCATTTCAGGACAATCAGCCGCCAACGCGGAGGAACGCGTATCAGTAACGCAGCGCTCAGCAGTGAGAAGGATCAATGTGATGGGCGTGGCAAAGGCGATGTCCGTTCAGCAGGATTGCAGCTCTTCCAGAAGGCACAGCGAGTCCAGACGGTGCAGATAAAGTGCTATCGCGCCAAGGGTGGCACTAATGCTTGAGCACCACGCAAAGGGCAAAAAGACCGGAGCGAGCGCTGGTCCATCGCGCAACTCTACTCGTCCGTCCAGTGGTGCGTCTAGGGATCAGCGCTGCTGGCCAAAGAACGAGCAGCCGTCCATGTGGCGCCAAGCGGGGCCACTGCAATGCTACGCTCGTCGCAGCGAATGACACGCCCTCTGCTCGCCAAAGAGCTTCTGGCTGACCCGGGCTCACAGATAAGGTGTCGCATGGCTCGCAGGGAAAGGGTCGTGCTCAGGTGGAGTAAAGATTTAAGAATACCGTCGCCGTGGAGCTGACCACACAGAGCGATTTTCTTACTGCTCCCGGCTCTTGCTGTATACCTTTGCGACTTCCACGCACAGTCCAATGGAGTCTGCACACAAGGACCCCGCGCTGGACCCGGCGCGCCAGCACTCGCATGGCCATTTGCATCATGGCCAACATGGGCATCAACACGGTACAGATGTGCCTTCATATACCGTTGGCACCACGAACGAGCGCCCCACGATTCCCGACCCCAGCGCCCAAGAACACGGCATAAGCCATGGACCAGGATACGGCAGCGAGAAGAAGGGCGATTACAATGTCGACGTTGAACAGGGCAACTCTTCACCAATCACTCCGACAAAGTCTTTGGAAGCCTCGGAAGAGCAGCCAAGCAAGAAGCGTTCCTTCTACAGAAAGTACAGGATATTCATCCATCTTACGCTCTGGCTTCTGGCAACTGCTTGGTGGGTTGCCAGTCTGGTCCTCCACCGCAATGACAAGAATTGGGTTGTGCCATTCCTCATCTGGCTGGCACTGACCATTCGCTTCATCACTCTGCACACCGGAACGTCCTACGTCACGAGGCCTATGCGCTTCGTATGGCGCAACACGTGTGGACGCGCGACCGAAATGATCCCCGAGAGATTCAGACTCTGGCTCGGTGCTGCAGGCACTTTCGCCGTTCTGCTTGTTGGATCGTTCGTCAGTGAGGAATCGCAGGACAACACTCGAGAGAACCGTGCTATTTCGTTGTTCGGAATGGTTGTTCTCATTGCCGGTCTGTACGCCACATCGAGGAACCGAAAGGCGATCAACTGGCACACTGTCATCTCAGGATTTCTGCTGCAATACATCATTGCCCTCTTCGTGTTGCGCACCGGAGCTGGTTACGACATCTTCGAGTTCATCTCCAGTCTTGCACGATCTCTTCTGGGATTCGCAGCAAACGGTTTGTCCTTTTTGACGAACGAAGAATGGGTCGCAGACACTCCATGGTTCTTGGTGACAGTTCTGCCGGCAATCATCTTCTTCGTGGCGCTTGTGCAGCTCATGTACTACGTTGGTCTGATCCAGTGGTTCGTCGGCAAGTTCGCAGTCTTCTTCTTCTGGTCCATGAGGATTTCCGGTGCCGAGGCAGTCGTCGCTTCCGCTACTCCTTTCATCGGACAGGGTGAATCTGCTATGCTGATTAAGCCATTCGTGCCACACTTGACAATGTGCGAGCTGCACCAGGTCATGACTTCTGGTTTCGCCACGATTGCCGGTTCCGTGCTGGTCGCTTACATCGGAATGGGTCTCAATGCTCAGGCTTTGATTTCTTCTTGTGTCATGTCGATTCCGGCATCGCTTGCGGCATCCAAGATGCGGTACCCTGAAGAGGAAGAGTCCTTGACTGCCGGAAAGGTTGTTGTTCCTGATGATGACACCCACAAGGCCGCCAATGCGCTCCACGCATTCGCCAACGGAGCTTGGCTGGGTCTGAAGATCGCTGCTATGATCTTGACCACTCTTCTCTGTATTATTGCATTCGTTGCACTGATCAATGGCATCCTCACTTGGGTCGGTCGCTACATCAACTTGGACGGAAACTACGATCTCACCATCGAGTTGATTCTTGGATACGTCTTGTACCCAGTCGCATTCCTGCTCGGCGTACCACGTGGCCCTGATCTTCTCAAGGTCGCTCGTCTGATTGGTGTCAAGGTTGTCACTGTAAGTTGTTCTACGAAACATATTCTCCGCTCAGTACTGACAATATCACAGAACGAATTCGTCGCCTTCACTCAGCTCACCAGCGCTGACTATGACGACCTCGCCCCACGATCTCGTCTGATCGCCACCTACGCTCTCTGTGGTTTCGGCAACATCGGATCTTTGGGTACACAGATTGGTGTCTTGTCTCAGATCGCTCCAGGCAGAGCCGGTGATGTGTCGAGACTCGCCATTAGCGCACTGATCACCGGTGTACTGTCGACATTGTCTTCGGCATCTATTGCTGGACTTGTCATCCAGAACGAGGCTGGTTTCACTTCGACCACCACAGCAGCATAGAAAAAGTTCTTGGTGATTGTCTATGTAATTATATGAATGAACGACGACGTTATGAGATGTGCCGATGATCACTTTCCTACAATTGTTTCTCTAATACTGAGCGCTGCAGGTCATTGATCCTTCGCTCCTCAGCTCGGACAACGAACAATGAGTCACGGGTATGACTTCAAACTGAGCTCTTATGCATTGGATCATTGAAATAGACACAGCACTCTTCAGTCACTGTCCATATTGTAGCTCGATCCAGCACAGTCACGATGTCCACATCCAACGCCTCTATTCAAGACTTAGCAACCACGCTCTCAAAATCCACAATCTCCGGCGGCTCAGACGCAATTCAAATCTCTCAACTCATCCACCGACTCAACATTCTCGCCAAATGGTTTGACAATGATCTTGACAAAGCCAGAGCCGCTTTGCAAGGCCAATGCGTCCTAGAACTCGGATGTGGCCAAGGCGACATGACCGTTGCTTTAGCACATCTTGTACAGAACCAAACCGACGATAATAAACTCGGGGAACGAGAGGACATCAGAGAAGGCAAAGTCTTAGCCTTCGATCCCGGAGACTTAGACTACGGCGCTCCGTATACCCTCCGTCAAGCTCAAGAGTACATTTCGCAGAGTGTCAGAGGTCTTGGGAAATGTATTGACTGGCTTCAATATGATCCAATCGAGTACCTGGAGAGCCTCAGCAATGGGAAGGATGAGAATAGCAAAACGGAAGAATTCCCCAACTTCATCATCCTCGCACATTCAATCTTCTACCTTCCAAGCGAAGAGTACTTTTCACGCCTCTTGCAAGCTCTCTGCAATGCTGCATCACAGTCGAGAACTCGGAACAACAGAAATCTTCCTCGCCTCTTGCTTGCAGAATGGGGAATGAGAATCACCTCACCCGCGGTAGAAGCACATGTTCTTGCAGTAGAAATCCAGAAAGCGAAGCCAATTGAGGAGGGTAATGTGCAATGTGTTATCACACCCGAGAGGATTGTGGAGTTGGCTAAGGAAGCGGGCTGGGAAATTGAAAGAGACGCATGGATTGCGGAGCCGGAGGTTGATGATGGGAAGTGGGAGGTCGGGGCTGTGAAAGCGGAAATCCAATTGGATGAACTTGAGGAGGATAGTGAGATTAAGAGAAAATATCAGCGGATGTTGGAATTGAGTGAGAAAGAACGAGGAGACGTGAAGAGCATGGATGTTTGGACTGGTGTCTTTGGTCTGGGATGATTAATTTGGTGGTTCGTTCATTCATTCGTACATATATGCATACCTCAATCACAGTTGAACGCGGAAATCGAATCTCTGGACAGTGTGGATTCTTTCCTTACATCTTTGGTCTCTCTTCTCGAACCACGACACCTTGTGCTCCCTTCTTTGCCTGATCTCTCAAGATTCTCCGCAGGATCTTGCCTGAAGCACTCTTTGGAATGGCTTCGATGAATTCGATTTCCTTTACTGCCTTATACCTCACCTTGTTATCCTTGACGTATTTCAGAAGCTCTCTTCCTAACTCCTGGCTCGCGGTCGACCCACTTTGTGGCACAATATATGCTTTCGGGACCTCGCCGGAATAGTCATCTGCGATACCCAGCACGGCGACATCTTCGACTTTATCGTGGCCGAGGAGCAAATCTTCGAGTTCTGCAGGCGCGACACCGATACCTTTAACTTTGATGAGTTCCTTAATGCGGTCGACGATCGTGATAAGACCATTCTCGTCGATTTTGCCTTGATCACCAGTATGCAAGTATCCTTGCTCATCGAAGGTCTCCTTGGTAGCTTTCTCGTTATTGAGGTAGCCCATGACGATCTGTGGTCCTTTGGCGCAAATTTCGCCTGGTTCGCCGATGTTGCATTCTGTGCCGTCTTCTTTGACAATTTTGACTGTTGTGCTGGCGCAGATGGTACCGACTGTGTGGGCGTACTTGAAGTCGTAGTACCAGGGTGGATGTGCGGTGATGCAGCTACAGCTTTCGGTCATGCCGTAGCCTTGTTTGAAGCCGGCTTGCGGGAATTGCTTTTTGAGAAGGACGAGGATTTCTTCGCTAAGAGGCGCAGCGCCGGAGGAGAAGCGTTGGATACAGCTGAGGTCGTATTTCTTCACGATGGGGTCGCGGACCATTCTGATCAGGATCGGAGGGACGAGGAGGAGTTCGGGGATCTTGTATTCGGTGACGGTGTTGAGCATGGCTTCCATTGTGAAGGCAGGCAAGAAGAAGACTTCTGCGTTGATGAGGAGTGGCAGGTGAAGAACGTGTACGAGGCCAGTGATGTGGAAGGATGGAAGAACTGCCAGTACGCGCTTGTGGTCGCTTGGTGTAATGCTCATGACTTGGAGACACTGAGCAATCACATTCTGATGAGCGATCATCACAGCCTTTGGCAAGCCCGTTGTTCCCGATGAGAAGGACAAGAATCCGCAAATATCGAAGTTGGTCTTCCCAGCCGGAATGCGCCAGACTGGAACTGGTTCGCCGAGCTCTTTTCCCTCCTGGATCAACGTCTTGATGTTCTTGAACCCATCCATCTCACCCTCTAGCAGAAAGATGTTCTCCTTGGGCACACCTGCGTTCTTCGCGCTCTTGATCGCGACTTCCATGCTGTCCTTGTGTGTCATGAGGAATTTCGCGTCTGCCTTTTGCAGGGCATAGGTCATCTCCTCCTCATTATACGCTGGACTGGCCCCGCTCACTTTGCCGCCCACACGCAGCGTAGCGTGCATCGCGACTGGGTACCATATTGTGTTTGCTGAGAAAAGGGACACTGTCTCCCCTTCTTTCAAGCCATATTTCTTGACCAGTGCAGTCGACAACCAAGTCGCAGTGTCCTTGACATCTTGCCAGCTCAATCTCTCCTTCGAGATCGCGTCGGTGAAGCCTGCTTGCTGTTCTTTCGGAAATCGTAAGACAGGTGAATATGTAGTGCTCTCAAACAGCCATTCCCAGGTCGTGATATCGCGAGGCACTATTGCTGTTAGCTCCGAAGCATGTAGCTTCCGCCATTGAGGTTCATACAGAGGATATCTTGCTGTAAGCTAGGAAAGACGGGCATCGTGTTATATGGTAGCACAAGAAATGATGGAAGCACTTGTGAGGCAATGATAGCAAAGAGAGCGCCACTCACCTTGCCATACCTACACTCGAGTCGATGCACGCGACTAACCCTCGGGTGTCGCTGTGAACCCTTTGGCTTCGTGGCTGGTCGATGTCCCCGCACGATAGGCACGCATCGAAGTGGAGACTGGAGCTTCGATGCGGCTGAAAGGACTTCTTGGCCGAAAATCGTGCCTAAGGCTTCAACGTTTGTACAGATGAGCAATGTTTCGAAAATGGTTTGGGAAGCGTGAACGGTCGTGCGATTTCAATTTCGTGTACGAGGTGACGGAGTTTGAGCTGATTTAAGTGACGAACATTGTTGAATTGTGTTGAGACATCCGAATCATGACAATCGAGGTCTGTAGCCGTACGTACTCGAGACAATATTTACCATTGCAGCAGGCTTTGCTCATATCAGATGCTCTGACGGCAGTCTTGAGGGTGATGCCAGCAAGGCACACTCTAGCGCTGCTACTGTGCTGATCCTGGCAGAGACATCAAGAACCAGGTCGACTCGTGATTCTCGGTAAGGCAAATTCTAGTGTCGCAGAAGACTCAGGAAAAGGGCGTCGAAGTCATCAGGGGCTTGCTAGAGGCAAAGGTCTTGCTCGCAAGGTTGAATGGCGTCAGCAGAATGAGAACGAAACGTGCACGGCAAGAGAAGCTGCAGCAGATCAGTTCACCCGAGACACATGGTGGCCATACCTGTGCGCAAGGTGTCGCTTGCGAGGCAGTCTTCACAGCCACGGCGTGTCAGCGCGGAGATCCTTGGACATGATAGAACTTTAACATACTCATCTGATTGACTCCATCTGTACAAACAGACCGAAAACTTGCTTGCTCGCCCCCGCAATGCCTCGGAGGCGGTGCAATCTCGTGGCAATTGCACGCGTATGCACCATTCGATAATCCCTGAACGCCTCGCTAAGTTCACAATGATCCTTCGTGCCAATTCGAGAAAACTTCTTCAACCTAATAGCTTGAGACCAGCAGGCGCTTTGGAAGGCTTCTTCTCGACACCGGCTCCAGTGTGTGCCTTGAGTGGATCGTTGTCGTTCTTCTTCTTCTTGTCCTTGTTCTTGTCGTTATTGCGGCCATTCTTCCCCTTGTACCTGTTGTTATCCTTCTTGGGTTGCGCTCGCACATCTGTCTTGCTTCGCTGGATCGTGACCGGATGACTGCCGATGTACTTGCCGACCATCTCTCGTGCGGCCTTGAAGCCCAACTCACCTTCCTCGAACTCCACAAAGCCGAAACCTTTCGATTTCGTCGTTCTCTTGTCGCGTACCACGCGCGCTTTTGACACGCCATAGGCTGCGAATGCCTTTGCAAGCGAGTCGTCCGTCACTTCACCTGCCAGATTGCCGACCATGATACGGAATTTGTTCGGATCCCACTGGAGCAGCGACTGATCCTCCCACTGCTCACCGCCACCTTTGCGAACGACAGTGTACTTGTCCTCCTTCTTGTCAGTCTCTGCTGCCGCGGTGCCAGTCGCCGCGCCGCGCTGTCCCAATGGTGCTAGATTAGCATTTCCGATCACTTCATCCTTGCCGGTCTTCTTGCCACGCAGCTGTTGGTCAGCTGGCGCGTACTGTGCCTGCCATTGTGCTATCTGAGCCTCGTGGTCGGGATCGAATCCGGCGTTCTGAGCAGCGTAGGCCGACGATGCGGTGGGTGGAGGGGCGAATGGGTTTCGGATCTGCGGTGGAGTGTCGTATTGCTGTGCCTGCTGAGTATACTGGGTTCCATAGCTTGGAGCAGCCGCGTACTGTGCGTACTGAGCATTGTAGCCCTGGCCATAAGGATTGTATGCCATGGCCGCAGCGTGGTAGTCGTGCGCCGGAGCTGCGTCAGTCGGAGTCGCGACAGGTGTGTAGGCGCTATTTGGGTAGTAATACTGGTGGTAGCGCTCCGTCTCGCCCTGCTCGAAGCTCGCGCTCGTCTCTGTGGTGTGGTTGTTGGCATGTTGGTTCGCATAAAAACTATCTAGCGCTTGCCTTGCGAAAGAACTCTTTTCTCCTTTGCCGCCGCCGCCGCCACTCTTGCGCGCCATGTTCAGATCGCTGCAAATGAGATAACGCGATGCTTACCGTGAGACTGCCGGGATTGGCCGTGGGTTGTGGGGTGGGTGGTTGTCTGTGAGCGCAGTCGAAGGTGGAGAGAAGTGTCGAGTCGTTGCGAGTCGCGAAAGCCGCCAGCGCCAAGCCTCGGACGTCACTTGTGCTCCCAACTTCACCTCCCAATTGCGGGCGGCGAAACAGCAGCTCGGAGACACGCAAACATTCGAACCTCTTGTCGCGACCTTGATTCCACGCCTACTTCGCTTCTCGAGCTCCACAGCCAAGGTATGCTGCACATGGTGGAGATACGAGGGTTCTACGAGCTTTGGAAATTTCTGGCATGCCCTTACTGTCCATGGCACGCCGCGTGTGACGGTTTTCGGCAAGCCGTCTCAACTCCGATTCCTTCTGCATAGGCACAGAAGCTCGGGATCCAGCAAAAGCCCGATCCATAGGCTTGTGGCTCGAGGGGCGCAGACTGTCGCATGGTACATGCCTGTTAAGCACCACTCACGTACGCCTGTACTTCTCCAAATCATGGGCGGCAGCAAATCAGGCTACATGTCTTTTCGGGAATCACCTTGGACGGTGGAACATTTCCGGGTACTAGAATTCTGCCACTAATCTCCTGCGCGCCAGATGGTCGCATTCGACAAGACTCGCGTGGGGCACAGTATGTCTTTTAAGGATGTACCACTATAATCGGCAACTCTCTGTCCGATCCTGTTCGTTGAAGTTTGAATCAAGATACCCCTCAGACAATGCCTACGCGGGTACTGCAGCCTGTAATGGATCGGTGCAACACCTTCGAGCCTCCGTTTGGCTCACCATCTCGTCGGCTGCTTGTCGTGTGCAGCCTCAAGAGGGTAAAGCGAACCCTGAAGTTCGAAGAGTCAGATCACGTCCGCAACAATGGCGCAAACACATTGTTCCGGGATTCAAGCAACGGCCAGCGTCTAGCGTGGCTCAGGCCGACCGCGCGTTGCGAGAAAGTCCGTATCACATGCGACCATCACCCCACACATGTAGGTGTGTTACACAGCGTCATCTGCCGTGCTCGCGCTGGTTGCAGGACGTGCGTCGCTTCGCGGTTGCGGAGCACGGCCTGGACCGTAAGGTGACAATCTCCTCTCGCTCTGGGCCACAACCTGGAACTTTCCAGTCTTTGGGCTCGCCTCTGGCGGCAGCAGACGATCTCCACGCCGGTGAAGGATCACGATAGCTCCTGTCACGTCTTCTTGCTGCGCAGAATGCCATCTGTCGACGTTCAATGCGGCACCCCTGGTGAGAACTAGCCTCGTCATCTTTATTCATCAACGGCGGCCTTCCGTGATCGCCTGCTCCAGCTTGCACGGTCACGCGCCCTGGCGCTTCAACTGTGGTCGCAGGGCTGGCTCCGCCTGCGTCAAGAAGCAAGCTCTCAATGTTCAATTCTGCAGTACGCAGCGTCCAATCAAATGACTTGTCGCAAACGACTTCAAGTATAGGGAGCATGATGCAGTTTTTCGTCGGCCAAGCGACGAGCTACTGTTCCGTCATCAGTGGACTATATCTCAATCATGATTCTGGGTTTGGGCACACGACTTTCTCCGCCCGCCCAAGCTCCTGGACGCGACACCGTAGCCTGCAGAATTGTTGAAGTCATGGAAATCTGTGCTTGGACGCGACCCTCCGCCACACAGCTGGAATACGCGGAAGGCGGGTGCGATGCGGAAGGCGCTTGACACTCTGAGGTGCAGTGGACACCGTGCTGCGGCTCATATCGCCACTTGCTGCGCCTGCCCACTCTCACATGGCAGAGTGGGCGACGAGGGATTGCGTTTCAACGCGAGGGAGCAGCAAGTCCTTGCTAACACTCACAGTCGAGCTTTGGGGAACCGACGTTGCGGGCGCACGGGGCGGCTAGCTCCCACCACGACTCGATGACTGCCTTTTTCCGCCAACACTGTCAGCGTGTGATGCTTGCGGCCTGGGGCGGCCTCAGGCTTAACATAAAAGATTCGAGATTCCTGCAAATGCATCATCTGAGACTACACTCATAGACTCGCCAATTTGTTGAACCCAGATATCCACAAACTGTCCAGCTAACGACACATCACATTTTCGAATCGCTAAAAAATTACTCCCACCAAATACTCACAAGCCCAACAATATGCGTCCGGTCATCGTTGATAACCTGCAGTGCAGGCATACAAGCTGCCACAGCAAGGCCACGGGCGCCAGCTTTCTCTGCCGGACGCATCATACGAGATGCGTGTCGTGTTACCGACAAGGACAGATCGAGCAAAGCGGCGAGCACTTCTGTTTTGAACATGCTCCATGCCAGATGCAGGGATGTGAAGCAGCAGAAGGTCCGCGAAGCCTGATCTGCGACGCCCACATCGAGGTATGCACTACTGAGGATTGCCATCGGTTGGCAGTGGCGCACTTCGGATTCGAATCGCGTTGCATCCAACATATCCCGTGCAAGACAAATGGCTGCAACAGATATGGTTCGCATCTCCCTCGCGAGAATGACCGCCCAAGTCCATTCTGCGCCATGCACAGCTGCATGGCTCCGAATTGCAGCGGCGAAGCAGTTCACAGCATCGTCGAAAGACGACTCCCAATTCGACTATGCATGGAACACTATGCTCAACAGCGATGCCTCGACCCTGAATGCCAGCGTCTCAGGACAACCCTCCGGGCTGATCTACCGTATTGCGACATCCACATCACCTGCGCAGTGAGACACTGCACAAACAAACGACAACCAGGTTCCATTTATTGCAAGGCACATACCTGCTACCAAGATGGATGTCCTGATATCACACCAGATGATGTACCTTACTGCAATCAACACGCTTGCCGCGGCTATCTGGACAAAGAGAAACGCACGCACTGTCCAATGCCCAGGAAAGCCTCTGGAGAGGTCGTCGCTAAGTACTGCGAACTCCACACTTGCCAAATTTCGGACCTCTATCGCCTCAGGTGCTTCGAGGACAATGAGAACAAGAATTATTGCCGCGCGCATCGCTGTGTGATTTGCGATGCGCCTCGTGACATCAATATTCTCATCCCGTTGGAGCGCCGGAATTTCCTCTGCCACAAACGTGAGTTGCCAAATTGACGATGGAACATGTGGGCAAAGATTAACCGAGTATAGATCGTGAGGAGAGACTACCTCTGCGACGGCAGACCAGTGCTGGCCGCTCTGAAGGAATCTCATTCAGGCCTCAAGAAAGATACTGAGAGGAGTATCTGGTCAACGTACCTCGCCAATGCCGAGAGCAATGTCTTCGCAGATGAGCTTGTCTCATGGCGCGAGGCGTACGTCGAATTTCAAGTGGCCTGAGCCTTTGGTGTCGCTCTCAAAGAGAGATGTTGTTATGATCGATCTTTCGAAGAGAGGCACCGGAAAGACTTCGTCGTCAGATCGGTTCGAGTAATACGTCAAGGTGCTAGAGAAAAGTCATTTTTTCATGTAGCCGATCGATCCTCCCCACTCCACAGAATATGACCCTCTACTCTTAGCTGCCATTCCATTCTGATAATGCATAAGTCTATACCACAGCACTTCCTACATCCGGTCACTTACTAATCAAATGGCTATTTCACTCACACCATCACAGACTCCGGGAAATACCGTCTACCGTGATCGAGATCCGAGGTCTAGAACATCATAATGACAAGCTTATCTGAATCATTCTGAAAACGAGTTGCGACAATTGGCAGCGGCGCAGGAGCGAAGTCCGCTAGAACGTTGCTGGGAAGGACATCGGATGTACTAGTGCTGACGGAGTTGCTTGGGGTGTTTGTAGCCGGGTTGGAATTTCCAGGCTGGGATTTTTCTTCCCAGCTTAGGTATCATTATAGTGCTTCGATGCAGATTGACCTTGCGGTGGTTGTGATGCTCGGGCAGAGTGGCCGGGAGACGTTCCACGTGCTAGAGGTTGCACGACGACTTCAGAGCTGCATGGAAGTGATGTTTGTGTTCAGTGATCCAAATGTCGTTTGTTCCCTAGTGGAAGAACACGACACGGGCGTCTTGCTGCGAGTAGTGAATAGTTAGTCTCAACGCCATGTTTCTGTTTTGCTTAATCAAAGTAAGCCTGAGTGATTTATGACTGGAGGCAGTTTCGACGGTTGTGAGAGAGGCCTCCGAGATCCATAGACAGCCATACAGGGAACGGAGTACTTGTCACCTGGCGATTTGTGGAGAAGCAACCGTCACTGAACCAGGGTGTCGGAGCTTGCCGGTCAAGCCCCAGCAGCAATTCAGCCTCAGCCATGCAATATAGACATGGATGCAAGCAGGAACACAAAGCGGCAGCTTTTGCACATTTGGCCGCTGGAAATTTCCATCTGTCAGGCGACGGCTCCGTCGACGTTTCATTTCGCGGCGAGAACAGCGGACGTTGGATAGCAATTCCAGCCCGAATCGGCTAGAGCGGCGCCGTGGTGCGCTTCCGATTCTCTGCCGAGAGTTTCGTGCCGATCTCTAGGAGCTGGGAGCGCACTGCCGGTGCGGCTCGTGGGCAGACAGACAGTAGTCAGGCACAGGGCCTGGGAGGTGCTGTGCTGAACGTGCGCAGCTCATTTGGGATCGAGCGATCTGCCATACCGCCTCGACACGCTGGAAATAGCTGAGGCAGCGAATAATTGTCGACACGCGGACAGCGGACCAGGTCTTGTGATGATGATGAGAGTGATGATGTCGTTTGCGCTGAGGGCCAGAGGCTGAATGACGATATCGCTCGGGCAGCGCCAATCGGGAAAGTGGCCGGCAGCCGGGTGCGTGCGTGCGTCCTGTTGCGGTATAGCTGTCGACGCCTCTGCTTCGTTTAGACGACGGGGACGAGCAGCGACGGGTGGCGTGGGCGGACAAGAGGCGCTCCACGAGAGAGTATTGCTGCACGATATCGCTATAGGCGTGGTAGACCGTAGAGGAGAGGCAGCAGCAACGCGGAAGCACGAAAGGGCAGGCCGCTAACGCAAGACGCACAGCGCGCAACAAGGGCTCGCCAAACAGGCAAGGGTCTCCCTCGAGCAACTACGTCAGTCCACCACCACGCACCCGCTGCACTCTCACGTTTTTGCGCCGCGAGACGTGCACTATCCCAACTTCATGCACACCATCTGCACGCGTTCAATGAGCTCCTCCGCCTCCACCACCCTCCCCCCTCCCCCTCGTGCGCCGCATCCCTCACGTGCGCTGCATGCAGACGAGGCGCGTACGACGGGCAGAGTGCCAGAGCGATGAACTCGTCCTTGCCGTCTCAGGAGACCCACCAGGACGACTCCAAGCACGACGACGGCGAGCCAACTCCCACCGAGCCTCCTGCACGCCCTACTCCCCAGCAATGGTCCTCTGCTGCGCGCCCTCAGCTCGTACGACCGCCTCCAGGTCGCTTAGCGGAGCTGGGTCAAGATGCCGACGATGAGAAGCAGAGCGAGACGGAGTCAACCGACAGCTCTTTCAACGATGAGAGTACTGCCCGCGATGCTGCTGCCCCGGACACCGCCTCCAGCTCCGCGAAAGGAGACATCAAGGGCAAGTCGCGAGCGGACGTATCACCACGAGCGCAGGGAAACCTCGCAGAGTTGAAGGATGCTCTCAAACGCGCCCAGGTGCGGCCGCGGCACAGCTACGGCGCCTCAAGCACGTCCTCAACAATCAAGCGCGTGTCGCCGATCAAGGAAGAGACAAACAGCGACTCGACGACTGTATCGATTAACAGTGTCCTCGCATCGAACGAGCCTCCACCCACCACATCGACCGAATCGACGGAATCGGCACGCACGCTCAGAGGCAGTGTTCCACCTACCCCTTCTGGAAACATCCCGTTGCGGACACCCTCGTATCCATTCCCCTACGTACCTGGCACGCCTCGATCATGGTCGCAAACCTTTCATCAGCCCTTCACTGCACTATCGCCGACAGTCACGAATCAACGGCCGGGCGAAGGTGAGACCCCGGGCGCAAGGTCTAGTTCCAGTGTGCTCTCTGGCGGAAATACGCCCGCAGCGAACAGCGCCTTTCTTCCCCCTGGTATGCAACTTGGCGGGAATGAAGACCCGCGCTATCCCACGCCGAACCTGTATGATCTCGTACTACATCTGAATACCGAACCGGGCATCGAGCAGTGGTGGGCAACAGTGACCAACATTCTCCATGACCATTTCAAGGCAGAACGGGCGTCTCTCATGCAGCCACTTGACCCTAATGACATTGAGAATGTACCCTGGGGCCAGAAGGCCACTTTTAGCATGAATGGCCGCGAGGACTTCGTGCCTCCGAGCGCTATCGAGCAGCCACAAGGTCTTGGCTTATCGAGACCTGATATCAAAGTCCGCGAGCCTAGCAATGAGACTGTCAGTGATGTGCGCCCGCAGAAATTGCATCCGGAAAGACTGCGACCTCGTCTCGAAGCTCGACATTCCTATGCTGGGCACGGACGTGAAGTGCGAGACGTGCTTGGGGCATTGAACGATCCTCCCACACGTGCCAGACCTCAGGGACCACAGCGGATGGTTACACACACAGCCGGCACAACACCTCCCACCAGTTTCAGTGACATTCCCCCGAAGCGCTTTCCTTCAGTGCATAGCGTGCGACAAGACTCATTCAATGACCCCAACTTCAGCAGCCTTGCTGACCCTACCGATGCTGGACCTTATGCCGAGATCTTTTCGTCACTTCGTCCGCTTGATCGGGAGTCCAAACCGCTGATCGAACCAGTTGGCGTTTGTCGTGTTATCGAGCGTGGAGGTATTGTGACCATAACTAGGGACTACTCGAACGATGACGGCCGTCCTGCACTCTCTCGCTCCGCTCCTGCAGCGCCCTCGTCTGCAGCGCTGGCCAATGCTGGCCGTCCAACGTCGCAGCCGGATTGGGGATACCACGAGTACGAGCAACATCCGCCTTCTCCATGGACACAGTCTCCGGCGCCTTCACCTGCCATCCAAGCAGATGAGGAAATAAATCCCTTCTTTGCATCGGATGATCAGTTGCTTGACGAGTCATTCAATCCTGCTGTCAGTCCCAAAGACTACTCGCAGTACGATCAAGTCGAGGCCATTGGCATCGACCATGCCAGCACAATCATACACATTCCGCTGATACACCCAACTTTGTCGCAATCAATGCAAGCGCTGCGCATGACCCCGAGTAATCAGGAATCGCGGCCTTCTTCACAACGAACTCAGACTGCAGATCCTGACCGCAAAGCACCAATTGCCATTCTGTCTCTACTGACTGCCACCGTGCCTTATCCAGCGAACCTTGCGAATGCTCTCAGACTTCTCGGACCTCATCTTGCGACATCTTTTCAAAATGCCCAGCAGTTTTCATCGACGCATATGCAAGCCCTTCACATTCGGCATCGACGAACCACGAGTGGAGGACGTGCAAATCTTGCACCGATGACAATCGAGCCTGCGTCACTGGAGGACATTGTCAACGCTGAGCTGGAAGAAGTGCCTGGCTCGATGAGCGGCAGCATCACGAGTCCTTCCGACTATTCCGGCAGGTCGCGCATCAGCCCATCCGGGTCGCTCGTGGGCACACCAGGATGGGATCCGGCTACGCACGGCTGGACGGCGTCTCGCTCTCGTGGAGGCACCCCAGCGTTCACGGGCTCTGAGATGGTCGATAACTATTTCGATGCCAAGAAACGCTCCGGGCAACGAAGTGGAAGCAATGCCAGCAATACTATGACTACACCTGGGAAATCGGGATCCAAGAGCTCTGACTCGCAAGAGGATGCACCTTTGTCCAGAGGAGAGCGCAAGGCTAGAGCAGCAAGTACTGGCAAGCTGGGAAAGTCGCCGCTGCTGCCACCCACGAGCGAAGCCACCCCACCTCGTCCCTCGGAATCCGCCTCCCCCCAGACAACCAGCCAAGGCGCTCAATCCGTAGGTGCGGCTCAGCAGATCAAGAGCCATTCACTGTTACACTCTTACGGAGCAGATTTCGAGACGACCTTTGGTGGGCTGCCGGCTTCCACGTCCGGCGAGGTTCGTGCTCCCGGACATGGGCGCAAAGGTTCATATTCAGAAGATATGCCTCCTCCCTCAGAGCGACTATTGCGAACCATCATCGACTCTGTTCCTGTGCAAATTTTTACAGCTCAGCCAGAGACTGGCAATCTTAGCTGGGTGAATTCGAAGTTTCTCATCTATCGCGGACAAGATCCTGCAACAGTGCTTAAGGATCCTTGGGCAGCGATTCATCCGCAAGATCATCACGAATTTCTTCCCGCTTGGCAGCGATCACTCAGAACCAATCAACAGCTGCAACAGAAGGTGCGACTGAAAAGGTTCGATGGCAGCTATCGATGGTTTTATGTCCGCGCGGCACCTCTGAAGGACAAGAGACAGAAGGTAGTGCACTGGATTGGCACGCTCATGGACTTTCACGAGCAGCAGATTGCAGAGATCAATGCGGCACGCCAACAGGAGACCGCTGCGTCAGAAGCGAAGTACCGAGCGCTTGCGAATTCAAGTCCGCAGATTGTGTTTGCTGTGAATAAAACGCGCGGTGTAACATTCTGCAACTCGCAATGGCTGCAATACTCCGGGCAGACGGAGGCTCAAGCGCTTGGCGTTGGATTCATGGAGCACGTACATCCCGAAGATCTGGTGAAGTGCAAATTGCCCTCCTTTGACGCGGAGACCAGAGAGCCCAACGTTCCTACGACTTTGCCCATGGATCCGAGACGGTCTGTCAGCGCTTCCGAGATTTCTACCAGTGGATCATCGGAGACAGAGAAGCCGCCTTCTCATTCCACATCGGATTCCTCGTCTCCTTCTCCTATACAGCAGCTGCCGCAACGCAAATTGTCCCAGCTGGCGACTTCTGGTATTCTCAAAGTCTCCAAGGAGCCTGATGGACGACCGTCTTACTCGACCGAGGTCCGACTTAAGAGCAAAGACGGCGAGTTCCGGTGGCACCTTGTACGCGTTCTGGTTGCTGAACCATTGCTGCAGCATGAAGACGAAGAGGAGACCTGGTATGGCACATGTACTGACATCAACGACCACAAAGACCTTGAGCGAGATCTGAAGAACACGATGGACGCCAAATCGCGTTTCCTGAGTAACATGTCGCACGAGATTCGAACTCCGTTGAACGGCATCACTGGCATGGTCAACTTCCTTATTGACAGCAGTTTGACCACTGAGCAGATGGAACATGTCAATATCATTCGGGCGAGCACTGAGGGGTTGCGTGGACTCATCAACGACATCCTAGATTTGTCGAAAGCCGAGGCGGGCATGATTCAGCTCAATATGGACTGGGTCTACGTACGCGCACTGATTGAGGAAGTTAACGATCTGACGTCCGCGATGGCCATCGATAAAGGCCTCGAGCTCAACTACATCGTGGATGAGGACGTTCCTCCGCAGATCAAAGGCGATCGCTTCCGCATCCGGCAAATCCTGCTTAACGTGGTTGGCAATGCAATCAAGTTCACGCAAAAGGGGGAGGTCTTTATTCGATGCAGCACTTATCAGGCAGAAAGTCGCCTCGTGAAAGAAGAGATGCTCATCAAGTTCGATGTAATCGACACTGGTCAGGGTTTCACCGACAAAGATGCGGACTCGCTGTTCAAGCGGTTCAGCCAAATTGATGGCAGCAGCACGCGGCAACATGGCGGCACGGGTCTCGGTAAGTATTTGCTGGTGGCATCACATTGCGTTCTTTGCTGACTTTACATTTTCCAGGTCTGGTAATCTCGAAACAGCTGGCGCAGTTGCATGGTGGCGATATGAGCGCAAAGAGTGTGCCCGAGAACGGATCGACGTTCACGTTCTACATCAGGACCACGCTGCCTTCCGAAGACGACAAGCCACCTGTGCCCATCCCAACTCCAGGCATTAGTCCCAGTCATGTACCAATACTGCCAACGTCGCCCGGTCCTGGTGCTGTCTCAATACCTCTGGTCCCTAATGCCAGGTTGTCGCCAAAATTTGCAAGCGAAGTCACTCAAACACCGCCGCAATATCCGCCAATGTCCGATGCAGGCACCGAGTCGCCTTCAGTCTCTTCTGCCAGTTCCGATCCTTCATTGCGGTCCGTGACGCGCACCGAAAGCTTGCGATCAGAGCGCTCATCGGCGTCGTCCTTCACGCATGATCCACCAGTGCCTGGCGCTTCGATCAAGCTTGCATTGCCACCACATGAGCTTACACACACTCGACCAGATAGCCTCCCCTCAAGATCTATCGACGCAGTAGCAGTCAGCACGAACAAGACACTACTCCGTGCACCGAGTGGCTCCCCTCCTCCCATGTTCTCCATCCTGGTCATAGCGCCACTGAAGTACAGCCGGGAGGCGACTGTCCAGCACATCGACAAAACTCTGCCTGGAAATGTACCGCATCAGATCACAGCACGAGAGAGTCTTGCGGACTGTCAGAAGCTTCTAGCAGGCCCAGATCCTGTCATCTTCACCCACATTGTTGTAGTCCTCCAGGACGTCGACGAGATTGTCTCATTGATGGATCAAGTGCTCGCAGCTGACAACCCGACAACGTCTATTGTGCTGATCACGGATCTCGCGCAGCGACGCAAGATAATGGAACAGGCTCCGGATCACGATTATGATCGGCTCGTCAGTGAGCGAAAGCTACGAGTGGTCTTCAAGCCTTTGAAGCCATCTCGATTCGGACTGATCTTCGATCCACAGAAGGAACGCGAAATGAGTTTGGATCGTAACCAGGACAGTGCTCAGCAAGTTGCAGTCAACCAGAAGCAAGTGTTTGAAGAGCTCGCCCGCCGTCTCGGCAACAAGGATAAGCGCGTGTTGCTCGTCGAAGACAACAAGGTCAACCAAATGGTCATTCTGAAATTTCTGTCCAAGGTCTCGATCAAGGTTGACACAGTGATGGATGGAGTTCAGTGCACAGAGAAGGTGTTCGCCAATCCACCAAACTACTACTCCATCATTCTCTGTGATCTACACATGCCGAACAAGGATGGATACCAGACATGCAAGGAGATTCGCCAATGGGAAAAGCAGAACCAGTATGCGCATCTGCCCGTCATCGCACTTTCTGCCAATGTGCTGGGAGACGTCTACCAGAAGTGCGTCGAGGCGGGTTTCAACAGTTATATGACGAAACCTGTCGATTTCAAGGAACTTAGCCAGGTGCTGATGACGTTCATGGATCCGAGCGATCCCAGCAAACCTCATGCTTTTATGAAGCTCAAGCATGGACAGCACTCCCACAAGAGTAAAGACCCCTCGAAGGAGGGCCGAAGCAAAGAAAAGAGCAAGCGGCTCAAGCAGTAGAGATCGCACTTGCTCTTTCTCATCGTCCGCTACAGTGATGAGGACCAAAATCGAATGTACACAGAAATGACGAAATCGAAATGAGAGCGCATTGTCTTTGGAAGTTATTGTTTTACTAGTTGCATCATTTTGGGGAAAGTAGAGGATTAGTGTAATAGGTCGGGACGGGGTCGGAGTCGACAGAATGGAAGCAACACAAACAAGATGAGATCAGTTCACACGCACACACACCAAGGAGGAATAACTTTTGCAATACTTTTAGCGAGGGCGCTCTGTCTGAACTGCGGGCGTGGGTCCTGGCCGGGCGGTATAGGAGTTTGCTTCTGTGCATTTTGGCACACTACTGAGCAGCAGCATGGCATAGACGGACGTTTTGTGTTTGATTAGCATTTATTTGGGGATAGGAGCAAGCGCGGTGTGTGAGGATTGGATAAATGGAGTGATTGGAAAGATATATATTTATACTTATTACGTGGTATATCGACCTACCCAGGCTTGGAAGGGAGAATGGTATGTCAGAGTATGATGAGTGGTGTTGAGGAATTCGTTGCACACTATAGGCATCTGGCAGATAGGACACTGGAGCATTGGTAGTTTTTTGAAATGTAATAGAACGGTATTTGAATACGAGTTCACTCTGGCTGTCATGATCAATACTGGGGTTGTTGATGTTGTCTGAGTTTTCGTTGCTCATTTTTCCTGCATTCACCTGTGCAAAGCGGTTAGCAACAACTTTCTCAGCGCGATCCGTTCTTGCGATCTGTCATCGTGGACGTTCTCCTCGCAGACGATAGTACCTTCTTCCTCTCTTCTGTTCCTCCGAAGAATGCCCTTAGGGCTAAACACGTGGAGACCAGGACCTGGCTTCCAATGCTTCACTCACGAGCTCGGGATCTTGGCCAGATGCTTGTACTGCATGCACCATTCCGGCTCCTCCATCGGCAACACTCGTATGGATCGATAGTGGTCAGGGTGATTGATGTTCACTTTCCGAACTGGTCGAGATGGCATGGTGGTTCTGTGTCATATTAAGCTGACAAGCAGAAGTCGTCTTCTCCATCTGGTGTCAGCTGGACAGGGGCTTGATTTGTTTCGAGAACTTCTTCAATGTACAATGCTGTGGGCTAAGAAAGACATCAGCTGGTGCTCTCCGCCTTGAAAAGAGAAATTCCGCTTCAATGACAACTGCCTCCAAAAAGGGCGGCATCAAAGTGCAGAACAAGATCATTGGAGGTACAGTCGTATACCGGACATCGTGTCTCCGGATTCTGAATCAAGCAGTTGCATCCCGTCTCCTTCTCAGACTCGGGTGGAAGTGACATACGGCGTCCGGAAGCTAGAACTAGCCCTGAGAACCTTCGCCTGCGAGTCTAGTCTAATGCCAACCCACGCTGATTGTACAAATCCGACACTACATACTCGTAGTACGCGTTTCGACGCGATTTCCTGCCTAGCTGTTGGTGCGACGAACCTACTCGATGCGACAAGGTTTTTGCAACGAGAGGGCTGCGCGCTGCGGTGCGCTGCGACGCGACGAGAAGCGATGCGACGACGACGATTTTGGAGGATCCCTACCTCCGTAGCCCTAGTACGGAAGTCGGCGCTCAATCAAAAACAGCAATTACGTTCGCCTTAGAAGGAGGTAGGTTGCATCATGCTTTCTGTCCGAACCTAAAAGTTGGGCCAGACCACTTCAGCTCCTGACTCCACTCACTGCTTTATCAGTACACACGATTCTGCAGTCTGCCGCACAGTCTTAAGTCGACCGACAACTGCGTGCCCTCACTCGAATTCGTCTCGCGCTACTGCGCCGTCTCAGCATTTCACGGCTTTGGTACACTGTCGAGGCTCTAAGACCTGTCGACCTGCCCACTGCTCTATGAATAACAGCGAGATTGAACCTAGTGGACACGTCTGTTCTCGAGCGAAGTCAAATCCAGCATAGAATTTGTCACATGCTTACGGCAATCCGAGCAAGGGGCGAACCTCGCAAGCTCATAACACTGATAGTGAAGCAGGAATGGAACCAGCTGTACTCTTACGAGCCCGCAAGAGCTTTCGTGCATCGGTCACCTGAATTCATATGTTCTTGATGCTCTGGCAGATGTTAGTATCAGATGATTCAATGGATATTTCCAATGGATCGCATGAAAGGATGGTATTAATGATGATACAGCCGCCTCTCCAAGCTCGATCGGTGGTCTGACGCGCCCAGTCAGTGTGTAATACCGTAGGAACTTCGACAGCTATCTGCTGAGGCCTTATAAAATGCAAGTTTTGACGATCAAATAGTTCTCTCGGATGGCCTGATTTTCTGCACACTGTCATTCGAACCTAGGGTGGTGATTGCACGCCAAAGCAGCCGACCTTCCTGCGGATGCACGACAGATCCGGTTCTGCCACATCTTATCACCCATTCACACGAGTATAGATATCAGTACCTCGCTCCTTCTGTGTTTTTGCTTCGCTCTACATCGATCACATTCCCTCTTATCCATATCATCTCGCCCTCAACCGAAGAACTACTTGCATACTACTTGCATAAATCTGCAAGACACCATGAAGTTGATAGCCTACCTCATCGCTTTGTTGCCGGTCGTCTATGCTGCTGCATTGGTGAGTCTAGCCCAAGGCATTCGCCAGACTCACCACGAAGTTTCGCCCGCGTGCCGGGAAGGCTAATCGAAAAGAATCAGCCCGAGCAGGACATTGTGCCCCCGTGCTGCAGCCTCTGCGAACCTTTTAGTCCATGCACAACGAAATGTAAAAAAGGATGTGTAAGTGTCACGCTTTCTTGACGCTGGGAAGGCCTGCGCAGACTGACAATCCTGGAGTAGTGATCGGGTCCTGCGGCATATGGAAGATGATGGTCTAGAAACGAGGCTGTATCATGTCAAACACAGCTGTGAGAGCTTGTTACTTATGTTTAACGCGGAGGACGCAATATGATAAGATGAGAATGAACTTGGTTGAATCGGCGAATGGAAATGTATGTCTACGAAGACATGGAGGAAAAGTTTCAACTAGAACGAAAGTCTGTAGATCGTAAAAAGTGCATCGAATTATCCGTTTGGATCTTTAACGGTGTGCTTGCCAGATGAAATCAACATTCTCCGCATTGTTCTTTCTTTCTAACAGTCTACAAACAGAATACGGCAGCCCACGTAGCAGCTGTCTTGACCAGCACCTGGGGGATAATCGGTATCGCAGTTGGGGTAGCAGATCGTCTTACATCCTGTCGAAGTCTGTGGATCTGTGCAAGAGTACATTAGTTACCAATGCTGCAATTTAGCTGGGACACACGTACCTCGCGTGATGAGGATATTCGAGTCTGTGGGCGCAGCCAATGCTGTCGTGAAAGCCACTACCAATACAGTGAAGTAGAGGCGCATCTTGACGGTTTTTTCGTTTCGAAGTTGGTCGAATTTCTTTTGTATCTTAGTGTTGTTGCTCTGAGTTTTCAGTATTGGCATAAGAAAGAGTGAGAGGGGCTCTGGACAGGCACGATTTGAGAAATTGATATACGCTCAACATTGTAGGTTGGTCGTCTGAGACAGGCTACGCGTACCAGTCAGACGACTACTTTAGTGTAGGCAACGGTATGGGTTCCAGGACAGCATCGTAGCAGCCGATGGAATGCCATCCCTGAGCGAGTTACAGTACAATCCTCAGGTTTGCCTAGATATGCAACACTCCCCAATACGACTACCCAAGCTTTTCATACCCTTTCAATTTCGTGCGAGGGGCCTGTTGTTGCGTGTCAGGCAAAGGAGAGAAGAAACTTCGCCGGAGGCCGTGCGGCGCACGAAGGAATGGTCCCGCTCGTACGATGGTAAGCGGCCATTATCTCGTTTTCGACAAGGCCCCTAGTTTTGTCTTTAGACTATGACTGGAAGAGAAGATAATGCTCGATGTTGTTCGGCCGCGCCCAGAACGCAGCACTCTCCACAAATCTCCTCCCATCGAGCCGTATCGTGGCATCGAAAACGAAAAATTTCGACGCTCCATGTCCCAACATTGGCAAAACGACCCGTCTTTTTGAAAGCTCAATAATCTGTTCGCATGTCGGTCTCAGCTTCCAGACCTCAGGTGGCACTAGACGAAAGGATTGTCCGCAACCCGCGCATCGCGCGGGATGAGAGGAGAAATTCCTCACGGGCGGCCGTCTTCATCTGATTCGTGATATGCGCATGCAACCGTGTCGCTATTGTGAATCTGTGAGATTAAGAACGCCGACCTCCCCTTTTCGCCTTTACCAGTGATGAGACTGATGTCGCTCCTGCCGCTAACCCACTGTTGCTCATTTTCCGAGCAAATATCGAAGGCGAGGTGGCTATATCGCCTTTGGATACGGGGACTTTTGAGCGGCGCGTCGCTGGTCGGGTACCGAAGGTAGGAGGTATGTTTTCCCGATGAGACTGACCGCAATGTCCCCTGAGAGGGCTTGGAAATGTTGCTAGTTCGACGTTGGTATCCCTTCTTGCAAATTTGATTGGTAGCTTCCGCTAGCATGGCAAGTACCCCCCCCCCCCCCCCCCCCCCCCCCAGGATCGAGGTTTCCTGGTGCAAAATGTGCAAGCTCAGTAGTTAATACGTTGACTCACAAAGTAGGTTTTCTTCATCGCGACACTTCTGCAGGCTGGTCTCGTTGGTAGGGAGATGTAAGTCTGCATTTATTCCAAACCTAAACATCATGCTCCATAGGAAAGAGATACCAGCCAGGAATGACATTGACATCCAATCACCAGAGCTTGAAGAACTGAATCCAACCGCGCTCGTACTTCTTCGCGTTCGCACGAATCGCAGCAATCAGTGCATCGCCTGCCCATACGCCGAAGCCGTCTGATGCTGCTCGTACTTTGTCATTTAGATCCCGATCATTCACTAGAATGCAGTAAGCGCCATGCTCAATCAGCAATCTCAAAATGGGCATGTGGTCTTTGTGCTTGTTCTTGTTTGTGTCATTCGTGACAAAGTCCAGGTAGAGGTCGACGAGCATCCGATCGTTATCGGTGTAAATCTTCTCGTTGACCTTCGCTCCGTGATTGAGTAACATCTTGACCACTGAAGCCTGCGGCCCTTTGAACAGAGAAGAAGACTCCTCATCAGCTTCAGAGTAAGGCCATCTCTGCTTGGAGTACCTCAAAGCGTAATCGAGATAAGGTCGGCCTTGCTTACGATTCATGATGCCGGAAGTCTTCTTGAGTATCGTGTCTGCATACGCGACTAGACCGAGCTCTATGAGGTGGCCAAGCAGATCTCGTTGGTTGTTCTCCAGTACCTCTTCATGTTTCTCACCGGTACCCCAACGTGGTTTTGAATTCGCCCAGTTCGTCCAATGGCGTTGAAATTTGTCAATGGTCTTCGTGAGCGTCCCCATCGCTTCATCCAATTGTTCAAGAAGTTTGAGATGCACTGTAGCGGTGGCCGAGTGCGATTCGTGTAGCAACGCGAGCATGGCCCACGTTTGTGCACAGTCGTACACGGAGCTTCGGTCCTTTTTGAATGCTCTTGCAACAGAGAGCTTCATGATCAGAGATACATAGACTGCGAATAGCGTAGACTGGGCACAGAAGCCCTTTCCCGCAAGCCTGACGAGTTCCTGGTGTACGACTGGTTGCTCGAGAAAATCCCTTACGCTTCTGTGCAGGAATTCAACAGCGTGCATGTCTGGAACGCATCCGCCTAGTGGAGTCGAAGCGGGCTCCACTGACATTAAATCTCGGCAGCGGGTGTTGATCTGTGCCCGAACTTCCTCAATATGATCCGGTGCATCCCAGTCACTGGTCGAAGCGACGGGGTTTTGCAATGCTAACGCGTGCGGGTTCGATGTTTTAATAATCTCAACCGCCGGAGTAGGTAGTGGTGATGTAGACCGCATACAGACCATGAATAGCCTCGCAGCATCTCGCTTGTATCCCTTGGGCAGCTTCTTGAAGATATGCTCCAAATATGGGAGTAGTCCTGCGCCATCGTCAATTACTTTCAAATGCCAATTTTGCCCGAGTACCATACCCTCGGGAATGTTTCTGAGGCGCTCTCGTAGCTCTTCGATACTGTCCCTTCCCTCAAGCCCGACCTTGAGCTCCTGTTTGATGACCAGCGTGACCCACAGGAATACACCTTTTGCCTTGTCTGCGATCTCCTGCATAAGCTCGTCCAAAACAGCGTCATACATGGGCCATCTAGTCCTGTACGGCTCCAGCTCACTGCCTATAACCATGACTATATCATGCCTTGTATAGTGATGCAACTCAAAGCTGTTGGCGCGAGTCACAGTGTCTGCAAATGCATTTTTAAATACTTCCCAAGGGCGGCTCGATGCACATATTTTGATGTTGTCCGCCCTCGACAGTTCGAGGAGAAATCTCAGGATCTGTTCGTGGTCGCCATCGTACTCATCGATCCCATCTATGAAGAAGCAGAAGCGTAGGGTTTTGCCAGTTTTCGTGAGATGGTCGGCGGTCAAGCGAGACATACTGTCACGCAGCTCTGGTAACTGCCAGCGAGTCAATGCTAACGCTTGATCATCCCAGCGAGCACGACAAGTATGCTGTATGATCTCGGGACACTGACGAAGGATATTCCAAAGGAGTGACTGAAGCAAACCTTCGTAGGATCTCTGTATTGGGGTTCCAAGGAACCAGAAATAGTGCATCGCGGTGACCAATGGTGTCTGACCAGCCCATTTCTTGAGCTCAGCTTGAGTTTTGCTATGATCCGTGATGTACTTCATCAGCGTACTTTTTCCGCAGCCCGGCTTCCCAGTGATCCAATAGATGCCGTTGCTGTTCTCCAGCCAATCAAGGAAATTCACCGGAGTCAGTCTGGGTTGGCTGGCGAGCCAGCTCTGCATTCGATCAGAGTACGGAAACGTAGGGGTATCAGCTGGTGTAGCCTCGAAGACCCAGGAGTATGTTTTCCCATGAGGATCCTGAATCCTACCCCATCTATCTCGGATTTCCTCATACTTCAGGCTTCTCAGAATTTCAATTTGGCGGTTGACATCTGACATCATTCCGCACATATTTGATAGCATTTGGGGAACTTTCGCGGTTTGGTCTAGCTTGATTGCAGATGATAGATCATCTTTTGCTTTTGTAAGACCACGTAGCAGCGTTTGCTCCATACTGCTCAAGCTGTTTGGGATGTCGCTTGTTACTCGGACGCTGGATGTACGTGTCATCAGCTTCCAGTGCCGTAGCGGTTCATGCGTCAAAGACAAGTCTATATTCACCTGATCAGCTGGACAGACTGCTCCGCCAGCTGTCGCCGCAGATCGTCGAGCTTTGTCCTTAGCTTTTCGATATCGGACTCATGATACTTGGTCTTCACCACGGCTGTGAAAACCTTGTCCAGGCGCTTGGGGTCTTTTGCTCGCAGGCCATCTATAAGTTTGAGTAAATCCACGGCCGTGGCCTGAATCTGCTCCATGGTCTTCACTATAACCTGCTCCATCTTATCACTCGAATGCGCCAGGCTCTGACTGTGTCTTGACACCACTGCATGTTGATCTCGGAACTTCCGTGTCGCGTCGTACAGACTCTGGGTTCTCTCGTTCGTGCCGTGTATGCTGCCATAAACTTGAATTGCGTTCTTGCTGAGCTCGATGCCTAGCTGCGTGAATTGCGCAACAGCAGCGGCGGCTCCCAGGACCTCGAGACCGCTTGCCATGATGGCGAACGATCAGCTCGACAATGGCGCATCTTGCACCTTGAGGCTGAAGTGGACATTTTGTGTAACACACCATCACTACGCGACGTTGCACGTGACGCGCAGTGGTTGACAGGCATGCGGTTACGACGTACTTGGAGGCGAGAGGTACCAGACAGTGTTGAACACACAATGCCATACACGGGAGGTCGCACATACGCCCGCGTCGATTTGGACGACGAGCATGCCAGTCTGCCCGTGGTCTCGGCCTCGCACGGACAGGAGCAGGGGAGCATTTCCAACTCACGTGCTGGTCGCCAAGGATGGGACGTACCGAGTCTCGACATCACTTGGAGTGTGTGGCCGACTAACAGTTTCTATCGCAATGCCGACCAACGTATCTTTCCGCTCAGACACGACAGGCTTCCACTCTGCGCAGACCGCCGCTCTCATATACGTCGACCTGCGAGGGCGGCACGCTGGCTAGTCCGAACTGGGATATTCGCCTTGCATCTCTTAGGTTCCGTCGGCGAATCGATCGGTCGAGTTATATGGATTGTGGTGCAAGTTTTTATTTACCTATTGTCTTTGACATTGTGGACTTTGCACTATCTATGGATCTGGATTGTATGGGTTGCGGTGCAAGGTTCTATTCACCTATTGTCTTGGATATTGTGGACCTTGCACTATCTATGGGTCTGGATTGTGTGGACTGTATGGGTTGTATGGCCCAAGACTATCCTCGGTAATATCTATCTCGCCCTCCTCTTTACCACAGTATTGGCCACAAGTATCCTGAACTTAGGACGACATGGAGCAACCATTTCCTTCTTACTCAACTACATGGCGCTTGTCCTTGCCGGTATTGTGTTCAGGCAAGGCTACGAAGTGCTCTTCTACAAGAGCCTTTCGTTTCTATCACTTGCACCATCCCGGGTCCGAATCTTGACGAGACTCGCTTCTCCACAACTTGACATCGACATGATTGTGTGTAGTATCTTCCTTCGGGCATTGAGGTGTCTATGTTTACAATGGCTAGATCAGTGTTGTGGCTCTTTTTGAAGGCCGATTCAATCTTCTTCAAGCGTATATCGTAGGCAAGGTGATCAGCGGATGTCTGCTAGTGAGTAAGATGTCTGCACAAGGGGTCGTTCGCTCACGCACTAACACAAGTGCCCCGAGACTTTAGGGTTATGTTGCATAACATGCGGAATCACAAGAGCTGAGTCGCATATGATCCCGGGCGTGGGTACCTCCATGACGCATCTCCTCCGAGCTGCAGCAGTATCGTTCTTCGTGACGTCCTTCGTAGCGGACACAGCTTCAGTGTCAACCGATCCAACGGCATGGATGTCAAGAGCTACGGCTATGGTCCATCTCTTGGCCTACTTCACGTATCTGGCCTACTCGACACTTTTCGCGCATTCCTTGTGTTTCTGGGACGTCGATGACGAAGAACATGCCGGCGAGAATCGTGCATTGGTTGAGATGAAAATTCCCGACATGGTAGCTGCATCGATCGGTGTCGTCACTTCGGCCGTGGTTGCATGTCTCTTTGGACCACGAATGCTGGATGCGCTCAACGGGGTATCAATTCCATCTCAGACATTTGCAGGAATGATCCTGATTCCATTGATTGGGGAGATTGCTCAGATTCACAGGCTATGCTGGTTGTCGCATCACGGCCATGAGATCACGGCAAATATGAGGGCTATCGGATCGTGCATCCAGACAAGCTTCTTGACTGGTCCGCTCTTGGTGCTCGTAGGCTGGATGGTCGAGCAGCCTTTGACGCTGAAGTTCGATGCTTTCAAATACATTACGTTCCTGGCAAGCATATACATCGTGAGTGAGGTCACGACGTCAGCTCGAGAAAGCAGCAACTACTTAGTTGGCGCCGGACTCGTGGCAGCGTAAGGCATTCGATTTGCACCGCTGAACGTATATCAGCACTGACTCGGTCACAGCTATGCGATTCAGATCTTAGCATGCTCTCTTTACCCAGCAGCTGTTCTCGACGGTGTTCCTTGACGCTGTTTGATGTCGACTTCGGCAGTGACGAGGGCGCGTGTATATAGCTTCGGTGCAATCTGCGCTTGTGCCTGGGTTCGCGGACAAAGGTGCCATTGATAAACCTCTTCGCGCATACGCCATTGAACATATGTCCTTCTGGCTCAATTGAAGACCATCAAGGCAAAGGAGTCGGCGGCAGGACCTCAGCAGTCATCTGTCTCATATGCGAGCATGGGACCATTCAGCCCACCGGAACCAATCACGATAGCGCAGCACCAATGCAAAGACAGAGCCAAATTCCAGTTGAACAACTTCACTCAGAACATTCATTCATTTCTTCGCATGCCCAACTACTCAACATCAGCTAGCTAGCGTAGCATCGCTCGCTTGAACGCCATCATATACAGACAGATAAGATTCATCACATGTGTAGAACCCACTCCTCCCATTGCTGCTCGACCATCAGCACAGACGTGAAGAACGCGACGGATGACACCACAAAAAAGCCACCCCATTCGATGAACGAGAACAATAAACACCATTCCTGATTTCCCCTTGTTGTCGATCTTCCGCGCGATGATGTCGAGTCCTCCGACGGTAGCAATGTCGGTGACAAGAAGAAGAAAAGCAGCCGTCACAACACTCCTTCGATAGTAGTCCCAGACCCAAAAGCTTCTCTGACACCATTGAGACCGATATTGTAAATATACCTTGACATCCTTGCCAGTTCCAAGTTCCATTTCCATTTCCATTCCATTCCCTGCCGTGTATGTGCAAGAGATCCCAATGTTACCGCGTCCAGGCTGACTGATAGCGTCCCAGGCAAGGCGTCCCGTAAGCGTCCAGAAAACAAACTCAAAATTATTACTGCTTCTCTCCCTCTGTTATGTCATCATTTGTGTTCCCCAAGTCAAAGTCATGAGCGTGTCATCTCTGTGTACGTATAACATCCCCGGTTCTCTGCTGTCACTACCATATGGACCAGCTTTGCGGACTATGCGTCGGCCATTTCGATATCTCCCTGCGCGGCTTTCAGCACTTTGAACTCGTCCAGTTGTCCTGCGAGCTCGGCTAGAATCTCTGACATGGGGCAAGCCTGGCTGAGAACACCGTTTTTGAACGGCCGGATCATGTTGCGGATGGCGAGCGTCGAGATGCAGGTCTAGAATTGAAAGTCAGTATGACTGTGTCGGTCGGTAAAGGGAACAATAGAACTCACCTCAATTCTACTGATCTGGTGCTCGACGAAATTGACCAAGAACCGATCAGTAATTTCACCTCCGCCATGCTTGATCTTCTCCAAAAGAGCCGTCTCAGGAGGTTTGAGGCTACCAATGCCTGCGCTCTCGAGAGAACTGCAGAGCATTTCGAGTCGTAGGGACACATTCCACAAGTCCCATACATTATCCGTGTCGATGGTGAGCTGGCTGTTGCGTGTCTTCTTTGCTTCAATAGCACTCTCTTGAGCCGCTCTTGATTCTGCCTCAGCCTTCTGCTGCTGCACCACCAATCTCGACGCGAGTGAGTGGGGGTACATCAGGTAGATGTATTCAGGGTTTTCGAGACCCTTAAGCGTCCGTTGGCCAAGATCCTTGACCTCGAATCCTTGACTGCTCAATGATCGAAGCTCGCGACGAATGGTCTGGCTGAGCATATCGTCGCTAAGGGTATCCTCAGAGCCAGTGGAGCCACTCCGATCGGTTTCGATATGGCTTTCCAGCATCCTCTGCACTTCCTGAATGAAGTCCGATGACACACAGATCTGCCCACCATCGGCGACACTTTCGATTCGAGCAGCTCGATTGACCATGGGTCCAAAATAGTCCATTCGCTTCGTGACCGGATCGATCTCGCACACTGGTCGTCCCCAGTGAATGCCCATGCGGACACTAAGACCCCGGAAGATCACGTTACCATCCGCATCCTGCATCTCTTCTCCATGGACACTGTTGAGGATCTCTTGCGGCCACTGCACATCAAGAAGCTGACTTTGGATTGTGAAGCACCAAAGTAGCGCGCTGGTCACTGTTGGGAAAGCCACCATGAAAGCGTCACCTTCGGTCTTCACTTCGTAACCTCCAATGATTCTCAGATGACGGCGCATGACCTCGTTATGCATCTTGATCGCAGACTGCATCGCAATGGGATATGTCTCCCATAATATCGTGCTGTTCTTAATGTCTGTGAAGACAAGAGTGACGTCTCCCGTCGGAGCCTCAACTTCTTGATCCAGGCGAGCGAGCTTCGAGTCGCCCACAGCATCTCGACCGCGCTTCGCTTTCCGTACAGTGGTAAAGTAGTCGTCTGGCGAGCCTGAAGGACCCATGCTCATGCTGTGGGTGCGGAAACGGGCCTTCTCCCGCTTGCGTAGGTCGCTGACACCCACCATCATGACCATGATCTTGCCCGTAGCGCCAAAGGCGATTGCCAGATCACGAAGCTTCTGCGCTGCCCTCATAAGGTCTCCACGTTCTTGTCTCGCAACATCGACAGCAAAGTCTGGTGTGAGGTAGTCCCATAGTTCTCGCGAGGCCAACAAGATCATTTCATCCTGTTCTCTAATGTCGATCTTGCTCAATGCTGGTGCTGCGATAACACATGGCGCCAAGTGCACGTATCCGAAGGCGCGAGAGACTTCAAGCTGGTCATTGAGCTTGCCTTGTCTTGATACGTAACCACCAGCTTCTCTGATACGATTGCGCTCGTTGGCTTCGGCTGGGTCATGCTTCGTTGTGATGGGTTTGTGGCCTCCTTCAGACTGGATAAGCAGACACTGCGCATCTCCGACATTTGAGATGTATAGCTCCATGCCATGAAGGTACATCACTGTAGCGGTGCATCCAGACAAGATATCGTCATCGCCGAGATCTGGTCCAGTAACGCTACCACGATGCACGATCGCACTGCTGGGATGCTCGCGGGCATCCATTGCTTGTGTCGCGGCAGCAGCTAGCTCCTTGTTGAGTCCGAGGTAGGTGCGACGAAGTGCATCGAGGGCTGTTTCGTTTTCGCTGTCAATCTTCTCAAGCTCCTCAATGAAATGGTGCTTGAACTTCTCCTGCAAAAACTTTGCGACTTTGCTGCCACCTGATGACAGTGACTGCCCATCGAACATGCCGACAAGTGCTTCGTCTTCGTGTCCTCTGAAGCGAGGCACGACCAGATCCAATGTCGACAAGTGCTCGTTCCGGCCAAGCGTATCTGCCATACCATACGGCATGGTGTTGCCAATAACAGATCCTGCGAGTCGTACACGTCTATCTGCAGCTTGATCTGGTACCGAAGGAATCGTGAGTGTCACGTCCATCAAGCCAAGAATGCGAAGATTGATCAGTGAAGAGAAATCGGTCAAATCGCGTTGGTCACGCCCATTGAGTGACTGCGCACTCGGCTTTATCTCCAAACGTTTGTTACCTGACAAATTCAGATATCGAAGCTGACGATTCCAGTTCCAGTTCCAGTCGTATGGCCAATTGGAGACATTGTACTTGAGCATATTGCTACCAACATCAAGAATCGCGAGTCGCTGAATCTTGCCAAGTTCTGCAGGCAGTACTTGGAATTTGTTGTTGTTGATGTGTAGGACCTTAAGCGACGAGCCTTCCTCGAGGTCCTCTGACGGAATTGATGTCAGGTCATTGCCAGACAGGTAGAGCTCGGTGAGATGAGTCCACTTGCGAATCGTTCGTGGCGGGACGTCGTACAACTGGTTGTATGACAGATTCAATATGCGGAGTTCAGGGAGCAGAACCAGCTCATTAAAGACGTCGTCCTCCAAACGATTGTCTGCCAGGAAGAGATGTCGAAGGGATGTGGAAAACGTCGACGCCAACCTATGAGACAACGTCGAGTCTTTCCGCCCACCGCCTGTTCCTGCTGTGAGGGTCGCAGTGCTGCTCGTAGTGCTTGTCCGCCCGAGCATGGCCTTGCCTGAGTAGGCTGATACTACCGACCCTTTGCGCGATTGTGTGCCCGGAGAGCTGGCTGTGCTTAGCATTCCCGAGGCCTGGCTCGGCCGTCGTAGTTGGAAGTCTTCCAACTTGCCCAGTTCCTCGAAGTCAGGACTGGGGGCGTTTGGCATCTGACTAGGCGTCACCGCAAGCGGTCCGTCTGGCAGTGTTGGAGGAGGGGCCCCTGGTTTCGGAAAGTCCGCTAGGACATTGGACGAGACATTTAGTGTTTCTAATCGCTTTGCGTACCAGATCTCCGGCGGTAGCATACTCAGGTTGTTCTCTCTTACATCGAGATAGCGCAATTCGGTCAAACGCCCTATCTCCGCAGGTAGTCTGCTCAGCTCATTCTTGGCAATGCTCAAATACTCTAGTTTGGATAGCATCCCGAAATGTGGGGAGAGCGACACGAAATGGTTCTTGCTGATCGTAAGCTTGGTGAGGCCGGACATCTTCATGAAGAGTGCATCTGGCAGACGAGCCAACTTGGCCGATGCCAGATTCAGAACTGACAGGGTCGGTACGGGCGCGTTCAGGTCGAAGTTCGTGACCGGGTTGTGATTCAAGAACAACACTTTCAAGCATTGGAATGAGCCCTCGAACTGCGACACGCTGTTGTGCCCCAGCATCAATGCTTCCAGCTTCGGCAGTTGTGACACAATATCAATGTTGCTTATGTGATTGAAACGAGCATCAATCTCGCGCAAGTTCACTAGTGCGCTGAAAGACTTGTCAAACGGTCCTGACAGCTTGTTGTTGGTAGCCCAAAGCCGCTCGAGGTTCGTCAAGGTGTGGATGTCGCCCAGTGTTGATATCGAGTTGAAGCTGATGTCCAGATCGACCAGTGTCGTGAGCTTACAGAGTGCAGGCGGAAATTCGGAAAGCGAGTTGGACGATAGGTTCAGACTGCGCAGTGCTCGGTACTGGCCGAAGTAGGTTGGTATTGTCGTGATCTTGTTGTTTGACAGCTTCAGACTCAGCAGGTTCTGCAACTTGTAGAGCTCTGCGTGTTCCAGTGACTCCAGCTTGTTGTTTGATACATCGAGCGTGGTGAGCTTGTAGGCCAGCGCCAAGCTAGGGGGCAACTTCCAGGCTTCGTTACTCGTGTATTTGATCTCCCGAAGGTTCGTGCAGCTCTGCACAAAGTCCTTTGGAATATCAAGAGTGAGATTTCGGGAAAGATTGAGTGTGATGATTTCCGTGGATTTCTGGTAGAGCGTAATCGGTATTGTGATCAAATTTCGTCCAGACAGATCGATGTGATTGAATCGTTGCATCTTGTTGAATCCAGGATCGCGCTCGAGACTACTGTAGCCGCTCATCTTGGAAGGCAAGAAGGTGAAACGGCACAGATAGCCATGATCTTCACGCCCCAGATCCTCTAGGTGATCCTTCTCCTGGTAGCCGACCTGCTCAAGTAGTCTCTTCTGCATCACCAGAGGTCGCTCACCAGATCCTAATTGTCGGCTCGTGTCCTGTTTCCGCATCACGATCTGGTATTTGTCCAATTCATCCTGGAGGAATGTTTTCTTCGCCATCATTGATATTAGTTCTGCAGCAGTGGTGTTGAGACTGGCAGATATGACAGCAAACGTGCTATCAGCGCGGAATATACGCATGAAGAACATTGGTCCAGAGTCATCTCTCCTCACATCACCTTCGTCGTCCAGTTCTGTGAGTCTGCGCATGTTCTCGTCTGCGACTTTCTGCACCGCCCAGCTGTCAGGCGCATCCCAGGCACCTTTATCGTCCGGTTCTGGAGGAGCTTCCTCGGGCGGCCACCCAGCGTAGATCTCGTTGTGCGGCGAGTTCACCGGTGGATTTCGGGGATCTATAATTCCCTCCATGTGCGATATATCGGTGTCCAGATGCCACAAAGCATCTCCTGCTTCTGCATGTGATTCATTTGGATCTTTGACTGGCCTCGCCTGCTCCACGTTCGTTTCTGCTGTCTTGTTGCTCTTGAATGGCAAACGCGGGCCCTTCTTCTGCATGGCTCCGCCATTGGCCGCGTCTGCTTTGCCTTTCCCGCCCTTGACCCTGCTCTCTGCTCGTTCGCGTGTCGGTATCTTCTGCATTCCAGGCAGAGATGTGAAGGACTGCGACTGCAGGTTTTCCTTATCCCCTTTATGTCGGCCCGTGACACGATCAAAGAGCGATCTTTTGTGGCCTCCAGCGTTCGGCGATCGGGTGGCGGAGCTCCCTACAGCGCTATGTGCACTCGGTGCAGGACTGGTAGAACGAGCGGATTTGAGATTGAGCGCTGAGCTCATCGGGTTTGAAGCATTGGCGCCGGCGCGCATAAAGCTGAAGGATTGCTCACGGGACGTCGAAGGTCGCAGCGGGAAGCCATAGCCTTTATCGTCAGTACTCCGATTGTGCTTATGTCCAGGCAAGTGCAATCGCGAAGCCTTACGACCATTGCTCTCGGGTGGAAAGTTCGACTCAGGCGCAGGTGGCGCATTCTGTGTGAACGTCAGCCATGCTTGACTATGTACATGAGACTGCCTCGACATACCTCCGGATCTTGGAACACCCATGGAGTGACCTCACTCGACGGCTGAGGCCCGGGTGTTCGCGGTCTTGAGCCCGGGCTCGGTGGGCCACTGCGCATCATGGCATCGTTCATCGAGTTGTTGCGGTTCCGCCCGGCGCTCGCGCCCGGCGCAAATGGAGGGAGAGGCCCATTCTGCACTGAGCTCGCCTCTGAATTCTGACGACTCTCTGTACCAATGGGCACATCTGCCTCGCCAAAGAACCCCTGCAGCTTCTTCTGCATGCGATCCCGTACGCTCGCCTTGGAGCCCGTGGAAGATATCGTGGTCGCACTCGCTATCGACGGCCTTCGGTCTTCGCCATCGGGAAAGTACATGCCGTTGGCTGGCGCGTAGCCCGGCGATATCTGGCTGAGGTTCTCATTGCTGTCGTTGTAGAAGCTGCCGGTGAAGATGGACTGCGGCATGGCCGTATTGTGGTTGTCATTGCTATTGCTCCAGGCCATTGCCTGGGCGGTCGGTGGGTGTTGGCGCAATGCAGGTGTGCTGCCCGAGTTGTCTGCTGACCTGGAGGGCGATGATGAGTCGGATTCCCATGGTGCAATGCTATTCGCGCGTGCGTTGCCCGGCTGAGGTTTGGGAATGGTTAAAGGTGAGACCTCGGAGTCTTGCCGTTCGAGTCTATTGCACTATTGTTAGCTCACCTGTTTCGCAGCAGACTGGTTCGCCCGGCTGTCTGCACCGTGCCACCAAACGAAATGCGCGATGTGTGTATGCAGCCGTGCTCGCATCGTGCATGTTGCCGTCCGAGCATAGCCCACAATACGACCCGCCCGTGCTGCTATTGTAGATGGCCGTTTCATCGTCTGCGCTTCCCACTATCCTTGCGCCCAAACGTCTTTCCCCTCCTCCCAACGCCACAGACATATAAGAATGCAAACACGTACTTCTCGCGCCTTGTATGCAGCTTCGGCGGCTGGCTCCGCACGGTGGAGAAGCTGCCAAACGGGCCTCTGACGGTATCGGTGGAACGCGTCGATTCAGCGCCAGTCGAGCCATGGCGGTCCGAGGAAGAGGTGGTATTGCGCAGGGTCATCCTCCCCGAACGGTGATGCTACATCTACTCGTGGCTAGCCCATGGGAAACACGAGTCCCGCAGCGACGTGAACGGTTGCGGGACAAAGCCCATGGACGGCGCAGTCACTGACGGAGCAGCGGTGGCAGCAGCAGCGGGGTGCTGCGATGGGGCGTTGTGGCGGAGCGGAGAGGTACGTGCGATATCCGTTGCGGTCGAGACGGAGCCTGGGATGTGAGGTGTGGGTGTGGGTGTGGGCGTGATGGAGGCCGTGAGCTGTGCGCACGGAACCGAAGCGAAGACGACGAGCTGTGGCTCTCGCTTGTCTCTCTGCGCTGCACCACTCGAACAAAGACGCTCAATCGCAACCTTTGGCCCGGAATGAGGCGCGGGCGATCGCAGAGACGGCGATGATGCAGAAGAGCACCACGCACCCATGCTCGCCGTCTGCCAGAGCAGCGCGGACCTGTCGACCTGCTCTCCGCACTGCACAGGCACAGCACTGCGCATCGACACACGTCTGGGAGCTGTCCCGCGACGCCGCAGCGGCTCAGAGCTCCACTCCCCGTCTGCGAGTTTGGGGTACATGATGGCCCGGAACGAGTCAGTCTGCTGTTTCTCTCTCAAAGCCGCGTCTGGACCATCCCCGCCCGCTCGCCGTACATACCGCACCCAGCCTCGCATTGAACCATACCAAGAGTTCCATCAGAGTCGCGTGCCGTCAGAAAACTACACGGAACTCGACGATATACTCTCATCACATCTTCCTACCCGATCGGATGCAAGTCCGCCAAGCCCCTGTCAACCGAACCGATCCTTCACGCCTGCCCGCTGACAGCCATGTTGATACTTACTTGTGTCCGTCGTCGAACCGCGTTCCAGAAGCATTCCATCCCTGCCATCAGGCCACACGCACCACGCCAGCGACCAGGCTTGACATCTCAGAGATCGTCGATGGCTATTGCCAAGATCTCTCGAATGATGAGGCGCCCATGTCCGCCGCCGACGACAGCAGTGGGATTGATCACTCATCAATGCTTCGGAACGATGTGAGACTGTTTCGTGCGAAGGAAGCCACGACACGACCCTGATCCCGTCACGGTCGGTATTGACTTCCGAACAGACCAAAGGATGTTGTGTATATCATCACCCTCGATCCAAGCACACGATTCCCACATCAAACATTGACCAAAAACTCCACATCGCCTGATACTTCAAGCTCTGAAAATGGTAGTACGCCGGCTCAGCCACATGCCAATCCCACCTCACCTGTTGCAGCAACGTCCATCAAACCAGACAAGTGAAACGAAATTTCCAACTCACGACATTCGACCTAAAAGACCACAGGTAACACAACAAAAGCTAATATACAGCCAGTGAAAGCCCAGCTACAAACAACATTGGACGAAAGAAAACAAGCCCTACCTGCCACCCGTCCGAGCAAATGCCACATGCTTCAAAGCTCAATAAGCTCCGCATGGCATATGAAAGGTTCCTTTCTGTCGGATTTCCTACCTGCTGGGGGACAAGTCCTCTTTCCCCTTCCCCAAAAGCGATCAGCCGTGAGGCAGTGGCATGCAAACTCTCTCCATCCTGCTCGCATTCTTCGTAATTTTCATGGCATCGACACAAAATCTCATAGCATCGACACAAAATCTGCCAAAACGTTCTTCAGAGACCAGCGGTAGAACTCGCCAATGTAGCTATCCAGTCATAGGGACGTGATCGCATACATCAGCCGCCACCCCTGTGATATCGAGTCGATTTCGAGCGACTTCAGAGGAAAAAAGGCAAGTAGAGAGAAAAGATTCACTCAGCCTTCTCGTATTCATTGGGACATATGACACCTGTCAACTGCCTACTGCCACAAAATGGGCTGTCATGGAAGCTAGGGCAGGGAAAACGGGACCGACATTTCTTCTTTCTGTGGTGTGGCATCTTGCAATTCTCTTGACTGAGAAATTCGAAAATTGTTTTGGTCATGCGACTTTTGGGTTCTTCATTTCATTTCATTCCTCTAATTCTGCTAATTTTCTCTCGTATCCCGTGTCTCTCTTCTCTTCTTGTCCAAAAACTGGGGTATCATCGATCATTCAATCAATCAATAAGAAGCTGGGTCTTGCTCGCTCGCTCGCTCAGAAAAACACTAATAGTATATGTACAATCCACCACCAAAAACCCAGTGACGCTAGCGCGGTGTAGCCCATTCCCCAAATTTGAGCATAGATCGGAGTTCTTCATCACCATTCTCCATATTCTTCCTTTCTTCACGGTCATCAAGACAGCGTCGGTTTGTTCCCCATGTTGACTGGTGGAGGCGGCCCTTGTCCGACTTCATCCACGATCGAGCCATCGGCGCCCACAACACCATACGGTAGATTCCTGCCAAGGCTGCCCATGTTCATAAAAGTCATGGGTGGTGGCGGAGGCGGATGTCCTGGTGCTGTTGTTCCTGCTGGCGGAGGTATGGGTGGAGGGCCGTTTCGATCAGGATAGGGTAGGGTCGTTGCAGCGCCATTCACTGGTGTCTTGGGCGGGACAGGAGGCGGGGACGAGGGAGGATGCGCGAAGTCAGCGCTGTGCCGAGGCGATGGAGGATGGTCGTGATAATGATATGAATTCGGTTGTAATCGAAAGGCAGCACCAGATGATTGATGTTGTTCAAAAGAGGGTCGTGTCGCGGAAAGCGCGGGTGAGGAATTGTACGACTGCTGCGTCGGAGTTGCGTTGCTGTTATGCCGGTCATAAATGTCGCTGTTTGTGGACAAGCTGTACTTGTGCTGCATGAAATGGCCGCCGTCAGCGTAGTGTTGTCCAGGTCGGTATTCATCATCCCCAGGCAATTCGACTGCGAAGTTCTGCGGTGGCGGGACTGTAGGCAGAGGCCGTTCCCATGGGTTCTGTGAAGCATACGCAGGATGGTCTGTCCCTGCTGCTCTCCTGGCTTCTGCTCGGTCGTGTCTGATTTTGGCGAAGTAGATCTTTGCGATCTTGGCCGCCGCACCACATGTCAGAGCTTCGACCTCTTTCTTGGAGAGATAGGCCCTTGTGCCAGTGCTGATTTCCGACAAGCGTGCCCACTCGTTCATACCAAATTCTCCAACTCCCACTTCCACATTCAAGCGATAGTAAGTCTCCGGGTTAACGCCCCTCGCTGCGAGATGGTCTTTGAGCATAAACTCGTGCGCCTTTTCACAGTTCTCCAACTTCTGAATCATTTTTCTCCGTGCCTCGGCGAACTCTCCCATACTGCCACCGAGAAAGCCTTCCCACCATTCGTGTTGATTAGCGGCAGGATTGTTGGGCCGCTTGCCAGTTCCCACGCTAACGAAGACGCCGACTTCTCGCCCGGGCCACTCATTCGCTACTGCCTCATCCAGCGCAAGCGGGGCAGGGTTGTATTTGCCTGCTCCTTCGTCGAGATACACAGATTGCCCGATCTGTATAGGCTTGAAGGCCATGTGTGTGGCCGAGGTAGCACGGCCAGCTTGCCAGATAGCGCAATTGACATCTGGGGCCGGCTCTTTTCGAGAATCGTAGGATCGAAGCAGGACTGTATGATTGGTCCCCTTCAACACTGCTGCCACGGCTGTTTTTGTCCTCTTCTCCCGCGTATCATACAAGAGCGCATTTGGGTTGCCTGGTTTCATTGATCCGATCATTACTCTGTTTCCAAGAGGGCTTTGGCCAATTTGACTGTAATGACTGCTCTGGCTCATAGTCCGCGATGGAATTGGCGGAATATTGGAGTTGGAGCTGCGGATGCTTGTCGGAGTCATGGGTGCAGCATTCGCCAAGGTGTCGTTTCCTTCATCCTCGAAGACCGTGTGCTCTCTGACTGTTTCCCGAATCGCCTCCTCTAGCATGCTCGCTTTGAACATGGTGCTCCTCCAAGGCACCCCGAAGACAGTCTTGTCAGTTTGGAAGACCTTTCTCGTCATCCGCACATAGACATCTTTGCAGGTATCCAGGTCGAGTCGCAACCTCCCTAGCATAATGGCGATCAAGCCGCCAGTGCCGGTACCCACGATCAGATCAAAGTGGTCGCACGGCTTGGGGATTTCGTCCCTCTTCGGCGCTCTGCCCTCGATTTCCACAAACGTGCGATGCATCAACTCTTGTAGTATGATCAGCATGGAATATCCACGAATGCCTCCTCCATCGAGCGACAAGATCCGAAGCGGCGGGCCTTTGGTGGTGTCCTTTCGGCGGACTCGAACGAAGTCGTCCATGTTGGGTGTCTCCTCGCGGCTCCGAGGCCGCCGTATGTTGCGTGGTCAGTCGCGGAGGTGGGAGGTTGTCGACAGAAGTTCCTTTGCACAGGCTGTGAAGATATGTCGCGAGGACGTGCTCTCGTTAGCGAATGAAGATCGGGTTTCGAATAGAGTGTCGTCGATGTTCGCTCGCCGACGACGATGGTGAATGAGAGTGAGCAGAGCAGGACAAAGGGGTGTAATCAATTGCGAGCGGGTTTCTGCCTGCGTGCCTGGGCTGGGATGTGTGGGTGTGGGCGTGAGAGAAGATGGCCGAGTGCTGGGCGCTGGAGGGGAGGGCCTTTGTGGCTGGTGACGTGATGTCTGGTCTCTGCGCGCGCACTGCGCTCCGATCACTGTCGCATAGCAGTATCAAGAGTAGCCTCTCTCCTTACATGAAGCGAATGCATGACCACTCCTGCGCCACGGCAGGCGGTACCTGTATCCAGTTCGCCGCACTCGCACCATGTCATTTGATCAGTCGTCGTCACTGGCAGGGTTGGCAAGCATTGTCGAGTGCTCGGTTCAACCAGTGCGCGGAGGCTGTGCAACGACGCGAGCCAAGCGACCCTCGAGACAGCTCGGGCCTGCTTGTTTCAGCTCTGCAGGCACACGACCATTGTATCCATCCACCACTCTCGTTGCATTCACGCTGATGCGAACTCCCGTCGGCTCCTTCCACGCAGCGCCCGTGCCGTCCGCTGCTGCGTCCCATTATGACAGCACGAGGAAGTGCTTCAGCACCCGCAATCTCAAGAAGTCTTCAGCATGGCATACAACGGAGAAACACACTTTTTGCAAGGGACAGCAGGTCGTCCTCTCCACGAAGCCCAAGGTATTGAATAATTGTACAAAATGGCTTCGTAATATGTACAGTCTGCATCTTTGGCAATACTCTCTGCAGTAACAACGTCAAACTTGTTACTCCCTCGCTGGCGGGATCCCCCCAATAGGATCCTTCATACTGCCACAAGTCTCTGGCGCCTCATCACAACTGGCCAAATGGCTATACGTACAAGCATCTCTGTAAGGAGTCTTGTACGCCTTGAGCGTAACATCAAAGCAATTCGCCAAATTTCCCGGCTTCGCCTCCGTGCTGAACCAAATTCCAAACGGCGCAGTCGTAGGCTTGGTACTATCCTCCGGACAACCCTTCGCTCCGACGCCGTTAAACGTCACAATCCTCGTGCCGTTCACATCGATTTCAAAGGGACTCAAACTCGCCTGTCCTGGAGTCGCTTCCTTGCCGGTAGAATATCCGGTAAGCCCATCGGCTCCCACATCGGCCCAGACTTGCTGTGCATGCGCCGGGTCTTGACCGTACAGCCAGAATGTCTTATCGGAACGCCAAATGAATGTCGCGAAATCGTGGACGGTCTGCGCGCTGGAGCAGTTGGTGGGCTGGGTTTGATTGCCTCCAATGTAGATTCTTCCGTTCGAGGCTGTGACTTGAATTGGTGCTAAGCCGAGAGCTTCGCCTGTTGCTTCGATGCCGAAGGGGTCACCAAATGCATATGGGGCTTCGTCGACGATCACGATGGGCTGTCTTTGTGCTGAGGCTATGCTGGTGCCCAGAAGTACCGGGATGCTGAAGGTTTTGGTGAGCATGGTGAGTGTTGGTTATGCGCCTGTGAAACGAGCGTCTGAGTATTCCTCTTGCACCAGCATCACACAGACGAAGGGCGCGCGTCCAAGGTCTTAAGTATGGAAGACATTGCTGGGATTGTCTTCGGACCGCCGCAAACAATAACGCTATACAGGGCAGGCTGGTCTGAGCCAAGATCTATTTCGGAAAGCCAGGGGGTGCTACGGTAGGCGGTCTGGTGTCGGAGATAGTTTGCTTTCTCGACATCACCCAGCGCGCAACTTCTTCAAGGTCGACATCAGGCAACGTGCTTAACTCCGGGGCTTGCGCCAAAATCGACTACTTTAACAGTCACTGCAAAACATGAGAGGAAATGCCGACAGCGCTGATACGGGCACTCCTTTGATGTTGACCAGCAACTCGATGAGCCTCTCTGATTCGTCTTGTTGTGCATCTACCAAGCCAATTTTCCAAAGACACGGCGAGGAGCCCGGACGGTTGGCAGGCCCCATTCGCGCTGCGACTGGCCTCGAAGCACATGCTGAAAAAGGCACGGCCTCGACTGACTGACACTGATTCCTTATCAGCACGATCTGCATTCAACACCTTGCTGGTACTACATCACCACCAAGTTTCACGTCCAAACAAGCTATGTGAGAACTGGTTGACAGAATCTGCACATACCTCCATTCACTTCGGCGCATGCAACACAGCCGAAACCTCCGCCCGCTGTACCCTCTTATCAAGCGGATGCATCGCATACAGCAACCATTCCTGAATACTAGCCATATCCTCGAGTTCACTGTCTGACAATTTGACGATATCGCTTGCTGTTCGTCCAAAGAAGGGATACTGCCAGCCATATAATACAGCAAGCTCTTTGTCATCTGCGACCAGAATACTACCCGCATCAGCGCATTGTAGTGGACGAGCACGCCACCAACCAGAGCCAGCATGTTCATATTTGGGCATCATACAAGCCCAGTCTTGAGCGAAGACTTTGATCATTTCGTCTTCGGGGAGACGTTTTTCGGGATCGAGTCTGTCGCCGTAGAGGTCGAGGGGCCAGGTTCCAATGTAGGTGGGAATCTTGTCCTCGTTGGTCGTTGGGTCCAGATACCGGTCGACTTCAACCGGAGATTCCTCCGAGGCAATTGCAGCTCTCGCAGCCTTTCTGCTCTTGGGAATACCGCACTGCTTCTTCAACCAAGTCTTCGTCTTCGAATGAGCCAAAGACGCGAAGTTCAACCTTCGTCGCTTCTTAGGCCGTTCCTCAATTTCCCTCTCTTCTCGGGAATACCTCTCACGCCGTCTCCTCCACTCCAAACTCTCTTCCCCTTCATGCCCCGGATCTTCCCACGTCCGATTCCGATGATAAGGATTCGGTTTCACAACGAAGATTTTGCTCTGAGGGTACCCAATTTCCTCTCCCAACAACAAATGCGCTCCGAAAGCTTCCCTCACGTCCTCCTCACTCCTCTTCCCTCCCAACACCGAAGAAACAGAAGAAGAAGAAGAAATAGCAGACCTATCAAACAAACGCCCCACCTGAAACCCTGGCACTATCACACGATTCCTCTCTTTCAAAACCACATCTAACCCTCTCCGCAATTCCCTCTCATACGGTTTGACTTGTTCGAGTGTTTTCTTGTTCACTCTTTCCAACACGAAACGACCAAATAGTTTCTCTCCTCCTTTCTCTTCGTTTGTCGAGGCAGCAAAACTCACAATCCCCCGCCACTGTTTTTTGATCTGCCAATCATCAAACGCCAAAATACAATTCGGAATCTGCGAAATCGTCCATAAGCCCTCGTAGAATTTTGATGAGACGCGTTGGGTGGGGCTGCCGAGGAAGAGGATTACTTCGTCGTAGTGAGATGTGTGAATTCTGTCGTATCGATTGTAGGAGGACGATGAAAGTGGCCTGACAGGTTCACCAAGTGGTATACTCCTCTGCTCCACATCATGTCTCATGTCGACCAGACAATTATAGAGAGAATAGTGCCAGGGTACGATGTGGAGTTTCGAGGAATGGAGGTGGTAGTTTCGGGTTGTTTGGGAAGGGTTGAAGCCTGTGAGGAGGATTTTCATCGCTTTTCTGGACTTTGCGGTTTGAGTTGTTGTGTCCTTGAATTTTTCCAATTTTCAGGAGTTTGAGTATTCTGTAGAAGAAAGACGAGGATCGTAAACGTCTTGGGTGCCTGAAGTGAGTTTCGAATTGTTGGCGTCTTTCTGGTACAGATGGGATGGAGAACGACGGGGTGCATGCAGTGAATGAAATGAATGGGAGAAGGGAGGAACGTTTGTACGCGTGTCTTACAGTGAGATTTCGGAACAATGAAGTCAATCGATTGAATTGATTGTCCTGCAGGTGGGTTGGAGCTTTCGAGAAGGGAGAAGAGGCACCGCAACCGTCAGAAAGCCTTTTGAAAACACAAACCAAGATTAGGAGACTCCATGCTCTTCTGCCTTTAGGACTCGTGTGCCCTTAGATCCTCGTATCCCGGCTTGTGTAGCGTACTGTAGGCGCTCTATATCGACATGCGAGACAGTTGTGGAACCTGGTTCGCGAAAGAGATCGCAGAGTGAGCGTTCTTTTTCATCCCCAGTTTCCGTTTTGCTGTCTGTGACTAGCGTTCCTGTTTCGCGTTGACGAAAAGTACGCTGGTGTTCTTACTCCTCTTCATGCTCTGGTTTTCCCTTTCCTTTCATTGTATGTCTTGCTTGGTCTCTCGCGACAGGCGGAAACTTCTTCGCGCTCGATGTGGTAATCATGGCGAGCCCCTGAGAGAGAATGCAGAGTGTAGAGCAGAAGCCTCGAAGCGAACTCGAAATCCTTCTTCATGTGGGTGGATTGTAGACCATCTATATTTCCGTCAGCAAATCTCACAGGGCTGTCCTCTGATCTGGATGAAGAAGGAGTGCCAACGCAGCTACGAAATGAATTCTATTGCTTTTCGCTTGTCGGAGAGACTTTTCATGTACGCTGAATCTCGCTCAGATGCAGCTCTGTTTTCTTCACCTGCAAACCCATCCCCATCCAAATCTTCTTTTCCCCTTCACAGAAAAAATCAATTCCCTCAACCCATAAACCCAAACCTCTCACACCCCCTCCTCACAAACCGAAACGGCACCTTCCCCGTGCGCATCTGAATCGTAATAATCGTCATCATCCCCGTCTTCAACAACTCCCTCGCCCTCGCATCCGCCTTCTTCCACGCCTCTCGTTTCCCCCCCTCACTCGCCTTCTCAAACTCCTCATCACTCAAAAACATACTGACATCCAATTCCACAGTCCACGTCTTGAAAATCACAGCCAAAACGGCGAGGATTTCGACTTGTGCGAATCGACGGCCGAGACAGGATCGGTAGCCTTCGCTGAAGGGGAGGTAGGCGCCTTTGGCGGGTCGGAAGAGGGATGCGGCGGTGTCGGGGCGTTTGTTTTTTTCCTCGAATTCGAGGCCTTCTTCTTTGGTGTATTCTTCGTCGTCCGTGGCCCCGTGTGAGGCAGATTTGGTGGGGTCGAGGAGCCAGCGTTCGGGGCGAAATTCGAGGAGGTCTTCTTCGGAGGTGTGTGGCCAGTGTTTTGGGTGGCGATGGACTGCGCTGGTGACGAGCGTGACATATGTGTTTTCTGCAATCGTGATTTGTTTTCCGTCGACGGTGAGGGTTTGTGGGCGGTCCGGGGTAGTCGTTTTGGGAATGCCAATGACTGGTGGAATCAGGCGAAGTTGCTCGTTCATGACGGCTCCACACATGCTGCCGAAGAGTTTGGGCATGTCATGTTCGTAGTCCCATTCCGAGTGCGGTCGATTGCCAAGGATGTCATCGAGGTCTTTCTGTAGCCGCCGTTGAGAGGCCATGTGCATGGCTAGAAAGAGAATCGAGAAGTGAATCGTGTTCGCGGCGGTTTCGTGGCCTGCAAGAATGAAGACGAAGGCATTCCCCATGATCTCTTCATCCGTCATGGCAGGCTGTCCGGACTTGGCTTGGGCCTTCTCCGTGTCAACATTGACATTGATGTTGAGGGTTTCTTGTGTCAGACCAGCGCCTTTGACGAGTGCTCCCATAAGGTCCAAGCCCTCCCTTCCCTCACCAGCTCTGAGTTCCTGCCTCTTGGCTTGATACATCTCCTTCATGTACTTGCCCCACTCCACGTACGCCTCATTGGCGATCTTGTGAATTCGCAGTGGCGATCGTGGCAACAGCCATCGTGGCGTTATCACGACCAAAATCAGATTGTGCAGCAGTGTTTCCAAGGCATCCTTGTAAGTCATGGTGTGTCCTTCTGGAACAGTCGCCACTTTCCCTTCATGTGGCCAGTGGAGCTGAACGCCGAAACCTGCAGCACTAATCACATGTAATGACAGACGCATGGACTCTGTGGCCACGTCTTCTACAGTCCCGCTGTCTTTTTGGCCTTCAGCGGTCCACCCAGTCATCATGCCCTGGGCCTGCCTTAACGATTCATCCCATACCAATTTGTTGTTGCGCTCCGTGAAGGGAGGGCTAGTCACTTTACGATGCTGTCGCCAGACATGACCTTCAGTGGAGACGACACTTTTGCCGAACAGGTCGACACTCGTGTACATCCAGATGGGCTTGGGAAAGTCATTCCGTCTGGTCGTTATCTGAGCAGCTGCCTCTGCATCGGCCACAAACAGTGTATTCGCGCCCGGGGAGACGAGCAAGAACATGTCACTGCCAAGTTCCCGGAAGCTTTCATATTGCTTGGCCCAGGCAAATTCTGGCACAATGTATTGTCGCCACTGTGAATTCCGGAATCTCGGGATGGCATCGATGAAGGGCAGCCATAGCCGATGTGTGATCAGCCAGGCTCGATTGAGAGTGTAGACGGGAAGCACGATGTACGGAAGGCCGGTCTGCTTCGCGGCGGCGATATTCTTGGCGAGGTTTCTGTAGGTGCTCAGTGCATAGTACGCCAGCAGGCCTAAAAGGGCAATCCCAAGATACGAGAGGCCCATCGTGGTTTGCTCCCCGCCAGGAACCAAGACGGATGTGGGAGCCGAGTGATGTGCGGTTGCGCGGTGATAGTCGAGGGCTTCGCGCGATATCTCCACGGATTTGTGAGATGTATAGAGCAATACGGTGAGGGACGATCGGCGAGTAATGTATTATGTGGCGGGCCAGGACACGATTCGTGTGGTGGACTTGCAGCGGGCGAATCTGGGCCGGAACGTCGTGGCGACTGGCGTCCAGAAGCTGTAGTTTGGGTCGTCGATGGTCGTTCTCCACATCGGAAGACGACAGGCAGAGCTGATGGAAGTGGTGAGATTGTCAGTCGCACACAACAGAGGTGAAGGAGGGCGCGTCGCTGGGCTGGCGAGTGCAGAAGAGGGCGTTCATTATGAAGGGTGGTGATGCTGGTGACGAGGGATAGTTCATGCTGGGGCACCAATCAGGTCGCGTAGAAACACGGAATCACCTCCCTCCGGCGTCAGCTTTGTACGAGCTTCTTCGTAGACTAACCTCAGTTGTCATGCTGCGACAATAACACGACCGCGCAGATATGGCAATATTGTGTTATTGCAGTATTGCATCTCGGAGTCGCAGTGACGTCGGAGTATACGGTCGCGGTGTCCGCGGACATGCGGATTGCGAGGCGCAGACAACCAGACCCGACCGGGTTGGACAGTTGCAAGACCGGCATGCGGTTATCCTAGCGCCAGGGTGAAGATGGAATTGGGGATGGGCTGAGGATGATCCGGAAGGAGGCACCGGCCCTCTGCACATCACGACCACGCCCACGCTCATGGTTCCATGCATCGCTCTCGCGATCCCCATGTCGACACGAGGCGCAGACGTCGCTGATCTACAAATTGCCAGGAAATGTTCAGTTGTTGATGCGCAGCATAATAAGCCCGATGGCTTGGCAGGTTACAATACGCCGAGCCTGCAGACTGGGCGTCGCTGGTATAGGCTGCTCGTAGCAGTCCCGGCGGTGGCAGTGGGAGTAGTATTTCTTGGGAACAGTGGCTTGGCGGGTGGTGGGAGCAGTGGTCGTCGTAGTCGCAGGGCGGGCCGGGTGCAACGCCGAGGCGGTGACGTGGGAGGAGGGCTCGCTTGGAGCGCAGATCCGATCTCTCACTCACTGCTGAGTCTACCTTCGGAAGAGGTCCGCTATTCCAGTGCGCGCGTGCGATAGTACTGTAGCAGCAGACGGAGGTGAGACGGGCAGAGGGCGAAGCGAAGGGCATCGCTCATGTGCACGATGAAACGTCGCCTGCGCGCTCGCCTCGCTACCACGCCGGCGGGAGGTCCACCTCTCTCTGTCGTTGCTGATGATGATGCTGGCCGTGTCTGCTACCCTACCTTCCCTGCATCCGCCGCAAGCGATCTCACCTACGAAAGCTTGAATGTGCTCGCTAAGGACCGCAAGTGCCGCCAGCGCTCAGATCATCACACCTCGCCTTTATACACGGCCATGGGAGCTGGCATTCGCCGGCGCCCGCTGCCTGGTGTCTCTGTAGCCTACCGCAAAGCAAATAGACGAGCTGCTGCTGCGTGGTGCTCGCTGGCCCGCCAGGATGGCCGCGTGCCCAGTCCAGGACATTGCTTTGCGCTGCTCGACCGGGCGATGCGGCCGCCGAGTATATCCACGCTGCCAATGCCGTGCACGTTGCATGGCCAGACCAGACACGCCCACGACTGCCGCACCATCTCGGTCTCGCTCCTCCTTCCTCCTTCCTCATCTCTCCCTCCCTCCGTCGTCCCTGCTCTGCCGCCCTATTTCTGCTCCTGCCTCTTACCCATTCCGTCCACTCCTCCGTCCCTCACCTCCAGCACGCCTTCCCTCCCTCGACACCACCCATGTGCGCTCACGAACAAGAGTCCTCACGTCTCGACACGGACCGCGAAGCCAAGTTGAACGACCTCTCCCAGCTCCAGGTCATGCACGAGAGTAGCCATCCCGTCGACGACAATACCACAACAACCCAGGAAGGGTCCTATTACGACAACTTCTTGCAGTCCATCTCCAACGACATCACGCACTTTTTGGCCCATCAGAAAAGCAAGAAGCCTCCCGTTCAACCCGATCGATGTCATTCTCACGACGATGTCTCCACTCGAATCACAAAACGTAAATCCGACAAGAATTCGTCCAAACCAAGGCCAAAACACATCAAGCGGAGAAATAGTAGTCCTCCTTGAATTTCGACGGGCCGTCTGAGAGCAACGAATGTACTCCTCCAGTCTGTCCTACATGACACGGTCTCATGCAGCAATGCTGTCCGTCACTCAATCGTCGACCATCAACTGCCTGACGACCCTGCCGCCCAAAACAACTGCAGCATGTGACCTTGCACCCAATCAACAACCGTCGTTCGCCAATCACCCACAAAGACGGAATATATCGCCGGCATCGGCAAAACTTGCAACTCCCAAAGCGAGGCATTCCTGGTCTTTCCAACCGTCCTCCATTGATGGCTAGCCGTACACGATAAAGCATCTCTGGATAAGCAAGGATGACCTCGATAGTGATACCAAAAGGAAAATCCCAGCTTTTGAGCCGCCTCTGCAATCAAGTCCGCCTCATTTTTCAGAACACAAATACAAGAACGCCAACCCTCAAGACAGATTCGGCGCCGTGCAACGTCTGAGCTTGGCACGTGCAAATTGAGTCAATACATCAAGCAGCAAGCCACGTCGGGAATAGAAACATCGTCACCGATTTCTAGGCATCAACCACGTCGCCAACGGTGTTAGGGCACAATGGAGAGTCGGACCTTGACAGGATTTTGAAACGAGTGAATGGCGACATGTGTGAGGATATGAAGCCAATATAATATCGCAGGATCTGTGGTGGAAAGCATCTTGAAGCCACGAAAGTCAGAAGAGGAAGTCAAACACGATGCCGACAATTAGGGTGAACTCTCGGAATTGCGACGGACTCATCTTGTCAGTTGACCGCTACTTCTACTGAAAACCCAGAGCGAAGAATATGCAATCTTCGGAATGGGAGCTCATCGCGTGGAATGAGAAACGTCCCACTGAGAAGACTGGAGTTCCCAGCCGAATGGAACAAATATCAATATGTCCGGCAAATTATGCATATCCCACATGCAGAAACGTTAGGCGCAAAAGTCTGAGCTTCGACAGAAAAGAAGCTTGAATGACATGTTTCATGTAGACGAAAGTACGAGAACGCAAGAAATATAGGATCATCTCATCAGATTTGAAATGAGAAGTAACCAAATTGAATAATCAATCAAAAAGAACTTTGTCTGAAGAAAATGGCAATCGAAATTGTGCACGACTTGACTTTCGCTTTCACTTCACTTTCTACTTATCTGATCTTGATGCGAATTATCAGATTAATTTTTTCGGCTCCTGCTTCACTAACTACTTGACGATTGATCAAGTTTCACTGCTCGGGCAGAAGAAACATATCAGGCCGAATTCAAAATCCGTATCTCGGAAAGACGACGTTTGCGGCGGAATTGAGCAAGACGCAAAAAACAGCGACTGATCGATGAACAGATAGATAAGACAGAACTCACAAACGACCCTTGGTATCGTGCAATGGATATAAAAAGCACCAAAAGATTTCTAGCAATCCACCACATCATCTCCTTCCTTTTCCTTCCCGTCTGACTGATCTGCCCCCATATAAAGCATGAAGATCGATATCGATCGAGCAGAATTCACACAACAACAACAAAATTTCGCATCTAATAGTGAGCGTTCTTCATGGCTCTCTTCAAAAGTTTCCCCACTACTTCCTGCTGTGATCGGAAGGGGAGAACTTTCAGCTCTCTGACATTGTCGTCTTGGACATCTCCAATTCGCTCTTTCTTCTTCACTCGAACTTCTGCTTCCTCTGTACGAGTCCTCCACTTTTCGTGCAACCCCTACTGCGCGGTGTGCTTTCATGCCTCTTGATTGCCATCCGCCAAGATGGAAAACAGTTCCTCTTCAAAAAGAAGCTGGGTCATTGGTAACATTCGCTGATCGTTCACCTGTTAAAGCTTTCGAAACTGTCGGTTCCAAGTGGTTGGTGTAGCTTGCTTGCTTGCTTGCTTGCATCATGCGCAGAACGAATCCTCACGCCACACGCGCGCGGCACATACATATGCGGCGCGTCACGCATGCAGCGCGGGAAAGAACGAACGACGCATATCGATAATAGTAAAAATCAAAAGAAGGCGTCATGTGTGATGGGCTGCACGCGAACCATTTCCCAACCGTCTCCGCGGGGCACCACCAACATCGCATCCGCATGCCAGAAGTGAACATGCCGGTGATTTGTCGAGCGCTTGTTTCGTCGTCGTGATGTGTTGTAAACTGTTCTACGCGAGAACCCACTCGGTGCCTCGCTTAACGTACTTGTCCATCAACTGCGTCAGATCCGCGAGCACGAACCGACAAACATAGAATCCGAAGAACTCGGCTGCGTGGCGAATGCTCAGTTCGAGCCCGACGTGCGTTGGCGAAGAGTGCTTGAGCCCGGGGTCTTCGACCTGACGTGCGATTTGATCTGTGATAGTGAGAAGATAAAAACGTTAGCGAGGTGGATCCCGCAGCCCAAATGACGTGCATCAAGCCGAGCTGCAAGCCATGCAAGCGAGACGAACACCACACCACGCACACCTCTCCGAACCCGCCTGACCCGCGCGTACATAGCGTCGAGCGTCGTACGAGGCGGTCAGGACGGTTACAGTCGGTAGACGTAGTGGCGGTCTGCTGCACGTCTGGGCTGAGCATAGCAGGCGGGTGAAGTGGACTTACCGAGTATTTGCACGCCGTCGAACAGCCGAGCCAGGGAGCCCATATAATCCTTGTTTGGACCCTCGAACACCAGATTCCGTGCCTCTCTCTTGTTGCCTCGTCGCTCCACCGGGACAAATGTGGTCATGGGCACCGATGGCATGGTATGCTGTTCTTTGCCCCCATCTTTGTTGTTGGAAGCCATCGAGGCAACACCACCTCCAGAAAGTGGTGCACCAGAGCTCTTGTTGCGTAGCTTGCGCCAGGAAGTCAAATAGCTCTTACCCGAATTGCTCTTTGTAGCTTTGTCAGCGGCCGCGTTAGTATCCGACGGACTGTTGCCGGCAGTAGACGTCACGTTCACGGCTGAGGCATCTTTGAACATGCCCGTGACACCGTGCGGCCCTACATCGCTTCCCAACTTCTTGGCCAGCGCGGCCTGAGCACGGTCCATGACTTCCTCGAAGGTTTCCAGTTCTGCCTTGACGGCATCGGCATCGAAAGTGTTCACGTTCGCGAGGCGTCCCAATGCGGCAGTCAGGAGGTCACAATTGGCGACCTTGTCCTCGACAAGCTTCAATTTGACACCCCTCGTCTGCCAAACTTCGCGGGGTACGAAAAGCTTCTCCGTGAGGAATCCACCACGTGGGTGCACGATGGTCGACGCGAGGGTGCGCATCAACCAGAATGGCCGCAGGAGGAAGGGCTCTGGACAAGGCTCAAGGCTGGTGGGCTGCGCCTGGCTCGGCGACCGCGGCGAGAGTGGCGAGAGCGCAGCCTGTGGACCGGACAAGGACGTATCGAAAAGATGTATGCCGCCCCCGACTTGGGAATCGTAGGACATGTGCGCCAGAGATGGAAAATTGGCACGCTGTGAAGTCAGTGGGTTCTGACTGTGATTTCTCTTCGAGGCAAAACTCATGAACGTCGAGCTCATGGGTGTCGCCATTGAGGCAAACGCTTCGGGATCGGGAGAAGCCAGCAGCACTGTATGCTGAGAATGATCCCGCAAACTCATTGTTGACCTGTTCTTTCGGAAAAGCAATGGCCTTGCGCCTCCAGACAAGTCACTGGGTGCCTCCTCATAACTCGGCCTGTGGTTGTATGTTGTCGTGTTATCGTAAGTATGGTCGTCATCATTCGTGATTGTGGGCAGATCCAGCGATGGCGGGGATCGCAACATATGCTCATGGGATGGATCGCCAGCAGTGCTGCTGCTCGGCTGTCTGGCTCTGAGTTCTGTATCATCGTCCTCATCTTGAAGCATCGGACTTCTGGCAGTGTTGAACGTAGATGATCTCTTGCGGCCCTCGGGTGGCACAGAGGTCTCAATCTTGAGCTGTTTTGCTTGAGACAACCTCCGACTTCGCACATTAGACGAGGCACGACGATCGCTCGAACTCGTTGGTCGTGGCAATGAAGTGCGCGGAGGCGCTACGGAAGCCGGCAATGCTGCGCTTTCCCTCAAAGCCGCAGCTTTTGACATGCCTTTTCCCAACACGTCTTCCGATACAGTTGCCAGCGAAGACGCAGCGGTATCCCGCGAAGATACTTGTGAGCTCTGCCACGTGCTCCGCGAGAAGGAACTTGAGTCGGACTGGCGTGGCAAGGCAGACTTGGACGAAATGCCAAAATTGAACTCACTTCCGAAATCGTTGGTGATCTCGTCCAAGATGCGCTGATCTTCTTCGTCTTGCTCGGTGTTCGTCAGAGCCGACTGAAATGGCCCAGGCATGATCTCCGCAATCTCGGATGCGGGCACTTGAACTGATTCATTGTGCTTGCCTTGCCTGTTCGTCGTCATGTGCCTGCGCCGTGAATCGAGATCCGGCTCCAAGCCTTGATCATACGCAGCCTCCACTGCAGCGTCAAAAGCCTCGTCGAACCCAGGATCTGTCTCTCCACTGAGGTCTCTCAAATGCTTCCTGCGCGAGCCTTGATGATATGAGTCTCTGGAGTGCACAGAAGCCGAGCAGGAAGAGCCAGGCTCGTCCACTGGATCCAACCACGATGTGGAATCTTTGGTCTCCACCGCCTCTCGATCATCCATCGAAGACTCACTAGGCGCCGGCTCCGCCGCTTGCCACGGCTTTTCTGCCTTATATGCGTAGGCTGAAGTCAGTGGCGATCGCTCAGTCGGCCGCCGTGGCGATAGCGGTCTGGGCATATATTCAGCATGCTCGGGTGGGGCAAGTGATATCGATGGATCTCGTGCATGGCCGTTTGTCGAAATGGGCTGTGCATTCGCAGGAGGTGAATGCTCCTTAGTTGGTTCATCATAGGCTGTTGAATTCTCCACAGCTGCCATTGTGCGAGAGAAAAAGCTGTCGCGATCATTGTGCTGGTATGAAATTCGAGGGGCCGCGGTTGAGCGACCAGCAGGCTCTGCCAGCATTCCTCCTCCAGAATGTGAGCCCAATGATCCGCTCATGGGGCTCATAGGCGGTGGCGACGATGCCCCGTCATCACTCATCGGTCGTGCAGGTAGGTCCTTCTCATCGCTCGGGTGAGCCTGCTCCTGAACTAACAACTTCAGCTCCTCCATCCGGTTGCTGTATGTCACTCGAATGGCGTCCAGTTTTCGCTGGTCCTCTTCTCCCGAAGTGCGCGCCATCACCTGCGTCAGCAAATCACAGGCGTCTCCATATGCCTCCAGCGCACCCTCATAGTTCTGCGCATTGTCCAACAAGACTGCCGTGTTCGCCTTTTGTAATGCTTTGGAAAGCATGGACTTCTTGTCCTTCTCCGTCCGCTCCCTGTTTCGTGGTTTCTTCGATGCATGACTGCCACTACCAGACGCTCTGTGTCTATGATGGTGACTCCGTTCCGACATGTCGGGCTGTGAGGTGCCTGCCTCGGGCGTAGCACGCACTGGCTGTGGCGGTATCGTTACAGGTGCTGAAGGACTGCGTACTGTGACTATGCGCTTCTGCTTGGCCATGCCGTACGCGGACAACGAAGCATCGAAATAGTCGTGCTGTGGGTGAGATGTCGCGGAGGGTGTCGCAATGGTCTGTGAACTGGTCGACGGCGACTCGGTGTCATTGGGGTCCGTCAGAGCAGGCGTGGTATGGAGAAGCGGAAGCGCCGTCAGTGAGGATCCAGTGCCGTCCTGTCTCGATGGTCGTCTTCTCCGCTCAGGACTGGAATATGGTGAGACGTGGGACGTCGTCACCTCTTTCCGCTGCGGACTGGACTGGGGGGATGCATGGACAGGGGCGGCGCGGCGCGGAGACTGATACTGTTGGCCTGCCAGGGAGCTCAGCACGGCACCGCTGCTGGAGCGGTGTCGTCGCGTGTTGCTGAGTGAGGCCAGGCTCGAGGACGTCGAGTGAGACCAGCGGTTGACTGAGCCCGGGCCCGAAGCGTTGTCGTCCTGGGAAGGGTCTGCTGCTGCGGATTGCGCACGCAGGTAGTCGGTGGTGTCGCGGTCCACTGCCACACTCCTCCTCCGTTGATGGTCATTCGCGGTCAAGGCATCGCGACCAAAGTGGCGCGAACGTAGCGTCGTGTGGTCGAAGTCGTCGGGTGCACGGGACAGCGAGTCTGGGCGCTTGATGGTCGAGACGGAGCCGGAAGAGAGCGAGGTGGAGCGGTTGTCCTGTCGCTGCGTCTGGAGTTGGTGTTCGAGCAGGGAAGGCGAGGATGCAGGCACGGCAGAGCGGGCTTCAAACGGGCCTGCTGGCGAAACTTGCATGGTGTTTCACGTCGCCCACGATCTCCGCACACAGCGCCTGCACGCCCGACAGTGAGGGGCGCAACCTTGTGGTGTCGACGACGTCGTCAATAGCACGGCGCTGGTATAGCAGAGCAGAGTCTCGGGAAGCCCCTCGACCGCTGCAGCCCTACTGTGTCCACCCTGGGCGGCTTGCGTGCAACGCGGGCGAAGTTCGCAGACTCATGCGATCTGCACGTCTCCGCGACTCGTGGAGCAGACAGCCAATGCACCGCGGCCCAAAAGGGAGTCGTCGGTGTTGCGATCACGTATCACCACCCCCAATGGGAGCGCGTCGTGCCCGAGGGCGGTCCCTTTTCTGTGCAACGGCGGCTAGTCACTGACGCTCCGTCTCCACCATGTGTGTTGTGGCACGACCTCAGCAAAAAGGTGAGTCGCGTCCTCTTCGTCCTGTACTGTGCTGCACGATCAGGCACTCTGCATGCTCATGATCATGCACAACGGTAGCCTCTTTCCCAGATAAATATGGATACAATGCGGTCGTTCCTCCGCGGCGGATGGTGCGGTGGGTGGAAGGGTTTCTGTCGATATCGATGGTGATGCTCCTCCTGGGTGAGCGGGTCAGTATAGCACGTCGCAGCACTGCTTCTCTGACGCCAGTACTGTCGTCGGTCGACTCAATCACGGCTCAATGGCTTCCTCGTCAAAGCGCGTATGGCGTCAATCGCTCAATGACGGGCAGCGCTCAACAGGGCAATGCCTGCGGAGTCTCGTGTGCCTGAAGATATACCGCGGATGGATCCCGGCGAGAAGAGCGGCACTGTCGTAGATGCCGCTGCCGCTGATGGTGCCGACGCAGGAGGGTGTCGGACGCGTCAAAAAAGGCCCCTCGATGGTGCACTGTGGGCGTGGGCGCTGGTATGATCAGAGGTCGAATGCTCGGCGCAGCGTCTGCTGCAGTGGTGGAAGTTCAGGGTGTCTCAGGCGACAGGGGTGTTTGAAGCAGGATCCTTGCAGCCCAAGAGGCGCGTGCCGACCTGCTGCCAAAGCTCTCTCGTTCCGCGCGCCACCCACTTACGCCCGCCAGAACTCACCCACGTCCTTCTCCAGATTCAATAGAGCATGCCGTTGCAACAGCAACACCGAACGACACCGTTGAGGGGAGGAGATGCTGATGTGGAGAACGCTGCACATTCGACACGGTCACCGACACTCCCTCCCTCGGTCCTGCACAGCCTTTGCACTGTCTGCAGCGCCGTATGCGCGCCCCTGGTGTCGGCGTCGATAGCGACATACACGGCGTCGGGCCATAGACGCAGCCCATCCAGGAACCATGCATCCTACGTACCTCCGTACCTCCACATTCGACTCCATCCACCTAACCTCTCACCTCTCAAATCGACACCTTTCTGTTTGCGCACGCGTGCAGGTGCTGCGGCCATAGATGAGACAGCATCGCCCTGTCAATCACCTTCTACCGACATATTCCCTGGTCTGCCGTCGATCGTGGCGCTCGTGAACCACACGATCCACCCTCGTTCGCGCTGGGAATCTCATGTCATCACAATGCCGACATTATGTGAGCCTCCACGTTGCCAGCTCATCGTTCTCATCACCACGACTGTTGCAGTCCCATCACATCTCGACATCAAGCTTCGCAATCATTGCTCCATCCGACTGCCGCAAGCGCGACGCCAGATCTACGCCCGGCTTTCTCTAGTCTCCTCAGGGGAAGCTCCAAAAGAGCTCATAGCGGCCAGAGTGGGCATCTTCTGCCGTGTGCCTTATCGCACCTCTCTGACCTGCCGTCTTGCCCCGCCGAGTCTGCGCGAATGCACGTCGGAGGGAGTTCCTGCATCAACATGTTGCATCTGCAGCTCGTGAAAATGGAATGCAATCCACCAATCACAAAAATCCTTGCTGAGCTACTGCAACTGCTGACCAATTGATGTGTAGTGCTGATGTGAATATCCAGCGGTGTGTCTGCGCGATGCTCAACGAGTGCCGCGGACACAGACACATGGCGCTGCCACCAGAAATGTAGCTTTTGTTCGCCGCCTCCACGTGCGGTGGCGGCGAGCACCGGTCGATGTCCATCGTGTCTGTTTCAAGAAGGTGCACTGCACGTGATGACCACATGGACCACCACCACTGAATCGCGTCGTCTTCGTCGCAGATGAGAGCCGAACTGGGCTTGATCAATACGAGCATCAACAGGAACGACCTCTTCCGCGCATGCAGCATCTCTCTGATGCGCGTGCCAAACAGCGTTACCTCTTCCATTTTTCCACACTTTTGGCGAGCTTCCTCACGAGCTCGTGTTCGCGCCGCACTGGCCTTAGACACATGGCTCGTCGTGATGCTGTCTGTCCCCTTCCCCATCATGCAGTGCGCCCCGGAACACATTGAGCTTACAAGTCCAGCTCAATTCCACTGTCTGATATCAGCCTGAGGTCGGCGATCTCATGGCCCCAAGATCATGGAAACTGCAGAACCGATGCAGTACGAAGCCATTGCGGCTTGACAATCTGGTGGCCAGACTCTTCGAGCGGGTTACAACGAGCTGCGGCATTTTCTCGCAATGGGGTGCCAACCTCGAGCTCGTAACCAAACCACGAAGAAAGAAAAGTACGACGAGAGTGAAGTACGAAGTTCAAACATGTCCTACCCTGTGTGGAAAGAGCCCTAAGTGCACCAACCTGGAGGTGCACTTATCCCCAGCGATCCATGCGTTTTCCACAACCCTGAGCCAACACATTCGATGCTGATGCAAGCCGCGTCTAGAACTGCAGAGTGAACGTTCTTAGAAAGACAGCCAGAAGAGAACGTGATTACCCCTCGCATGTTTATCCCCGGTGCAGGTCAGCTTGCAGAAGTCCGCTTGATGGCAGTGCAGACTGATTCAAGCGACTCGGGAGCGTTGTTCTCCTCTTGCTCCACGAACGAGCTACCTAATACAGCCGCCACAGCCTTCTGCGCAACGGCGTCGTGTATGTGCACCATTGATGGAATCAGCTTATAGGGCCTTTAGGTGAAAGACACTCCTCGGCTCGTGGCTAGCACTCAGAACTTGAGAATTTGAGCGCCAAATCCCAATGTGGAAGTTCGCGACAAGCTTGAGCCTGCATTCTGCATTGCCCAAATGCTGCCATGGAAGCCAACCCTCAAAGCTAATGCTACGTGCTCACGATGGTCGAGTTAGGGCATCGAGATTGAAGGGATGCGGCACCTCCGATGTCTTGACTTCTGTTTCCACAGTATTCAGATCGCGATCCCTGATCAATGATGTATCGATTCATCGACGACCACTTCTCGTCCGTGACTCGATGAAGAGCTTTCCTGCTTTCGGTGGTATCCTTTGGATTGGCGGAGTCTGGACGTGGAGTCTGGAAACCCATAAGCTTGAGCAATTTATACACCAACTGTAAGAGCTACCTTTTCTGACCGATGCTGATGATACGAGAAGAGGTTTCGACCGGATGCCGGGAATCGTGACATGATCTTCGTACAAATGCCGACTCGAAGACGGGGATCTGATCAGTGCTCCAACGGATCGCGCGAGGAGATGCCCATTGTCGAAAGCCTCACTATTGATAGCTACCTAGCAATTTTTGCAGGTTGGCACTATCCTGTACCAAACACAACGCAACCGTCAATCACCAGGAGGGAGAATCCTACAATATCTCGTATGCATCTGCAGAACGAAAAGTTAGCTGGTCTCGACGAATCACTGCGCGAACATGAAGGCTCAAATCTTGGAATCACATACCAACACCACGCGTGCGGTTGCCCGGTGCACTCGAAGGACTGCATGCAATGAAGTGTACTGAGCAGTGAGTATAAAGTCATGAATGTATGACTGTGTACTTCGAAGCCACAAGACCACCGGAAGAAACAACTCAAGCAGTTACCACAAGCAAGCATCTCAGGCAGACATACGACCAAGAGACGCTCTCCAAGATCGGTTCCCCGGCTTATCCTCCAACATGAAGCCATTCACCTTGCTCGTCGCTCTCGCAGCAACCGTCTTGGCAATCCCCAACCCCGTGGACGAAGCTCTCGTGGTTCGAGCCAAGATCCCATGCGCGCCCCAGGGCATTACACCAACTTACAATGATTGCAAGAATTGCTGCTCAAAGAAATGTTCTCACATCTCTCATCTTCAAAACATAAAGACAGGAAGGGGTTGCCAAGAGGGTTATTTGGAGACTTTGTGCGATTAAGAAGCCGCATTGAAGACAAGAATGAATTCGAAGTAGAAGAGCAAATCTGATGGGATGGATGGAGGCGGGTACTGACGGGCAAGCCTACATTCATTTTGAAAATCTGGCGAGCATCGATCACGACTCCACGAATATGATGGTCATGGAAGAGCTTTTGGGATAGCCTTTGGACGATGAGAGTGGCCTCTCTACATAGTCATCGCCCATGCAACTCTCGCGCGCTGAATGCTTCCAGACAAAGTTCCTATTGCTCTGTTTCAAGGGCGGCATGCGTGTGACGACGGATCGGCCTCCCTTGTCATCTCGTGCCCATATGCTGCATTGCAAAGGCACGCTCTTGCCTCTGAATTGCGAAAGCAAATCAGTACCACCACCTTGCATGCTCGATCCGATGGGCGGAAGAGAGCCTTCCTCGCGAGCAATACGAACTGCTCGCAACACTCTTCGTTTGCGGACTCCGATGTCAGCGCGATACGAGGGCTTGGCTTCTCCAGCAATGCCCCGATTGAGCGATCTGGCAAGCTCGCTCTACGAGATATCATCAATCGTACTTGGCTCAGAGTGTTTTGGTCCCTCCTCAAGCAGACAGCGCCCAGTACCCATCGATCCCGCGATGAATGCCATGCTCGCTCCTCTTCCTTCTGATATCGGTCTCAAGCCTTTGTTCCGCCAATCCTGGGTCTTGAAGATCACGCCTTGGCATTGAAGTATTACTGCAAGTAGTAAGACTAATGGTTAACGTAGTCAGCCCTACATACGAATGTCAACTCTGACAGACTCAGCGTACAGGTAGACGGAACACTCGGAGAAGTCCTCGATCCACGCACGGTTGCTATTGATGGTCACGAAGCAGCCCGCGATGGTGTGCACTGTCCTGATCAAGAATTGCGCGAGCTTCCGTCAACTAGGTAGTCATCTTCAGTGTGTTATGTACAGATGCAAGAGCGTAGAGCCTGGAGATTCTGACGAATAGACTCTCCAAGATCTGGTGTCCAAGCGTGAATGCTCGCAACCAGCTCTACACGTTGCATTTTCCATATACAGATGACGACCTGTACACGACGACTCGTGGGGTCACAAGTACTGGAAATATAAGAAGCTCTTTCACGGTTCGAGTTCAAAGCACAGAACGATTCAAACATACGGTTTTAAGCTCAGTCCAAGCAAATCGATCAAGTCTCCGGCATCCACCAGTGCTCAGCAACCCACGGCACCATATGAACCCATTCAATTTGATCGCCCTCATCGCCGCTCTGGCAGTTGTCACTCTGGCTTGCAACGCTGATATTCCATGCACAATTGAATTCGATCGACCAACAAACAACGACTGCAGCTGTTGCTGCTCGGGCAGCTGCTACACACAATGTGATCTCGAGAAACCCGATGGGAGTTGTGAGCCTGGATGGGACTATCCGGCTTGCAATCCGAAATAGTGAAGGTGGAATCTCGCCCGGTTCAAGTGCGCAATCGCCTTAACACATCACGTTCGTTACAAAACACGCGAAAGTTACGTGCAGCGGAGATTAAGAGGACAGATGTGGGTGGAGAACTCAGAAAGGGGCTGAAGGGGCAGATGGCCATAAATGTGCGAGTCTACAAGCATCGGATCATTCTTGGCAAGGCCAAGTTGGCGACTCATAGCGCTGGAGGTTTACTCTGTACGATGTAGATGTAGCGATGCCTATGGCCTCTTTACATAGTTGTCGCGTACAGCTTGAATTCCCCGATCTCATCGGGAACAATTCGCTGTTCGAAGGTTTCAGTGACTTCTAGATTCCCAATCTTCTCGTACCAAATCGATACAATTATCTCACGATTCGACCACCGTGATATCTGGGAGACGGGCCATGTTGATCCGGAAGAGTGACCCTCTCCTACAATCTGTTTGTCCAGCATACACTCAACTTGTAGGGCAGCTTGAGCCAGTCCATGGTAGCCCGGATTGCGGAATCCAGATGTTTTAACATGCATGGTGTCTGTCTCATTCAACGTCAAATTAATCAAGAGTCGATCATGAAGCATGCAAGCTCTGTGTTGAAACTCTCATGACAAAATTGCCCTATTCGGCGTCCGCGTGCGGTCGATGGAACGCGGGTCCGCGAATTGAAAGTCAACAAGCTGTTGGTGGACATGGCAAGATCATTCTGCCTGCTACTTATGAGATCTGCGATTGGTCTTCGGGGAAAGCTTCAGTCTACGAGACTTATGCTTGTCAATTTCAATGGACTGTGCTGTGAGTAGAAGAATGCCCCTTGGATCGTCTGAATGGAAACACCAAAGCTACCTCAATAATCCTCCTCTCCTCTCGCTCACCACAAGCGACCTCCTCAATAATTCCAGGAAGATCATCACTCAGCATCGATCTCTCATACACCACGTCTTCCTCAACATGAAGTCAATCATGTTGATCACCATTTTGTCAGCAACCACGATGGCTATTCCGAATCTCGCTAGCAAAGGCTCTATCATAGCTCGACAGGAGCTAGAGTGCACGCCTGCAGACCACGAACCTCAAAACTCCGATTGTAGCGATTGCTGCTACTATCCGGGCATCTGTTTCGAAGGTTGTGTCCAGGATGTTCCGAGCGAACCTTGCGGTGTCAACGATATTATCATGGTCTGCGGAGCTCAAGACTAGTTCTGGAGCAGGACGGCGAATAGCAGAAAGAGAAGGGTGTGGAGCGATGTTTGAGGTTGGTGTTGAAATTGCTTGGAAATCTGTGTAATGTTTGAACTTGGGGAAGGCTGGCTACGCGTTCGATTCGAGGTGTCACACCTCGGCGGGCTGTGAGGCAGAAGAACCTGGCTACTGTTGGGCCGATTTATTGGCACAAGACTTTTCCATTTGTTGGCGGGGCTAGGGTTATTCATGGTCGTTCGAGTGTGAATGATTACGATACTGCACAAAAAAGTCGTACCCATGAGATCATCTTTTTCGCAAGCACTGCCAGTCCATACAAGAGTCGGAAGCTCTTCTGCGGCTGTATATCAGTCTTGGGTAGTGTTGCGACTCCTGAGGTCCATACTCATCCGATTAATGTAGCGAATCTGATGCGATGCCATCATCGACTCACTAGCGATGGCAATGGTCCGAACCTATCCTCGCTCACCTTAGCTGATCTCAGCGGTCAAAGTTGCCGAGTTCTTATGTGTATCCCACAGCATGATACATGTTGTAGAGAAAGGTGGATGATGTGTCCAAAGATCCGATAGATTAGATAGTAGCAAATAGGTATCTCCCAAACTCCACAAATGAGAGGAAACAGTCATTAAAAGTTAAGCCATGCTGACCTTTGCAGTGACAGCTCGACAGCGAAATGCCCTTAAGGAGAATCACCATTCGTAAGCTTGCCTTCCTTCACGTGTACCGTATCCGTGTCCTTCGCTGGCATTTGAGCCATCCAGGTTGGTGGCATCATGCCAGTCTGATCCTGGATTGTCGAGAACAGTGGTGGAAGACTCTTGAAGAGGTTTTGAATAGGTGCCATACTGGCATCGCCCGAGGCACCGTCGGTTGTCCAGACGTTGATCTTAGGTGCCAAGCCTTTGATGGCTTTGCCGTTCTCGGCGGCGAGGCGTTCGTAGGTGCCGTTTTGTAGCATGAGGAATTGCATGAGACCTTGAGGTCCGCCCATGACGTTGGCGAGGTGGCCGTAGGCCTGTGTAAGAGTTGTGTTAGTGATGGCTCTTTACTTAGGGGCAAGGAGGGACGTGTGTGACACTTACCTTGGACAGTTCCGTCAGACCTTCTGCTTCCTTCTTCTTTGCAAGGAAGTTGACCTCGGCTTCTCGTGCCTTGAGCACGTAGTTCGCCTCAGCCTCTTTCTGTCGCTGGAGGAACATGGCTTCGGCTTCTCGTTCTTTCATGATGTACATTGCTTGCGCTTCCTTCTCCCGAGCAGCAAGAGCAGCTTCGGCGTCCTTCATGCGCTTGTAGTTGGCGGCATCGGCATCCTGGGTCGACCGATAGTAAATGGCTTCAGCCTCTGCTTTCTGGTTGTATTGCTCTGCATCAGCCTTCTTCGTCCTCGTGTAAAGATCAGCATCGGCTTTCTGTTCGGCAGATTCTCTTGCAATCTTCGCTTGTCTGTAGTCAAACGTCAGAGCGTGTCTCAGAGCTGCTTCTTGCGCGCCAGAGCGCCAGCGAAAAGGCAACGTACGTGACGGTAGTAGCTCTCAATCTCTCCAACTCCATCTCAGCTCTCTTCTCTTCAACTGCCTTCTGCAACTCGGCATCTTTTGCTTCGGCGGTGCGCTTAGCATTGATCTGCTCCAATTGGATTTCTCGTTCAATGGCAATCTCCCGTGTGCGGAGCCTCTGGTCAGCAATAGCTTTCTCGACTTTGCGCTCTGTCTCGAGAACTGCTGTTTTGGCGTTGATCTTTGCAATCTCTTGCTTGGTCTGACCTTCCTTCTCGGCTTCTCCGACCCTACCAATCATGCGTGCATTGGCAACGTCGACCTGTGCTTGGGACTGAGCACCTTCATGAGCCTTGCGTGACAGTGACTCGAAGTATCTGGAGTCACCTGGTTTTCATTAGCAAATGTTTCATTGGTCGACTCTGTGATCAAACACCATATGAGCCTCTGATACTAGCCGGAGAGATACTCACCCATATCTTGCAGCTCCTTCACGTTGGCATTGTAGATGTACAGGCCGAACACTTCCAGCTCAGCCTGTACATTCTTGACGACCTGGTCCTTGAAGAGCTTCCTGTTATTGAACAGCTCTTCCATAGTCATATTTGAGACGATCGAACGCGTCTCGCCTTCGATGACGCCCTTGACAATGTCTTGGACATGGTTCCCGCCCGTGGCGACCACTCCCTTCTGCAGGCGAACATGGCCATCTGAATCGCCAGTAAGCAGCTCAGCGTACTTCTTCAGATCAGCTGGATTGTTCTTGGGTCCAATGGTGAACACAGCGGGGAGGTTGAACTGAAGTTTCTCCGATGTCATGGCTTGCAGCGACATGCTGAAGTCGAAGGGCGTGATCGATATCTTCGTCACCTTCTGGAGAGGCTTGACGAAGCGTTTCTTCGCGATGATGACATCTTTGATGCCTATGCCGGTGACGACCAGGTAAGTATTCGGCTCGGAGACGTGGTACCACATGATTGCGGCTGTGTTGGTGATCGATTAGTGTCTCTGAGTGCAAGTACTGACTGAGAGGAGCCACTGATTGCTGTTGCAGCACTTGGTTTGAGAAAGATGGAAGGCGAGATAGATACTGTGTTATATATGTGAAGTGGTCAGAGTCATAGCCTACCTGTACGGGCAGTGCTGTCCTCAAAGCAGAAGCGTCGACCACGCTTAAGTCGGCACAGTAGAAATGTTGCTCGTTCGGTATTACGGCAAGTGTAATTGGAACAAAGGATGTGAGTGATGTTGCTCCTAGAAGTCAGGTGATGAGGCAGTGTGTCGGACCAATGGGCAGGCGCGGCTGCCCATGGTGTAGGGCTGGGAGCTACCAATAATCTTCACTTATCTCGCCATGCCAGTATTGGTCGAAGACACGAAGAAAGCACCAAGAACGCACTACTGCGACAGGGCGTTGCGCATTGCAGATGATACAATCATCATTGGCCCCATGAGCCACGATCCTAGCGAGCACAGTGGCATGTCGGCTACGCGGCGGCCTCACAGCACTAGCTTCAATCCTGCAATGAGGTAGTAAAAGACTCACGGACAATCCAGATGCGGCCTTAAAATGACAACCTGAGGCAGTCGGGAAATCTCGTACAGATGTCAGGTGTGCATTCCTTCATTATCCGCAGGGGCCGCAGCACTGTGGAGAAACTTGCACTGCCTTCTTCTGTTCCCGCGGGACTGTCAGAAGTCGCCAAGACTATTGGCAGCGGACTTTAACGCATAGTCGACAGTATCGGCGGCGTCTGCACCAACCTCACAGCAATGGAACCCCCAGCGTACGACGAAGTCGTGCATGAGAACGACATTTGGGATGGCGATACCAAAACAAAACACCATATGAGCATCCGAGATGAAGTTGGTGCTTCGCGGTCGCAACATGTGGCAGTTTTGGTGTCCAAATTGATGCCCCAGATACGAGAGCGTGCGAAGCATGGATTATCGAATTCAACCTTGTTGATTCTGCCGTCAGACCAAGGTAGATGCCAAACACGTACAAGTGGTTTGAGTGATTCACTGATGTTGTACAGCGGAGACTAGCAGGAGAGGGGAGCTCGTAGGCTTCTCCGACGACGACTTGCCAATCGTGATTCAGCTAGACGGCCAGTATGACGGATCACAGTTCTGGTCGCAGGATGAAGCGCTCTCACTGCTGAAAGACCAGATGTTGACCGAGCTAGGAGGGAGTCCGGCAACGCATCGCATACTCGAGACACTTCCCGAAAGACCGAGAGAGCAGCCGAAGTCGTTCTGGGGTCGAAGGTCGAACAAGCCCATGGCATTCAAACCAGTGATGGTAGCACCTGCACCATCGGTGACGGTCGAGGTGGAAATGGACCAGGTCAGTTTCAGATCGGAGACTGAGTTTGGTCTGTACGAGACCATGCGTGGAAGAGGTGTCCTGATGAAGGTGCACATCCGATAGCAGAAGCCATATTAGAGTCGTCAATCCCATGCAATTCCATCATCCTTCTGCTTTCTCTGGCTGGTCCTCGTCCTGCTCGGTCGCTCCATCTTCACTCTTTACGCCCTTCTTCTCCCCCTCCGCATCGAAGCCCAGTTTGTCCAATTGTCGTATCAATTCGTTAATCTTGATCACTTTCTCGAACTGCTCAGGCAATAGTGCGCCGCCGCTCTCTTTTTTGTCCTTCAGCTCTCTCGCCTGTCGCAACTTCTTGGCCAGCTTGCGTGCCTCCTTCGCTTTTTCTGCCTCTGGGTCCACGGCCTCCGCAGTCTTAGCATCCTGCTGCTTAGAATCCTCAGCCTTTGCTTTCGCAGCAGCCTCTTCGGCCTTCTTCGCCTTTTCTCGTTCCCGTCGTTTGGCGTTTGCGGCAGCTTTCAGTGGTGGAATGCTCTGCTCTTCGTTCGCAGCAGCGGCTCCAGGCACGCCTCCGCTCCCGCGATTCTTCCAGCTCTCTGCACTTCGATTTTTGTAGACCTCGACATCCTCTGGTGGTTTGTAGCCTGGCTTGACTTTTATCGCTTTTCGCACAGATCCGTCTGCTCGGGTCGATGCTGGAATAATCGATTCGCCCGAAGGTAGGACCACTCGGCCAGATTTGGTGACCTTCTCCGCCATGGTGTCGTCGTCGCGGCGCCCGTAGGCGAAATGTGTCGTGGTGTGCCTGATGGGATTTTGTCTGACATCGTTGGGTGTTGCGATTGGCTTGCCGCTGCACAACGGGCTGGGCCGCCGACTTTGCGATCTCGACATTCAACCTTAGCAACACCACCACCACCACTCCACCCACGACAGACACCTCGGAAGCTCCTCGCGCGTATCTCACGACCTCTTGTCATTACCGACACCATGTCTGGAGTCCTGGCCACCATCTACAACTCCATCGTCAAGAGGTACGGCTGTGAAGCTGCGGAGCGGGAAAGCAGATGGGAAGAGGCATTGGCTGATGCGGAACTTGCAGGAATACCATCTTTTTGACGACAATCTTCGCCGGCGCATTCGCGACGAACATGTAAGAGCTATGGAGAGAAGCGAGGCGAACAAGGGAGACTGACGGGCAGTAGTGCGTTTGATGTTACAGCGAACAAGATCTGGGACCAAGTAAACAAGGGCGTACGTCGGGACTGCCTCCAGATGAAGCACAGTTCAGAGTGAGACTAATCCGTTCACAGCGACAATGGAAGGACATCAAGCACAAGTACATGGACGCAGGTGAAGACGAGGACGACGAGTAGGCTTGAGCGGAAAAGCAAAGGAGACCTCGGGGGGATGCAGCATCATGTTATACTACGACAATAAGAGGCCACGGCAACGTCGATCCGGCCTCGAGAACAGGAACAATGGCACTCAGCAATTGGCATGACTGAGATGCCGCGGTCTGTACATATATCTTAGAGCCGAGCTTGCGCCAGGCGAGGCAGAAACCATGTCGAATTTTCACGTCTGTCTAATTCGGCGGCCTGCTGGAGTGAAGCTTGTCCCCATGTGTGTCTCATGCTATTTGCGAATAAGTTTGCTGTCCACAACGAGCGTGCTGTAGTCTTCCGGTGAGCAGAAAAGGCCCAATGTAGGTGAAGCGGAAACAGGTAGGGGATGAATGAATATTTGACGCTGCACACGTCATGGTGGTTGCCCGCTGCAGATTCGCGCAACTTCGACCTCTCCAGCACACGCGACAGTGTTTGTGCAACGGCACTTGCCAAAGAACCCCTGACGCGTCGTCTGGAAACCGCGACAAACATGATCCCAGACACGTAGAAACACATGTCGGATCGCTTGGAACACCGAGCCATTAAGACGTCCACGCAGCCTCCGCTTCCTCTCGCCTGCGGCCCGTCCAACGTGGGAAACAGAGAGCTCGAGGCGCAAACGTGACTACTCGCCTGCAACGATTAGTGCCGACACCATGTTACAAGAACTGTCTCCTGCGGCCCAGGCACTTAACCGTGAACTGCTCCGTCAGCCCTCCAACTTCGATTACCGATGGACGCATGCCGCCGCCTGCGACCTACGTCGAATCCTATTTACCTCTCTTGCTGCGGGACGAGAGGACTATCTGCCTTTTTTCTTCCCCGATGGCACCCCACCTGATTGCTCAGAGCCTTGGTCGTTGAAGAAAGCTCAAGGGGCGGTGGAAGGAGCAGAATACACTGCAGCGGCCAAGGGCACTGCGTGTGGCCACATCTTCAAGAATGGCGAGAGCACATACTCCTGTAAGACGTGTGCTGCGGATGACACCTGTGTGCTATGTGCGCGATGTTTCGAGAGTAGCGATCACGAGGGCCACTTGGTCATGATTTCGGTCTCGCCGGGGAACAGCGGCTGTTGCGACTGTGGCGATCATGAAGCATGGAAGAGAGAAGTGCGATGCTCTATTCATACTGCAGACGCCGAGCCAGAAAAGAAGAGCAGTGGCAAACACAAGCAGGAAGAGCCGTCTGGACAACAGTTGCCCGAGGATCTGGTAGAGGCCATTCGCATGACCATTGCTCGATGCACTGATTACCTCTGCGATGTCTTCTCCTGCAGTCCGGAACAACTGCGCCTGCCGAAGTCTCGAGAGTCCATCATACAAGATGAGCAGCTTTCTCGATTGGGTGGATTCTATGGTGATGAGCTACCCGAAGACAGAGACCCAGAGTATGCGCTCGTGCTGTGGAACGATGAGAAGCACACTGTGGACGACGTGCAGAACCAGGTTGCCAGAGCTTGCTCAAAGACCAAAACATTCGGTTTGGAGAAGGCGATCGAAGTCGATAATATCGGTCGATCGATCATTACCTACAGTCGGGATCTGGATGAACTGATCAAGATGTCGAGCATCATAGAGCAGCTGAAGCTTACTGTCACCATACGATCCGCGCGAGACACATTTCGCGAGCAGATGTGTGCTTCCATTATTGATTGGTTTGCAGACATTTCTGGCTGCCTTGTTGGAAACGACTCAAACCTGCTTCGCACCACACTTTGCGAAGAGTTCCTCAAGCCGTGGTGGATGGGTGCCGATGATCATAACAGAGACATTGGTGTCAACGGCCTCGATGACCACGAATTTGAGGACAATCAAGTCACTCGTGAGCGGCACCGAAACTATGTCAATCACTTTCGCCAGCCTGGTCTGGTCGCAGCGTTGAACGCTGGCATCATTAGACTTGATGTCGAGGTGCAAGATGCAGACGACGATAACGATAATGACGACGATGAGAATGATGATGACAATGACGACGAAGACGAGGATATGGACGACGACGACGAAGATGAAGTCCGAGATGATGAAATTCGAGATGCAATGCGCCTGCTCCAAGCACGACGTATAAATGTGGAAGCAGGTGAGATGGACATCGATATCATGGATGACGCCGAGGATGGTGCCGAAGTGCTCGAAGCCACACTCGCCGGTTATCCACCTCCGCCACCTCCACCAGACCACCGAAGGCAGCGCGATCAGGTCCTGACACCCCAGGACAGCGACGACGGCGAGGCAGAGCAGTCCCGCCCAGCAACCATTGAACCATTCCCAAACGTGCCTCGCACGCCCAAAGTGAAGGCTCCAAAGAGACTGCGACCAAGCAAGCATTGGTTGGAGAAGCCGGAGGCATACAAGGCGCCTCGTCCCAGAGAGGCCTGCGAAGATATCTGGCAGCGAGTACGGTTGGATTATCTCATCCTCTATGACCTGCGGTTGTGGAAAACCCTTCGAATCAGCTTGAGGCACTTGTACATTACGACAGTGGTGACAATCCCGCATTTCAAGCGCATCATTGGTCTTCGAATCGCCGGACTGTATACTGCTCTTGCTCAGCTCTACCTGATTGCGGACAGAGAGCCAGACCACTCCATCATCAATCTCAGCGTGCAACTGCTCACGACACCGTCCGTCACTCAGGAGGTCGTCGATCGAGGCAACTTTCTGACCAATCTTATGGCAATCCTCTACACCTTCCTTACCACAAGACAGGTCGGATTTCCAGAAGACGTCCACCCCAAAGCTACTTTGGCTTTTGACGCTGGAACTGTGACGAACCGCAGAGTCTTCCATTTTTTCTTGGACCTTCGCTGGCTATTCCGATCAGATCTCATACACTGGCGAGTGCGATCTGAGCCTCGCTACCTGTTGCAGTTCCTCGACCTCGTCAAGTTACACCAAGGCGTCTGCCCTAACATTCGCGCGCTTGGCGATCATGTTGAGTACGAATCCGATACGTGGATCAGTGCACAGCTCATCGTCAAGGATATCAACAAGCTGTGCAAAGAGCTTGCTTTGTCCTTTGCGCCAGATGAGAAATTTGCCGATCAAAACTCCAACCTGCATCGTGCGATCCGAGTCGTGGGACAGGTTACTATGATCAACGCGTTCGGATACGAGAGGAAGCGATTCTCCGCCGCGGAGTTACGGGACGACCTGGCGTGGCATGTGGTCGGTCCATTCGACGCTAGCGAGAAGAAGTACAGTGTGCCAAAGCTCGTCGTCCAGAGTGAGCCGATGAGCTTCCATCACCCACTGCACTATCTTCTTTCCTGGCTATTGGAGAACGCAAGGGGCATGACGCGAGAAGATATTCGAACGCTGCTTCATTTCGCCCCAGATGACCTCAAAGACCCTTTCAATCACACCAGGACGGCACCTGCTCCAAGCAATCTCACGCCCGACGAACTGCTCAGCGGCATCTTTGACCATCCTTTGCGTGTTTGTGTGTGGCTAGCACAGATGAAGGCTGGTATGTGGGTTCGCAATGGCATCACACTGCGCCATCAGGCACACACCTACCGCAGTGTATCAACTCGAGATGTCGGATACCAACGAGACATCTTCATGATCCAGTCAGGCCTTGTACTCTGCGGCGGCGAAAACGAATTGCCAGGAGAACGCTACCTTGCACAGATGATCGACCGCTTCCAAATTGGAGAATGGATCACAGGCAAGTATCATGTTGTGACTGGGTTCGAGGAAGCGCAACAGCTGGACTGCATTGAGGACTTCTTCCACCTGCTTGTTATCGCCCTGTCTGAGCGTGGAAACCTGCATCCCCGGTTGACAGAAGCTGAACAGCATGACCGAGTACTGCAACACGACATCGCTCATGCTTTGATCTTCAAGCCGCTTTCCTTCTCCGAGCTTGCTAGCCGCGTGACGGAGAAGGTCGGTGAATCTGACGACTTCAATCGCGTATTGGAAAGCATGACCAACTTCCGTCAGCCGGAGGGCTTGTCAGACGTGGGAACATTTCAACTCAAGCCTGAGTATGTGGAACTGGTTGATCCGTATTATGCTCATTACACGCGAAACCACCGGGAAGAGGCCGAGCAAGTCATGAAGAAGCATATTGCAAAGGCCACAGGGAAGAAGCTTGAAGATGTCGTGTATGAGCCTCGCTTGGCCGCCATTGAGGAAGGCCTTTTTAAAGATTTGGCGGCATTTACACAGACACCTCTTTTCGTACAGATCCTAGGAGCTGCACTGAATTTTGCTGTCAATCTTGAGCAAGTGGCACCCAAGGTTCAGGTCACAAGGGTGGAGACGTTTTTGCATATGGTGCTGCATCTCCTACTAGTAGCCGCGCTAGAGGACAAGACGCATGTGGGTGAAGAAGGTGGCTTCATCAGCCTGGCAGTGAACACACCTTTCCACAAAGAAGAAGATCCTGCGGGCAACGATCTTGACACTCGACCTGGTGTGGTCTCGTTTCTGACCCAATTGGCCAATATGGACGAATATGCTTCTTCTCATCCAGCTACCAAGAATGTGCTTCGGCAGATGCAACTCAAGCGCCCAGACAAGATTGCCCATACGGCTAGTAGCCAGCTTGCGCAGCTTCTTGATCGCTCTGGTACAGGCTCTCCTGCCTCATTATCTGCTGAAGATAAAGAAAGAAAGAAACAAGAAGCTAAGGCTCGCCAAGCCAAGATCATGGCACAGATGAAGGCGCAGCAGAACAGTTTCTTGCAAAATCAGGGTCTTGCTATGGATGACGAGGAGTTCGATGATCTGGGCGACGATATGTCTACAACAGACGACGGCCCTCAGATGCGCAAGACTTGGAACTTTCCCACTGGCACTTGTATCCTTTGCCAGGAAGAGACTGATGACTCCCGACTCTTCGGTACATTCGCCTTCTTGGGCGAGAGCACCGTTCTTCGACATACTCCCATCGAGGACGATGAGTACATACAGGAAGTACTTGACACACCTGAGAGCCTAGATCAGTCTGCTGAGCATCTTCGCCCGTTTGGCGTTGCCGGCAATAACAAGCAGACTAAGATTAAATATGGCCCTGATGGCAAAGCATACACCGCTGAGCGATTGGGAGTGAGCAAAGGATTTCCTCATCAGCCAGACCGAATCAAGGGACCTGTCAGCACGAGTTGTGGCCACATCATGCATTGGCACTGCTTTGAGCTGTATCAAGCTGCCACAAACAGACGTCACGCCTCACAAATCGCGCGAAGCCATCCCGAACGCATCGAATGTCGAGAGTTCATTTGCCCGCTGTGCAAAGCATTGGGGAACACATTTCTGCCTATCATTTGGAAGGTCAAGGAATGCATTGCAGAGCACGAAGTGCACGCAAAGCCAGAGTTTGCTGATTGGCTGGTGGACATACCAAACAAGTATCAGGCCAATCTCGCTTTCCTGGACAACATCTCTGCCCCTCATGCCTATCATCAGAGATATCAACAAGTGTCAGAGGTGTATTCGGATCGCAGCTTCCAATACGTCAACACCATGCTCGCACCGAATCTGATGCAGACAATGCAAGAGCTCACGCTGAACTCACCCGTTACGAGCCCGACCGGCATCAACAGACACCCCCTACGCGCAGCTGCAACCCTGCTCGCCAGACCTTTGACGCTGGGTATGGGTGCTGGAGGGCGAGATGTGGCCACTGCGCCCGGCACACAGTTTCATTCGGGGCCGGCAGATGTCACAAGCCCCGGCACTGAAGCCAATCGGTTGACAGACGTCTTCCAGGCTTACAAGAGAATCGACGATATGATCAAGATCAATCAATTGGCTGGAGCAGACGCACCTGAGGGGAGCTTTGTGTCTACAGTGAACCCCATTGCCGCATTATCTAGGGCTTTAGGCATGACTGTCAGCGCATGGGAGATCTCGCATCGTGGAGTTGAGCACTCCGATCCGTTCGCCACGAGTCTCGTCAAGGATGTCTCGGAGCAGACTTTGTCACATGTGAGGATCCTCAGCGAGACTATTGAGAGCTTCCTTGCGCTTAATGTGCTCAAGTCCAGCTCCAACATCGTGGCGAGAGAAACTTTCAAGAAACGCGATATCATGACTGCTCAGCTTTTTGGCACTGAATCTAAGGATACGATGGTGAAGCTGCATAGCGTTGCTGGGAAGCTTCTGTTCCAAGACGATATCTTCCTGTTCTTCTCCGACTGGTTGAGCTTCATGGGTCCGAACATAGCGGAGGCGTCGAACATTCTGCAACTCTGCTTTTGGGCTGAAATTGTCAAGACAGTGCATGTTTATGCGCCGCTGCTGTCGACTGGGCGATCGATACACGCTCCGGACACGACGGCGTTGAACGCCGAAACGCTGCAATTGTGGAAGATGGTTATCGCCGTGATGTTCTCCGACGAAGAGCAAAGCCACGGTCCTGAGGTTGTCGATGATTCAACAGCAAAGCTCCTACGTACCCTTGTGGACAAGTACGCGCTTGCCTTCCTCAGAAAGAGTGCCGTGCTCATGATGGTGCGGTATGGCCTCGAATTTGACTGCCCTTACAATCTCGATCCGGAGCAGCCCGAAATGGAGCGTCTTACGAGACATTTGCACATGCCTTCGCTCAACGAGCTTTGCCAGACCTTCGTAGCCGAATCACCAGCAGGCCAATGCTTCCGCACTCTCACACATCGCTGGCTCGAACAAGCTCGACAAGTCCCATCACATTCTACCAACCCCGACTTCAACGACATTCGCTACACCAACGACTCCCACTCCTCACTCGGGACGAACTACCGCATCTCACCACACCACCCCAATGCACAACCAATTACTCTCGCACACCCCACCATCCTCGAATTAGTTGGCCTTCCCAAGACCTACGACACTCTAACGGAAGAAGCCACGAAACGCAAATGCCCCACTACAGGCAAAGAACTCGTCGATCCGACGCTCTGTCTCCACTGCGGCGAGATATTCTGTTCTCAAGCCGTCTGTTGCAAAAAAGACAAGACATTTGGCGGCTGTTTCCAGCATATGATGAAGCATGGTTTGCGAACGGGGCAATTCATCAATATTCGGAAATGTATGGTTCTCTTCCTCCATATTCGTGGCACCGGAAACAAGAACAGTAGCAATGCAGGCAATGGCGAAGGTTCTACTGCATTCGCTGGATCTTCGTTGGGGTCTTTTTCTTCGCTTGACGGGAGGGTTTGTTCGGGATGTTACTTGCAGGCGCCTTATCTGGATCGTTGGGGTGAGACGGATCCTACTTTAAGGAGACATCAGCAATTGTTCTTGAACGCGAGGAGGTATGAGAAGCTGGTGAGAGAGGTTTGGTTGGGTGGGATGACGCAGACGGTTGTTAGTAGGAAGTTGGAGGGGGATGTGAACCCTGGAGGTTGGGAGACGTTGTAGAAGGTCAGGCGAGAGGGGTGGTAAGTCGATTATCAGAGATGTCTTGTTTTCATGGGCTTGAGCAGGCGACGAAAGGCACAATGCGTAGATGTTGGATTCAAGACACATGCGGGAGGCAACATGATAGACGGGAATGGTTAGATTATGCCTTGTTGTTCACGAAGTGGAGTACAGTATAGCATAGCACGGTACATCAGCGCGGCTAAGGCTGCTCTCCTATGTGACACGGACTAAACGCTGCATCTTGTTTCCGATCATCATGCTCATCAACTTCTTCATGCCATCTCGCTCTTCGAAAAACTTTTGATTTCCCTTCATCGCTCTGCCGTAGCCATCAAGCTACCAATGAAAGTCATGATCAAGCGTGAACGCAAACTCGTGATATCCTCAGGCACAAGATATATCGTCGCTCCAAGCTTTCGTGCAATGGAGATGGAGAGCTTGGCGTTCGCGTAAGCTTCCTCGTCCGTCCGGCCAGAGAAGACAAGGTCGTAGTCAACGTATTCGCTCTTGATTCCATTGAGCACATCGAGCAAGAACACGCCTGAGGCAAGCTGTGGGTCCTTGAAGGAACGAATGGCTGAGCTGCGACCACCCTTCTTCACGGTGTCATTGGCCCACTTCGCCATGTCAGAATCGGTGATCTCTCGCTTTCCGAGGCGTTGAGCGAGGCCTTGTAGAGTGTTGGTGATGTCGCGACGCATCAGTTGCCATACGAGACCAAGTGTAAGCGTCTTTTGCCCATCGGTGATATCGGCACCTTGGATACCGACAAGAGAGAACTTGTTCTGCTTGCCGATCTCGACTGCGTAATTCGTGTTCTCAACAGCTTTGAATCTCGACATGCCGGATTTGATCGTGAGATACGCCTCGTCCTCGTCCTGGCTCACAGGAGCAACGGCATTGGCAGGTGGCTTGTTGGTGTGTCGCCAGTTGACGCTACCAGGAATGACTTTGTCGAAGGCTTGCAGTAGAACGATACCATCCTTGAGATCCTCGAAGAATGATACAACGCTGGGCTTGACGTCGAGCGAGTTGAGCCACAATGTGAAAACACGTGCTTCACGCTCGCCTTCGGCATCAAAGTCCTCGATCTCAGCCTTCTCCTCTTCTGTGATAGGGTCAAGGCCTGGGTGGTTATTGAACAAGTTGGCAACGAAGGCAAGATTGAGCTTCGGGTTTCCAGCGCATAATGATTTAGGTGTCAAGAACTTTCGGCAAGGTGGATCGAGAGCATCAGCATTTTGCAGCACTTGCTCGGCTCGCTGTTCCAAATTCGACGTTTGAAGAGGTGCTTTGGAGCAAGTTTGTGGCGCCAACTGGTTGAGAAGCACAGTGTAGTTTTCGCTGTCCTTGACGTCGTTGGAGAAATTTTGAACCCTGTGCACAGATCAGTATAAGTCTGCATAATCTCGCGGAACCAGAACTTGTTAATCCCGACTTCAAGGAACGTCACATACCTTCGATGCCAGCCCGCATTCTTCAAGTGGTAGTTGAACCAACGCAGAAGAATCTGCTCCGGAGGCAATCTCAAGAACTGCTCCAATGTCTCCCCATCTTCAAGCAGCCGGTACAGCTCTGGGTGCAGCTTGATGTCAATCTTCCCGAGCAAACCACGACGAATGACCTGCCAAATCAGACCGAGGATGAGGTGCTCTCGCACTTCAATTATGTCGCCTGAGCCAATGTTCACCACGGAACACCCGATACCCTTCGCCGACTCGATGACAATGTTGTTGTTTTCGGTAAAGTGGAAGTTGTTCAAGCTCTTGATCTTTTTGCCGGGGCGGTTCAGCACGCGCTCGTCGATCGTGTCCGGCACGCTGTCATTGATGAGCTTGGCAAGCACGAGACCATCCTTGCATGAGTCAAACATTTCGAACGTGTCGAGCGGGAATGGCAGCAGGTGCCCGATATCGGGGTCGCCGGCCAGAACGGCGTTGATGTGGGAGGTGAAGGCGGTTCGCTCATCCTCGTTGATCGTGTGCTGCGAACTTGCAGTCGAGCCTCCTACGGTGATTCTGCCAGCTCGCGCCTGCGCTCCACCTCCGATGCTGCCTTTGCTGGCATGTGAGGGCGAAGGAGCAGCAGCCCCGTCACCAGTCTTCTGAGCAGCGTTACTAAAGCCGCGCGTTCGCTGCTGAGCGGGACTGCTTTGTCGCAGGCGCGCGATCAGGTCGACGTAGTCATCCAGCTCGACTCGTCTTGAGCTGTCGAGCTCTACCTCCTTCAGGGCCTGTCGGACCACATCGTAGGGCTGTCGCTCGCTGTTTTGGGCTGACTTGATGGCGGTTCCTTCGTCGACGTAGCCTTTGTCATCGACATCGAGCTTGCGGAAAGCGTCGGATAGGCCATAAATTTCCGCCTGCGGAAACTGAGGATATTTCTTCTGCAGCTTGAGGACGTTCATGGCAGGCGAGGTGGGGGAGGGGTGGGTGGAGCGGAGGATGTTGGGAGAGGGTCAGTGGCAGGAGGGCGGTTTATGTAGTAGTGGGAAGATCGGGCAGAAAAGTTGCCGCCTGACGACGCGCAATGGGCGAATACGCAGCTGGCGTGTGTTGTGAGACGGACAAGCAGGCACACAGCCCACCTCGCCTTCCACCGCAGCTGTTCCTTCCCCACGTCACCGCCAAGACCCGCCTCCCCCAGCGCCGCAGTATCTCCGATGGCAACATCAACACTTCTCTTACATACAAGGACAACCTAGGCCAATATGTCGATCTCCATAGGCACACCTCAGCCCTTCACAATCAACATCCCAGACTCCAAGATCGAAACTCTCAATTCTAAGCTCGCCAATGCCACATTTCCCACCGAACTCCAAGATGCCGCCTGGTCCATGGGTTCTCCCTTAGCTGATGTTAAACGTCTTGCAAATCACTGGCACCAGAACTTCTCCTGGCGTAATGCAGAGAAGCAGCTGAACAGCTATCCACAATACACCGTCCCCGTCAAAGTACCTAACTTCGAAGAGCTCGAAATTCACTTCATCCACCAACGATCCAAGCGAGAGAATGCCATTCCGTTGCTCTTTATTCACGGATGGCCGGGGTCCTACTTTGAAGTTCTGAAGTTGCTCCCACTCTTGACAGACCCGGAAGATCCAAATACTCCCGCCTTTCACGTCGTGGCTCCCAGTCTTGCTGGGTACGCATGGTCTCAGTATCCCTCACGAAAGGGTTTCGGACTCAAGCAACATGCTGAGGTCCTTCACGGTGTCATGAAAGCTTGTGGGTATGAGAGTGGTTATGTATCGCAAGGCGGCGATTGGGGAGGCTTTTTATGCCGATTGGTGTCGAAGTTGTATCCCGAGAGTGCGAAGGCTGTGCATACGAATTTTCCCGTGCATCAGTTTCCCAAGCCGTGGAAGAATCCGATTTCTTTTGTACAGGCCATGGGAGGTATTGCTTTATCAAGCCAGATTCGAGGGGATCTGGCGCACACACAGAAGGTGATTTTGGGCCAGTAAGGTTCACGAGAAGTCTCAATGCTGACGTTTTGGTAGTACCTTACAGAAGGCGACGGCTACCTCAAAGAACAAGACACGAAGCCACAAACATTGGGTTACGGCTTGACAGATTCTCCCGTCGCGCTTCTAGCTTGGATCTACGAGAAGCTCCATGGTATGCCCTTATCAATATCCATCCTTTCAAAGAATGCGCTGACGAATCCACCAGACTGGACAGACTCCTATCCCTGGACCGACGACGAAGTCTGCACCTGGATCTCCATCTACGCATTTTCTCGCGAAGGTCCTTCTGCGAGCACAAGAATCTACTATGAATCCGCACATCCCGTTGGCGAAGGCGCTGTCAGCCGAATGGACGTGATCAACATGTATATTCCCAACATTCCTCTCGCGTTGGCTTATTTCCCACAAGAACTTGCGAGATTGCCGAAATCTTGGGCATGGAGTAATGGCCCTATTGTACAGCAGACCACCTTTGATGTTGGAGGGCATTTCGCTGCTTTCGAAGTTCCAGAGCTGCTGGCTGGAGATTTGAGGAAGCTCTTTGGGCCTGGTGGGCCTTGTGAGGGTGTGGTGAAGGGGAAGAAGGGATTCTGAGGAGGATGAGCGACTGAGATTAGATACAGAGATGACTGTACAGGAAACAATAATTTCACATGATTCTCGCATATTTCTTGGTTCATGTTCAGTTAGCCCAAGTGATCGTCTTCAAGCGCACCCACTCCTTCAAGCCTTCTTCCCCATTGAACCTCCCAAAACCAGACTTCTTCGCCCCACCATGTGGTAAGCTCGTCTCATCATGTACACTCATCGAATTGATGTGTACTGCTCCCGTCTCAATCTGTCTAGCTATCCTTAAACCTCTCTGCAGATTCTCCGTGAACACTGCCGATGCGAGGCCATATTCGGTGTCATTGGCGATCTGAATTGCTTCCTCGTCGTTCTCAACAATGAAAAGGCTCACAGTCGGTCCGAAAGATTCCTGATAGTAGAGATCGGAATCTTTGGATACATTCTCGATAATGACAGGCCGCATGGCGGTTGCAAGAGCTCGTTTGTCGTTCACGTCGCCGTATAGTGCTTTGGCACCTTTGGCAATGGCATCGGACAGGAGAGCTGCGTTGCGTTCAACAGGGGCTTTATCAACTAGGACAAGGCCGTTCTGGTCAGGAAAGATTTGATCAATCGTCGCGGAGAGCACTTGTCGGAATTCGTCGGCGACTTTGGCATTGACGAGAATGCGTTCGGTGGCCATGCAGATTTGGCCGGAGTAGAGGAAGGATCCGACGCAGCATTGGACTGCGGCAGTCTGGAGGTTAGCGTCTTCGCAGACGATGGCTGGGGCTTTACCACCCAATTCCATCAGGGTGGGTTTGAGGTGTTTGCCTGCGAGGCTGGCGACGATGGAGCCTACGGCTGTGCTGCCAGTGAAGTTGATTTTGCGGACTGTGGGGTGAGCGACGAGGGTGCTGATGATCTCGGGTCCTGATTCGCGGCTGTGGGTGATGGTGTTGAGGCAGCCGGCCGGGAGGCCAACTTTGTGGAAGATGTCCATGAGCACCCACATTGATCCGGGGCCTTTCTCGCTCGCTTTCACGACGACTGTGTTTCCCACTTTTCATCTTGTTAGCGGTGGTACATCTTATGCTAATGGGCTCTGACTCACTGGCCAGAGGACCAAGGAAAGATCGCAGCCCAAGAATGCAAGGACAGTTCCACGGGGCGATTGCCACGACCACTCCGTAGGCCTCTTTCACCACCATGGCACTTCTGTTCTCGTCCAGCATGTCGGGCACGAAGCCCTGACCAGAAGCCGCTGCAATGAGACCTGCACAGCTCTTCAACGATTCCAGTGCGTCGTTGAAGTCAAAGGCAAAGTACATATCAGTCGAGGCTACTTCCTGGTTGGCAAAATGCCAAAGCTCATCTTTCCTGCGAACCATCTCGTCTGCAGCTTTGAGAAACAAGTCTCGGCGGACACCAGGCTTGGTCTTGCTCCATGCCGGGAAGGCTTTCTCGGCTGCTGCGACTGCAGCATTACAGTCTTCCACAGATGCGGAGGAAGCTTTGTACAGCGCATTGCCTGTTGCTGGCGCTATGAGATCGAACGAGTTGGTCGTTTGGACTTGTTGTCCGTCTCGCCACAGGGGCACGGTCCAGTCTTGGCCTGGAGGGGTGAAAGTGCTGCCGTTGGACGCGTTAGTGGCCATGTTTTTGTTCTCTGCTGCTTGTGTCACGACTGGTGCTGATATGAAGAAACTTGTGAGCTGTAGGCAAAGAAATGACCTCCTGCTCTACTTATCCTTTCAATGGACGGTGTCTTCACGCGAACCAGTGTTACCGCATGGCACTCCCGAAGTGCCTGAAGGAGCTACATCGCAGCTCATCATGGACTACTGCCAGTGCTGGGCGGGGTACGGTGTGCGGTCTGCTTTTATGCTTCCAATGTAGCTGTGCCTCCTCGCAGACAAGTGTGCCCGCACAGCTCTCCCGAGTGCCTCAAGAAGCTCTCGTCTTGGACGACTGACTGCTGCCAACTCTGGCGGGGTATGGCGAGACGCACGTGATGGTCCAGAAAGGGCGGAGATGTCTCTGTGCGCAGGAAGGTTTGGAGGAGGTGCTTGCTCGCTGGAGATTTGGATTTGGACACACCCTCGGTCGTGCGGAGTCAGCAAGTGCGTGCACGGTCCGAGAACTCCACTTCTCGCCTCTGCCACGCACCACCAGAACAGCGCTCCTCTATCAGCATCAGCAGGATCGCTTCGACTACGGCTCCATTGGAGAGCGCTGCCTGCCTTATCTCAGTCTTACGGCGGCCTTGGTGCCTTACGCACCCACATGTCGACGAAGCGGCCGGACCATAAGCAGAGTTGGCCCGCCTCGCTGCGTGAATTCTGAGCGAAGCAGCGAGTCTCCATAATTGTGCAACGTCGCACCGCACTCCTTATATGTGCTTCACGTCCATAGCCGACAATTCCACCGGATACCCCCAAGCCGCTCATATCCGAAATCTCGTCTCCCATGCCACGACCAAAGGTGCGTCAACGATGTTGCTCCTTCTCTGCACCCTTGCAGCATGTCAGCTAATTATGGCCTCATAGGTCAAGCCACAGGATCGGTATGCCTACACTGTGTTGAGAAGCCTAACATCAGTGGCTGACGACTGTCTACAGACAAAGATCAGCACGTGCTTGCGTCCCTTGCAAAGCATCCAAGATACGATGTGATGCTGCCACTCCATGTGGGCCATGCCTGAAGCGAGAGCGGATCGATGCTTGTGTCTACCTCGAATCCTCACGCAAACGGCAGAAGACTTCGCCTTTTCCAACGCCTAGCGTAGAGGATGCATCTCCACGATATGACCCTCGTCTGGAGGAAGTATCACAGACGGCTCAGCATGGCAGGTCAAAAAGTGGAGGAGAACCTGTCGCTCCCACTGCAAACATGCAAGCGACCAATGGGACCACCTCGCGTGCACAGACTGGAACTGGCACTCATACCTCACCCAGTAACACGCCGGAGCCAGGCAAAGATGCTTCGCGGATGACTCAAAGTCGGATGTTGTTGAGCTCAAAGGGAGAGAAGTGTAAGCCAGGTTATCATGATCCAAGTCCTCCACGCATGGCGCTAACATGTTGCAGTATATGTTGGCGAAAATGCATCGCTTTCTTTCCTCCACTTCCTGCGACGGATTCTCAAGAAATACATGGGACCCTCAGCATTCACAGAGAACCAGTTCAAGGACAATATGCTGGAGATTGAAGTGCCGCGTGACGAAAGTCCAGTGATGACTGATTTGTCCCGAGGCGATAAGTTTGCTTTAGTGCAGCTCTACCGCGAAGCTGTAAGTTGATTGTACTACTTCTTCACGTCGTTTCAATAAGCTGATACGCATCCAGTCAAGCGGCATACTAGACTTGTTCACCGTTGCAGAGATACATGGCTTCCTAGACCGACACAACGCGCTGAGCCCTAGCATCTTCATCGAAGTGGATGATAAAAGATCTCGAGCTGAGCAGGCCATGTTGAACATGATGCTCGCCATTGGGCATCAGTGTCGTGGACAGAACCCATTCGATTCGCACAATGCGACCCGATCGTTCAGCTGCGCTCAAAAATATGCCTTCGAAGGCTTCCTCTGTGATCCTAGCCTGGACATGGTACGAGTATTTCTCCTCATGGCATTCTACATGCTTGGTGCTTGCCATCGGAATGCCGCCTTCATGTACCTGGGCATAGCATCGAAATCTGCATGTGCTCTTGGATTGCACAGGAAAGATCAGTATAAAGGACTTTCGACGTCAGAATGTTTGACGAGATGGCGAACTTGGAAGAGTTTGCTCATTCTTGACACGATCGTTTCTTCGATTCTTGGGCGACCCGGCGGTCTTCCATCAATGCGACCAGAGGATGATTCAGCCTACGACGGGGACGGTGAAGTTGGCGAATTCGACAAGCCGCGCTGGATCGCGTCAAGAGCTGTCTTTGGCATTTGCTCGCACATCATTGAGCTGGAGCAACAGCTCGGCAGCGGGCAAAGCATGGATTCTAAAACAGCAGATGCCTTCTTACAACGTCTGCGAAAGTGGAACGAATCAGTCCCGGTTCAGCTTCGACACTTCGCCAGTTTGAAAGAGAGCACCCTCGGACCAGCTGATCGAGAGTTATTCATCGGCTCTACACATGTTGCCTGCTCGTACTACTTCACCATTATACTCGTGACACGGCCGTTTTTGATATCACATCTAGTCACACAAATACGCAGACGAAGACGGCCTAGCGTGGACAAGCTGGAGCAATCCTCTGCAGTATCGGATCTGGCACAAGCTTGCTTGGACAGCGCCGTGTACATGGCCAAGACGGGCTACATGTCTATCAACTCCAGCATGCTGTCAAACAATATGTGTCTACTAAAAGCCTGGATGTTCGCAGCTGGACTCCTTCTAGGCTTTTCCATGTTTGCACAATCAGAGCCTGTCCCCGAGGTCGACACAGCGTTCGCGAACGCCATCGCAGTTCTTGAACGGCTGGCAATCGTATCACCGCAAGCACGGCATTACTACGAGATCCTCAGCACGTTCAATGACGCTGTCACTGCTCGACGAGAACAAATGGGTCGCGAACGTCGAAAGAAGAGCAACCAATATGTCAGCCAATTATTCACTGCTGATTTTCATGACGGAACAGCGGCAGTGCCGACGTATACAACGCCATCTTCGGGACCCAGCAATATGGATCTCAGTGCTGGTGGAAGTGCCGGCTTGGAAGGAATGATGGGCTTTGATTTCGATGCGAGTAGTCTTGATAGCCTTTCAGCCTCGTTTCCTGAGCAGACTGATGGGAATTGGACAGCTGATCCGTTGTTAAGTGATAACTTGTACATTGATTGGGAGTCTTTGTGGCCGATGGATGGTATGGTGATATGATATGATGATAGCAAGATGTAAAGACTTTCACGAATGAAATGCTACAAGTGTATGAAGTCTGCCGCTCTCATACTCATGTTGCACATTCGCTTCAATTTTGTCGTGTATGAAACCGATCAAGGCACAAAAACTCTCTTCTCGCTCGCAAAGTCGATGAGAACGAAAGTCAAAAGTGCAGAACCGGAGGGAGACGTGGAGTTTGGTAGAAGTGATGATGGAATATAAGGTATCGTTTTACAAAACCAACAAAATCGCGCTCAACGCTCAGCCACGATGGAAGCAGTTACAGTCTTTTTTTTTCTAGTGCGCAGCAACAGCAACACCATTCGTTTGCGGTGCCAACCCATTTGGCTTGCTGATCTCGCCCAACGACTGCGGCCATTGTTGTGGCCACTTAGTCTTGATATCCTCGCGCATATCATAGCTGTTCATCTCGGTGATGGTCAACTTGTTCTGCTCATCCTTGACCTTGTAGAGTGGGTTATCGGTGTTGTCTGAGAAGCCAATACGCTCGTGAATGTTCTCTCGCGCACGAGCTGATGCGGCTTGGACTTTGGAGGCACGTGGGTGGCGGACACGCTCGTAGAGTTGGAGTGCCTCTTCGACGCTGCCGGGGAAGAAGTCCTTTTGGAAGACGAGCCCCAGGGCTGCGGAGTCTTCGAGGGCCATGCAGGCGCCTTGGCTTTGGTCGGGCATCATGGGGTGAGCGGCATCGCCCATGATGCAGGCTACGCCTTTTTGCCAGTGGGAGTATGGCTCGTGGACCCAGAGTCTCCAGGGGCGAATCTCTTGGCCGATGGCGAGGTGGTTTCGTACGCCAGTGTCGAGGTCGGGGTATGGGGCGAGGAGTTCGTCGACTGTGCTCGCGGCGTCCCACTTTTGTTCGGTGAAGTCGCCCTTTTCGCGTGGGAAGAAGCAGTAATATGAGAGGAGGCTGCCGCTGTTGCAAGGTGAAAGGACGATCTTGTTCCAGCTGTGGTGACCACCCCAGTATTCGATGGCGCTGTTCTTTGAGTAGTCTTCGTATCCTCGTGCTACAGCGTCCTTGGTCATGACGTTGGCGTGAAGGCAGCTGGAGTCGGCAGGGCGCTTTTCCACTTGGATGCCGATGAGCTTGCGAATTTGAGAGCCAATGCCATCAGCGCCGATGACAACGTCATGCTCAGCAACGACTCCGTTGCCGAATGTGATGCGTCCTGTTGTGGTGTCGAGGTCGACGCACTTGTGGTTGACCACGAGCTTGACCGGCTGGCCAGCGCCTTCCTCTTGCGTAGCGCAGTCCATAAGCATCTTGTGCATATCTTGCCTGTGGAACATGTAGTATGGGTTGCCCCACTTCTCCTCATAGTCTCCAAGGTCGTACACGCTCACGGGCTCACCAGTCTTCCAGTCGCGGTTGATGAGCTTGCGGAGATAGACGCCGTCGCCCTTCTCGATGTCGACACCCCACTCCCGTAGCCATTTCATGCCATTTGCCGCGCAGGATATCGATGCACCGACCTCGCCCGCATAGTCTGCTCGCTCATAGATGGTGACGTTGTGGCCTGCTCTCCTAAGAGCGATGGAAACTGCAACACCACCAATACCGCCACCAACAACGGCAATGTTGAAGGGCTTCCAGTTTGATCCCGGCTGAGGCATGATGTGTTGATTGTCTTCTGATCCGATAGGAAGAGTTGATGTGATGAAGGACTTAGAAAGTCTTCGTGTATCTTGTGCGATTTCAGTCTCTTGATGTTTGTGATGTGTGTTGTTTGTGTGGATGATGATTGCCCATCGACGGTCTCTGCAGACATCTAATAACCATTTCTTCTTCCATCATGACAGCTCTAACCAGCGTAGCTCTATCAAGCCTGAGCCGTGCGATAAGGTTGCAGTGTCGTTGGCTGTTCGGTAGCCGTGGGCGAGACCAAGCAAAAGTGCTCGGATCGAGCACCTCGCGCCTGCTGACACCCTCTCCGCACATCGCGGGATGCACGTCGTTGACGGGCCGCTGATAACCGCCGCGTCCGACAGAACCTCTGCTGCATCCGAAGAGCAGGGCAGTTCTTCCACCTGCGGGCCTAGCCGCTGAGGAGTTTCGGAACCTGTCTGGAGCTCGGATTCTTACAGCGGCTGGATGCCTGAATGAGCCAACACTGACCACCCTGGGAGCTGGTAGGTCGGGAAAGCTCTAATGCCACTGTTGTTGCACCAATCTTCCTTCTTCCTTCGCTCAATCTTCCCCACTCTTGTAGTATCCGTCTTACGAGAATCACATTTCCAATTTCAAGACAGAACACACTGAAAACCATGGCGACCAACGGGACAAACAAGCAAGATGTCGGCCTCAATAAGGAATGGACCGAACAAATTATCAAGGCCATGGGTCCAAAGACCGATGCTCGTCTGCGAGAAGTTCTTGGGCCATTGATTCGCCACATTCACGACTTTGCTAGAGAAGTTGATCTCACTGTCGATGAATGGATGGCTGGCGTGCAGCTCGTCAACTGGGCAGGTCAGATGAGTAATGAGAGGAGAAATGAAGGCCAGCTGCTTTGCGATGTGATTGGACTTGAATCGTGAGTTTCACTGACAACATGAGTGGAAGCTCCAATGCTGATGAGAGCCAGACTGGTGGACGACATCACAGTGAGGAAGGCAGCGGCCGCCGATGACGCCGCCACTGCCTCTGCTATCCTTGGACCCTTTTTCAGACATGACCACCCAGTCCGAGACTTTGGAGGCACAATCACATTCAATACTCCTAAAGACGCCCAGGTGGCCTATGTACATGGCGTTGTGACCGACGCAAAAACTGGAAAACCAATTCAGAATGCATCGGTCGATGTGTGGCAAGCCAGCACAAATGGTACTTGCTCTCCATCTATCGACCAAACATGTGTGCTAACGAAAGGCAGGCCTTTATGAACAGCAAGACCCAGACCAGGTGGAGCACAACCTCCGAGGGAAATTTTATACCAACGCCAATGGCGAATATGCCTTTTACTGCCTTCGACCTACGCCATATCCTGTAAGACTCTTTCCGCATTTATTTTCCCTTGGTCAAAGCTAACAACGAACAGGTACCTTTCGACGGCCCTGCAGGCAAGCTACTGCAGCTCATGGATCGCCACCCATACAGACCGGCACATATCCACTACATTGTACAACACGAGGGCCACAAGCCGATCACGACGCAGATTTTCGATGCTGAATCGAAGTACCTGGATGACGATTCCGTCTTTGCTGTCAAAGACTCGCTTGTTGTCAAGTTTGAGCCCCGCAAAGGTGATGCCCAGGCAGAATGGGAGCTTGAATATAACGTGGCCTTGGCCAAAGATGACGAGAAGGGAACTGGCAGTGTGCCACAGGTGTCCTCTGGAGCTGGCTCTTAGGTCATCTGTAATATATCTTAATGACCGCAATTACGATGAGTTTCGTTACGACTTCAAACACTGTGCTTTCCGTGATCTGACTCCGGTAGTTCCGGAAATGGCATGTGCAAGATGAAGTCAGTGAGTTTGTGGCTCGGAAGCATAGACATCACGCACATTGTCAGCACTGTGGAAGGCTAGACCGCTCTGCACCAACGATCATCTTGTTGGAATGATGTCTGTGAGTCTTGGCTGCGTTCGATCCGATGGATGTGCATTTGCCCCGTTGAGAGGGCAACAGGAAAGGCTCGGCCAAGGCATCTTTCATTAGCACATGATCGTGAGAGGCTGAGACATGTATGTCGATTGTGGAGAAGAATTGCTTTGTCATACAAGTCTATATTCATGCTTCATCGTCCTTAAACCTCCCAAGCTTGAACAACTTCTTCGCATTATCACGTCCAATAGCCTTCACGGTATGTTCGCCGTCCAACTTCACATCGTTATCGTACCAGTTGCATGCATCCGGGAATGACTCGAATGGGTAGTCGATGGAGAACAAAATTCTCTCAGCTCCAATCTCCTTGATGCAATATTCGAGCGTAGGCGTTGAGAAGTGCCCGCTGGTGGTAATCCAGATGTTTTGTGCAAAGTATTCACGGATTGTCTTCTTGCAGTCCAGGCCAAGGGGCTTCTTAACATCCTCAAACCAGTGGTTGATACGCCAAAGGTCGAATGGAATGTGCTCTCCCAAGTGTCCGATGATGACCTTGAGCTTGGGGAATCTGTCGAATGTGCCGTTGGTGACCATTCCAAGCAGGTGCAGACTGACACCCTGTGCAAATGACAGAGGTGGTCCGACGAGCCACTTTCGTGGTGCCCAGAGCTTGTCGTGGAAGACTCCGGTTGGGTTTCTTGGGTGAAGGTAGAATGGCACATCGAGCTCCTGCACAACAGACCAGAACACATCCCACTCTGGGTTGTCGTAGAAGATCATACCAGTCCCGGACTCGTCGTTGCGCTGTGTGTCGTTCACAAGAGCTCCAAGGAACCCATACTCCTTCACACATCTTCGTAGCTCATCTGCTGCAGTCTGTGGATCGTGCATAGACAGAGTGGCGAATCCACCTAATCGGTCTTCGAAGCCTTTGATCTCCTTGGCAAGGTGGTCGTTCACTTCTCGTGCAAGTGCATCGGCTTCTTTTCGGTCCCAGACATCTTGAACACCTGGTGCTGTGTATGAAAGAATCTTGTAACCGACGCCGTACTTGTCCATGTTTTCGATGCGAAGCTTGTTGATGTCGTTGATCTCCTTGGTGTGCTTGGCTGGGTCAACGGCGAACAGGCTTGCCCACCATTGTGTCTTTTCGGCATTGCGTGGCAACGCAAAAGCCTCTTCCAAAGCGACTTTTCCCTTCATGTTTGCTGGTTATTGTGATTGAATCTGGGTAGGTACAGTTACGGTTTCCTGCCTTGAATGTCGAGATGTAGAGTAAAGTCCAGTCGACGCAAGATGTTTTGAGGTAGAGGACCAAGATGAAGTGCGAGGCTTGGAGCTTTTGTACAGACCTTCTTGGTCAAGAGTAATCAAGCTTGCAACGAATTCCTAATCTGATGCCACAAGGCCAAGGAGATCCCCTCGTGCTCCACGTCTCCACGTACCAAAGGCTCGCATGGTGTCAAGAGGCTCATCTTTGGCTTGACTTCTGCCGGCTTACGGAGGCGTGTTGGCTGGCCGAGCTGTCCAGCTTCGGACAAGGACGAAGCACGGCTAATGCACCTGCATCGGCTATGTTCCGCACCATGTACCCTGGGGCGAGGACGATGCCATCTTCTTGGCTGAAGATTGGGACTGTTGAGCTTGCATACAACTTCGCGCACTCTTTCGACGATGTTGTCGCTATGATTGTATCAAAGTCTTTGCTCTCGCGACGTTGGGCACGACTTCATGAGGTAAGAGTGTAGGAAGAGAGCTGAACTGATCCGAAGTTCCGATCGGAAGCATGTACGAGCCGAAAGGGTAAGGGCTATCAGGCCAACATGGCAACTCCAGGATTGTGCAAGATTTGGTAAGCAAGTCCGACTGCAAAGAAAGTCCGACGAACACGACGAACGGGGAGTGTAATTCTCGAAGCTACAGCGTCTTTCTGAGAAAGAGCTTCAGAGCTTGCAGCTATGCGTGACTACGGCAGGTGGGAGGCCAGCACCTGCCAATGGAAAGCATCTTGCCCGCTGCAATGGCGGTTCCAACATGACAAGGCTCTATCTGGTGGGCAACTGTCTCCCATCCTTCTACCACCATGGAGAAGTCTGCCAAATACCAGATATCCCCGCAGATCTATGCCCGGCTTGACTCAGGAAAAAGAGAATATCGTCTTCTACGTTTCATTGGAGGCAAGCATGAATTGGCTTGGGAGCTTGGCACACACTCTCTGCTCAACGCACCGCCCTTCTATGCATTGTCCTATTGCTGGGGCAAGGCAGAAGCCGACAAAGCCATCACTCTAAGTGGCCATGAATTTCTCGTTCGACCGAATCTCTGCAACTTTCTGGTCCAAATGGCGAGCGAAAACCGGCGAGACTGGTTCTTCGTGGACGCGATCTGCATCAATCAAGACGACTTGTCAGACCGGTCAGTCCAGGTCGCGTACATGGGTGATATATACAGGACAGCTACCGAAGTCATTGCCTGGATGGACTTTGACAGTACTTATGATCCCAGAACTATGAGTATGACGCAAGAGCAAATGCAAGACTATGTGAGGAATTATCAAGCTTTGGAGAAGCTTCAACAAGGTGGCGACATACCTCTAGATACGCGTCAGACGTGGGAAGTATTACTACAGCTCATCCGCCAATTAGTTGTTGCGAGCGAATACTGGTCTAGGCTGTGGGTTGTGCAGGAGCTACTATTAGCCAAGAAGCTTACCATTCAGTGGTATTCACTCCGATTCGACTGGGAAAATCTGATAGAGATGTGTGTCAATGTACCAATCGGTACTGCTGGACTGCCGATCGAAGGACGCGGCAATGACATGGAAGTGAGTCTCATCGTTTCGATTCTGGCTTCGAGGTACTCACCGCTCGCACTTGATGAATTAGCAGAATCGGAAGCTGTATTCTGGAAAGCCTGACCACTAACTCAATCTCAAGGCCATGCGTAAAGGAGGGTACGATGAGGGAACGCTCATCTCCAATAACAGCTTCCAGTGTCGAAGCCTCTGGCACTGGTACAAACACGCGAACGAGGACTTACATGCCAGGAAGTTACTCTCCTTTCCCGATGCGTTCCAGAATTTCTCCATCAACAACTGCAGTGTGATCCACGACAATGTCTTTGCTCTACTAGGCATCTCAATTTGCATCATTCAACCAGATTACAGCCTGCCGTTGCTGGATCTGTACGTTTCTACTTTGTACCAGATCTTGCTGTCTCTGTGGTCTATGAAGCCGGCAGCGGTGTCATCGGTATCGAAGGGGCCTTACGATATTCTGCGAGGTCTCGGGCTAGAACCAACGACACTTCGAAAATGCGGCAGAGTGCTCATTTACGCGTTCCAGATTGAGCCTTTTGATGAGCTAATCTTTCTTGTCACATACTTGGTTGTCAGAAGATTCACCATTGAGGGTAGCACATCGGACGCAGCGATTTGGTCACTCTCAGCTGATTGGGTATACGACTCTCAATACGTGCGAGACGGTCGCAAATCCCGCAGCATACTCAAGAAACCATGGTATTTGAGTGAAAACCAGGCCTTGAAAAGGATTAATCAAGGTATCACAAAACGCATAGACAGCGCTATGGACATGCTGCGAGACGTTGAGCAGTCGGATAAAGCCATGACAGCGACTGCTTGGAGTGGATCTGCCAACGATGGGCGAACGAAGCGCGTCAGCGAATGGGTCGCATCGATGGATGGTATTTGTGAACAGCTTTGGCATCGATGGACGCAGGAGAAGAGAGAGCGAACGATGCCTGAGCAAACTGACCCGGACTTGTAGCCGACAATGCCAGCCTGGGAGAAGACACCAAACCGTGCAGTGAGTCATCAAAAAATTCGCGAAGTCATGAGTATGGAGATGACGATTGCATATCATTGATGACTAGGAAGCTATCCGGTGCAACACGTAGCAGTGCAAATCTCTTCCTTCATTTGTCAGTCAACCGCCATTGCAACAGGCAGAAACCGCAGGAAGAAGAAGTAACCGTGGTACTTTGATTATCAGGTCCGCTTGGTACCTTTAATCACTTTTCCATGCTCGTCGACCTCGACTGAATCTCGTGGCTACGAGTTTTGTTTAGCATGAGCTCAGAACAATGCTTGCAAACGGAGTCGCATGTGCAATCAATCTGAGGATGGGTCTCCCTTGTCGCTAGCGACGACGAGGCGCGGGAATATGTCACCGGGTTTGCCTGACTTACCACATTCACAAAGCCTTCAACCATCTCGTCCGCTGTCATGCATGGAGAATCCTTCCCAGCTGCTACACTACCAATCGCCCCAGCGAAAGGCTTGCCATTCCGCTCGAGTTCCTCTGGCTTTGGGAGACCTTTCTTATCGATCATGGTGTAGCCCTCACTGAGCTCCTTGTCTTTGATTTTGGAAAGCTTGTCGCCAGGCATGGTCGGCGCATCGATCTTCTCGAAGGGTTCGTCGAGCTTGGGAATTTCTTGCTTTGCTTTGGCCTCTGCTAGGGTGGGCCACTCAGATTTGCCCTTCTTGGAGTTCGGATTCAACGACATAGCGAATGCTCGATCTGCTTCCCGATGCCAACAGAACTCCCAGAGACCCGGCGACGCCTCATATTATGGCTTGACTTGATGTTTGCTGCGCTTTCGTGTTGACAGAACATTTGCTTGAGAACAAACCGTGATTGCGCCATTCTCGCAAACGGGAACTGGCCTTTTGTGAAGATGGAAGTTTCTTGATGCTTAGGAAACCAGGTCTGGTTAGCATCGCCCATAGCTGAATGCTCTAATTATCCTACACACTGGGCGATGAGGACGCAGACTTGTTCCGCTTCGATGACTCCTGTAACCTTAATCAAATCGTCAAGAGTAAGTGATAAGCATACAATCAAAAGCGAGGTCGTATGAGCAATATGAGCAGTCCTGACTGCACGTTTGACTTCGGTTGGTTAAAGAAAGTTTGCTAAAGGATCACAGAATGCAAACCGTGCTCACTGGTGGGTTGATCGAGTGGTATTCTGTATGGAAGTATCTCCAGCCAAGTGCGTTCTCCAGTCTCGGCACCTCGGGCAGTCAAGGATGGATCGAGTACGAAGACTTTTGTAACAAGAGGTTGGGAGTCAACTCAAAAGGTTCAGCGCAGTCGATGTCATTCAAAGAAGGAGGCTGGGAACGGCCACCACTTGGTTCAGGATGCCACGATTTAGACTGCTGCTCCGCGTGGTCCGGCTCATGGTATCGAGGTTCTACCTCGATGCAGTGACCTAATCAAAGGCTTCAGGCGGGGCTTGCAGGCTTGCGAAGCACCGTCGCTTCATGTCTGTCCTTCCTATCGTGGAAGATCTTTAGAGCTGACCACGATCGTTGGTGAAGCATGGGTAGTCATGGACGTCACCAATCTGACAAGCGAAGAGCTGATTAGAAGGGATCGGTGTCACCAAAGCCGATAGATTCGATTCTAGAGCTATGGTAACCCATGCCGTCCTCGTAAGAACTGTTGCCGTGTCACGGAAACGCGAGTCTCCGAAGGAATAGTTGATTGAGCTTACACTTACGTTGAACTTGATTCGACAGAACCCCTGTTGTGCACAAGGTATGTTTAAATGCATGCTTAAAGCTTGTGCGGGGATCGAGGGGTTGGTGTTGTTGTATCGTGGGCGGAGATGGAGCGGAGTAAAAACCGATGGTGATGTTTGGGCTCGAATTAACATGGACAGCCCTGCTCGCAGTCAAATGCAGAGGAGTCGAGACAATCCGATAAAGCTACCAGCGCAAGTGTCGAGGCCTGGGAGAGGGCTGGCGTGCGATTTCCTCTGTCGGGCACTATCGATCGGATGCCCACGATTGCCAACATATATCAGAACTGTCAGCCTTCAAGCTATCTCAGGTCCCTTTGCTTTTCTCGCAGTTTGACCAAAGACAGCCGCTATCATGAAGACTTGTCTTGCGTTCTTGAGCTTCTTGCTCTCGTCCACGGCCATGCCAGGTCGGCGTCAGGACGCACCGTCCCTGTGCGACAAGTGTGAGCGAGCCTTTACCATTGACATCGCCAGCCCCAGCTAACATGGAGTGTGGCCAGACACAACTGCGCTACTGAAGGATAACACAGCCGCCAACCAGCAGACTGTCCTAACGCTGGTGGGTTACGCACAGCGATGAATTGACAGACGGCAGTGCTGACACGATTTCCAGATCGTGAACACGGCTGTCATTGGGAACTATACTTCCATGCCAGGTTCACTCGTCAAAGTTGACGGAATCCTCGCTCCAGGCACGGGCGAATATGAAGGCGTCAATCTTGCTCCATACTTCAGTGGCGAAGGCCCAACCACCAACCGGGGCGGCGACCAAGGCGTCATGGTCAACTTTCTCGATGGAGGCGGCGCTGACCCATTGAAGAGCAACATGCCTGCGAACGACCCAAACAGTAATCAAGGGTGAGTCATACAGTTTCAGAATTCTGCAATCCGTTCGTTGACTGATAAATCTCTCAGCATTCTGATTTCCCACCTTTACTCTTACTTCGCCGTCCTGCTAGGATGCTCCCAGTTTGGCAACACCGTCTCGCCCTATGCAGGCAGAACATCAATGTACGAGGTACACAAATTCATGAAACTCGACAACCTTGCCGTTGGATGGTTCATCCAGCAGGTGGGACTGGCTGCTGCGAGCTTCGGAGTTACCAATGAGGACGTCGCCACCGTTGGCAAAGCGCTTTCGGATACGTTTGGCAAGAGATGTAGTCCTCCGGCAAGCGTTCCGCCCAGTGCAGAGCCTATGCTACAGGCAATCTGCATACAAGTGAGTGAAATTCTGGTGTCGCATCTGGAGTTGCGCTCTCGCTAACAGTAATGCAGTCGAACTGTCCATTGGCTGATATGCCGATGTGCGATGCGTATGGAGAGGGCTCTGCGGGATCTGCAAGCCCAGCGGGATATGGTCATGGTGGCATGTGAACATGAAGCGCAGCCATCGCACACACACGCCGTATCTTGCAACTGGACTCCCTTCCATGCCTGCTGCGGCCTTGGAGGAACGTTCATAGTATCCGTATTCGACAGTCTGTTATCCCGTTACTGAACTAGTTACCAACGGTAACAAAGCTGGTGTCATGCTTCCGATAGTAGAAGGTGAAGGTTTCTCGCCGCGAAAGCGCATGAGGATGCCTCGCAGAGCGTCGTGCAGAGATATTCGGAGTCTCTCGAAGCACCATCGTGTGAAGATGGCGTATTGAGGACAAGCAGGCTTGGAATCACTGTGATTCATCATCGGATGTCGATCGTAGAACACGACCATCCGTTGTCTTGGCAAGTCTTTTCCATATGGCGAACGCTTCAATGACAGTGGTCAAGAATAGTGCAGAACCCAAACCGATCCAAAGGCCAGAGATACCCATTTTCGGCGGACCCAGCTCGAGAAAGATTGCCACAGGAACGGCATATAGATAATTTATCGTCATTGTGCACCAGGCTCCGATGTCCTGCCATCCAAATCCGCGCCCAATGCTATGTGGCCAATTGACTGTTGCATCCCAGATCATGAACACCGCTGCATATGGGAGTGCCGCTTTGACAATCCGCGCGACTTTGTCGTCGTGGATCAGGTACCGTAAAGTGAGAAAGATGAATCCGGTACCGAGGAGAGCATCGAAAAGTCCAGCGATCAGGAAAACGACTGCGTACCATTTCATCACCTTGCGTGTGGAACCTGTCATTCCGGCGCCGACCAGCTGTCCGACTCTCGTTGAACATGCCACGGATGCTGAGAATGGGACATGCCAGACCAAAGTCGCGATAGTTCCAATGAACGTTTGTCCAGCAAGTGCTTCGTCGCTCACAAATGCCGTGGCGAAGGTCAGTATCTCAAAGCACATCCATTCGCTCAGCGTCATCAGAGTTCCTGGAATCGCGAGCCGCATAATGAGACCCCATTCTCTACGCCACTCCGAGCTGATTTCAGAGGTTGATGGCCAGCATTTCAAAGTCGATGGCTTGACAAATTTAGCATACGCCGCGAGGAGAATTGGCCTTACAAAGTTCGTTAGAGACGCCGAAAGTGCTGCGCCAGCTACTCGCATATCGGCGACATAAACCAGAAGGTAGGTCAGTCCAATATTGATCGGCAGGCAGAGGATGAGGATAATCATTCCTGCGGTGAAATCGCCTTGAGCTTGCATAAAGCGCTTCCCGTTCTCGAATGTTACAAAGCCAGGCACTCCGATCAATGTGTACCTCAAGAAGCTGCTTGCATGCAAAGCCAAGGATTGAGAAGGTACTATTGCTGCAATGAGCGGACCGGAACAGAGCCAGAAAGTACCTATGGGTATCACTGCAACCAGGTGAACAAGTATGGTTGCGCGAATCGTATATAGCCCGACATCAGCAAGACTCGAAGAGCCATAAGCTTGTGAGCAAAGCGTGTCAAGTGCAGTTGCCATGCCTCTGGAATATCATTAGCAATTGCTCAAGCTTGAAAGGCAAATAGTTCAATACTCAAAAACAGCGAAACCAGTAATGTTCGCCGTTGTTATGCCCAGCGAAACTCCAGCAATTTCCTCAGTAGAAAGCTGCGCCGCAACCACAATGATGATGACTTGGTAGGCATATTGCAAGAAGTACGTGATCACCAGCGGTCCTGAGTACCTGACCAGGATGGACGCCTCGGTTCTCAAGGAAACCTCCTCGATTACAATTTCCTCATCGTCTTTGCTGGTGGCGACGCTCTCTTCGCTGCAGTTGTGGTGAATATGCGAGCGATTATCGCGGAGAAGGGGCGTCGACTCGGTTGGCTGGCCAGCAGCCGTTTCCACCGCTGCAGTCATCTTGTGCTTTCCTTCAAGAGAAACGTAGCAAAATTTCAACACGAGTTCAGCTACATTGAAACTTTGAGATCGTGGTTGTTGCAGACATTGGTTCGCAGGATGGGTTCCGAATTTTGTGTCACCGTGCATGATGCCCAGCCAATCCCGGCCCAACATGGGACCCACTGATGGCCCCTGCTGCATGGGAATGGCGGTGTCCGTTCCTCTCCCATCATTGGAACCCAGTTCCCAAAGCTTCATACACCATGAAGTGTGCTTCAGCACGCAGCTCGTTGTGTCGTGGCTCGATATCCGCAACACATTCACCTCAAATAGCCGGACACGATATGGGAAAGGATTCCCGCTGGAGATTCACCAGACAAGTAGACACGAACAAATATGCTCACATTTGGGAAGCTTTGGTGAAGTCTACCAGACAGCTCGCATGAGCACTGGTGCCAACGAACTTAGGCGAAACCATTTTCGCAGGTATCTGGACCGAGTATGCAATCTTCCATTTGTGATGTGTCTGGCTCTAGGGCAGCGTATAGCCACCATCAATGATCGTATCGCTTCCAGTCTGGTATGAGCTGGCATCTGAAGCAAGGTAAAGGTACAGGCCTTTGATCTCTCGGACATGACCCTGTCGCCCGAGCGGCGTCATTCTGTAAGCCTCGCTTTGCACTTTCGGTGCAGCACCCATCTTTGTATCGAAGAAGCCGGGAGAGACAATGTTGACCCGCGCGAAGTCCCGCCATTCTCGAGCGAGTGATCTGCCGAGATGCCTGATGGCGGCTTTTGTTGCATTATAGACCTATCACTATCAGCTGCATGCCCATGGCCCGAGGGTCTCCGTGCTTACTGGCTGATCAACAGGCACATTGACGATGTGTGCTGAAATACTGCCTGTAATGATGAGGTTGCCGAATCCTTGCTTTTTGAACACCTGGCCTGCAGCGCGAGCCTGCCACACGACACCATCGGCTGATTATGTTAACAGAAAATACAGTCTGCTCAGCTCTGTGGACACTTACTGTTGACTTCCATCTGCTTCCTGTACTCCTCATCAGAGGTCTCGAGAAGTGGCTTCGAGATAGCCATTCCTGCATTTGCGACAAAGACATCTAGTCTTCCGAAGTCTGCAACTATTTGTTCAACGACCTTGTCAACACGATCAGAGCTTGACACTTCTAGTTGGTACGCCTTCGCTCGAATGCCGTGCAGTTCGGCAAGCTTGGCGCCTTTTGAGATTGCTTCATCGTTCGAATTGTAGAGGAGAGCAACATCACCACCTGCTTCAGCAATAGCCTCAGCAGCAGCCCATCCAATACCCGCAGAAGCACCAGTGATGGCAGCAACTTTGCCCTTCATGCTGAATTGTTGCAGGACATTATCTGGGATGTCTGGGAAGGGCTTTGGTTGCCGCGGAGTGGCATTCGCGTCCTCGACTGTCATAGACATTTTGAATATGTGATTTCGTTCGTTGCAAAACCCGTAAATGATGATCAAATGAGAGGCAATGGCCCACCGAGAAATATATGGACGATTGACATCGTGGAGTGCAGGTATGCTGTCACCCCAATCGAAGCTTTGGTTGGTGGAACTGTCTCGGCCGCGCGCTCGCCGACACGAGATGGCTTGTCTGGCAGGCGTTGCAGGGTCGTTCGTCACCTCCGGCCGTGTCTCGACATTGCATCTCCTCCTGCATGGCCGTGAATCTCACGCTCCGACAGCTGTGAATGATGCCTGCTCGATGAGAAGCGTTTGCCTGCGAATAGATTCCCGACTAGAAGTATGGACACTGTATCGGATGACATCAGGCAGATCAGCAAGCGATCCTCTGCATCTTTTCTCAGCTCGTTCAGCTCGTCCAGCTCCACTTCTGGTGACGATGCACGATAAAGGTCATGGTATAGATGGCTAGTACCGAAGAGACCCAGTCGAACAGTTCGGCGACCAGCAGTCCATATGAACCGCCGAACAAGAAGTTCAGCTCCACGAGCGACTACCTCGAATGGCTCTCCATAGCAGTCATGGAAGCGCACACCACGAGCCACGGCTTCGACCCCATCCTCTTCCAACACGTCGCTTCCGACTTCGAGATGGTCAACGCGTCGGTGCACGAATGTCCGTTGCCTCCGGCTGCCAATCTCGCGGAACATCTGCAACAGATTGTGCAATTCAGGAAAGACAACCCGGGGTGGAAAGTCAACGCTACAAATGTCAGCGTCAGCTTGCTGAAAGGCTCCAACTCGGCTGAGGTGTGGTTGACGATGAGAGGGTGCGATGCGGACGACATCACGTTCAATCGTGAAAGTGTGAGCATATTACATTGGCGGAGACGCTCTAATGATGGCGTTTGGGTCTGCTACAGGCACACTGGGATAAGAGGCCCGGGGGATAGCCTGGCCGCCACTGGGGTATGAAGGCCAGGAAAGAGGTTGTGTCTCAAAGGGCAGACAGGCGGTGCGCCGCGGTCGTATACCCGGGTGGGCGATGGGTTCCACCAGCACCATGCCTGCCGGACCGCCCTGCGCGTGAGCAATTCAAGATCCATAGCGTGATTATGAGATGCTCACAGAACACGTTTGCACAACATACTTCCTTTAGACCGTAGATGCGGACCAACCAAGGGCCTCCTGCACCGGATCTCAGATGTGGATTACCGATTGGAGAAGACATTCGACACAATGTCGTGTACATGAGGTTATTCGAAGCAAATGCTAGTACATCGACCGGCTCGTTCACTGGAAATGCATATTTCGACCAGTACTTCTTGCCGTGCTCATAATTTGGACGTCTGTTTCTCTTTCTTCATTTCGTCTGCCGCCATTTCACGCAGAACCTTCTTCAAGATCTTACCGCTCGGATTCTTGGGCTGCGCTGGGTCAGTGTATTCCGAAGTGCGACAACAGTGGCATGAACTCACAATTTCGTCCAGAAACACCACACCTCCGTCCGGACGCTTGAATTTCGCGAGCCGCGAACCCATGAACTCGATGATAGCTTTTGCGTCCAAGTTCTTGCCCTCGTCATTGCTCTTCCTCACCACGTATGCTCGCGGATACTCGGAGTCGTCATTCTTATTCCTCTTGACACCAATGACGCCCGCATCTGATATCCCTGGGTGGTCCAGCAAAACTGCTTCCAATTCCGGTGGTGCAACCTGGAAGCCTCGCACTTTTATTAACTCTTTCTTGCGATCAACGATGTACCATTTGCCGGTCTCTTTCGCACAGTACGCAATATCTCCTGTATGGAAGAAGCCATCTTTATCCCAGCTGTCGGCTGTCGCCTTCTCATCCAAGTAGCCTGGGATGACCGTCACGCCTCTTATGCAGACTTCACCGCGGACATCGTAATCAGTGATTTCTTTGTTGGGATCGGCAATGTCTACGATTTTGAGCTCTACGCCTGGGACAGGACGGCCACAGCTCCCGGTGTCGTCGTCTTCGGGGTAGGGGAAGTTGGTACAGATGCAGCTCTGGATGAAGAGTACATTAGCATATACTATCAGAACTTTCAACGGAAGAAGTGGACAGCATACCGTCTCAGTCATGCCCCAGACTTGCGTGAAAGGAGCGTCCTTTGCCAGCAGGGCTTGGAATTTCGCTTGCTGAGTCTTCTCCAAGGGGGCTGCACCACATGTTGCGAACTTGATACTCTTCATCGAATATTTCTTCGTCAAGTCGGAGTTGATGATCTGCAATACCATGGGTGGCACAGTTGCGCAGTCTGTAATCTCGTACTTTTCGATATACTTGAGAAAAGCTTCGAGATCGAATCGACGCATGATGTATGTGTCCACGCCATTGTTTAGCGGGCTAAAGTGCGTGCAGGGGGCTGTGGCGACGTGGAACATGGGTGTACATTGGAGACGTTTGATCTGTTCAACGGGATCAGTCGCTGCTGCTGGACAGAAATCAGGTCTGGCTCACCTGGTAAGGTTTAGGTTTCCAGTCATTGATCTGGATATGCTGCGCAATCAGATTATAATGCGTCAGCATGGCGGCCTTGGGAAGTCCTGTTGTCCCAGAGCTGAACATTCTCGCTGCTGTTGTCTTCTTCGAAACCTCAACATCGTCGAATCGCTCCCAATCTTCTTCGCCATGCTCAAGAAGGGTCCGCCATGACTTGAATCCGGTTGGCACCTTCTGTCCCTCTCGATTGTCGAATATCAGTATGCGGTCTCTTGATATTGATCCAGAGTCGTCTGCAGCTTTGAGTGCGTGTCTCAGAATCTCGGGCTCGACGATGAGGAATTTGATGTGTGCTGCTTTGATTGCGTGGGCGAGCTCGTACGGTTGGTAAGAGGGATTTGTGCCAGCGAAGATTCCTCCAGCTGCTATGATACCATTGGCAAGGATTGAGTAATTGATCTGGAGCTTCAAGTCAGCGGAGTGGCACCAATAGATGTAGGAAAGCGATCTGTGACATACATCATTGAAGCTGTGCACACACACGGTGTCACCTTTCTTCAGTCCAGCCTTTCGAAAGCCAGCAGCTAGCTTGCGTATCGTACTTCTTGCCCGAGCAAAAGTATAATGCCGTTTGGTGTTGTCCGCATCGATGTAGATTTGCTTGTCCTCTTCCACTCGAGGATTGTCAAAGTACCACGAAATCAAGTCCTTGCCTGGAAACTCAAGCTCAGCTTCTTGCTTGAAGACCATATTCACGAAATGCTTCCAAATCAGTATAGACTGGTGATCAAAGTGCGTGATACAGAGAGGTGAAGTATACTACCTCACCCACATTCTAGCATTATCACATGTGTCTTTTGCCGAGATCTGCATAAGCCATCATGGCAATTATTCTGTTGTGCCGCCGGGTATGATCGTTTTGGGATGGATAGCTTGAAAGTTCAAGCGTCATGGCCCTTGTACCTCGGAGAAACGGTGAAGTTTATTCTCAGCCTCTTGAAGCCCAAGCTGTTGATTTCGGAGCCGATGAATTAATGCCTCGCTCGAACTCTTGCAGTTGGAGTTATGAGAAGCACTCGCGGAATGAACTTGGTATGCAATGCTTCATGATTCATTCACTACATGCTGAAGTAGTGTCTATATGAGGCCGGCCAAAAAGTGGCATGGCCTTCAACGTCTGTTCCTGAGGCCAAGCTGTCATGCCATCTGTTCGCGGGACTGAGTGCTGGTTCATATTGTTGGACGGAGTCACATCAGCAGCCTGCGTACAAAGCGTTGGCGTAAAGTGCGTAGGTATCTGCGTTGTTGACGGCCTGCTGAGAGGATAGAGCCCTTGAAGCCGAGTATCCATAAGCGTAGTCGTCCGTGCCTGGAGAATAGACGGCGGGTGCATGAGTCTTCTCTAATAGTGTTACATACAGAGTCAGCGCCAGAATTACCTCAAATAACGTTGAGGTAGGAGACAAGCTCAACTCACCATGAAGTACCGTCGTTGCTCGATCCTGGCCGTGACATCGCTTCGAGATAGCTTGAAGGTCATCGTAGAAGATGTCGCAGTAGGCAATGTAGTTCTGCGAAGGCAAAGTGTATGCGATCACACCTGATTGACAAGCGCCGTATTCGTCTTCGCAAGATGACTCGGTGACGCCGCTATTGGTAGTCGCACACTCATCAGCGACAGCCTTGAAACGGGCGGCCACAGTACGAATCACAGAGCTTGAGGAAGATTTGAAGTATTCTTGCATCTTGTGGCCAGCCTGTGCTGCAGAGGCGGCATTGTTGGCAAGATCGGCGCAATTGGAAAGAGCGGTCTGGAGAGCAGCTCCCCGTTCTCGAGAACAGCCTTGGGTGTCGAGCTCAGTTCGTTTGTGAGCGATCTTGTGAGCAAGGTATGGGATTGCTTTTGCTTTGTCGCCGTCGATGTCCAAGGTAAGGGTGTTGCTCGAAAAGGCCACTGATTCTCCGGAAAGAGTCGTGCTGTTTAAGTCGGCGCAAGGCATGGAGCCAGTTGCGCGAACAGTGTATTGGTCTGTGTTTTCGACATCTGCCAGCTGTCAGTGTCTGGTCGGTCCCATGGGGCCATGTGAACATACCGTAAAGCTCAGCGACATCCACTTCGGTCGAAATAGTCTGACCTGGCTCAATGGGCACGAAGTGGGTGGCTTCCAGATTGGTTGTGGCCATGCGGAGCAGGATGCCATTGAATGCTGCACGGGAGGCTGTTGTATGTCAGTGGTGAAAGTCGAAGTGGATTTGGATGCCACGTTTTACCTGGTCCGTTGACAGTGAACTTGTCCACTGGCGAATCTCCATCCAGGAATGTACCTCTGTAGAACAAATTGTAGCCACGAGCGTCGTTGTTGGTCACAGAGGCCTTAACCTTGCTGTCGCCCAGCGAGGTCAGCACAACAGTCAGTGGAGTATCCCGCTTGAGCAGGTCCACTGCTGCGCCACTGGCATAGGCGATCCAAGTCGCCGCGGTAAGGAGTGAGAAATGCATATTGGAAGCGAGGTTTCAACAGCCGGCAATTTGAGAGCGAATGCGTCAACGATTGAAGCTGTAATGTCCAAGTATCAAAGGGTATCGAAGGAGTGACAAACCCTACCAGAGGGGAGAAAATGTATGAAGGAGAGACAGAAGTGAAAAAGCTTCAACCGAAGACGATTGTCGAACTCGCAGAGGCCGTGGTCTTGTGAAGTAAAGTGAAGTATGTAGCAGGCCTTTATAGCCGCAACCTACTAGTCAGACATGGCGATACTCCTGCAGTGTAATGAGGCTTGCCGAGAAGGACTACGGCTAGCTCTGCGGACATCCTACCGCGTCCAGAGCAGTTGCCGCCCGACACGGAAGGCAGAGTCGTCTGAAGCAGATCCAGTCGGGCGTAGATCATGGACTGAGACGGGGTTCCAAGCTCAACATGCGGCGCATGGAGTATCTGGGCGGCTTGGCCCTGTGACAAACAATGCAAGAGCGCAACGGTGATCACATGAACGATAGGACGGCGCGAAGGCGAGGATGACGGGCTAGCGCGTTCGTTGTGCTTCGAGTTTGCCTGGTAAGGCTGCGGAGGCAGCTGTTCGCGAAATTGGTCTTGCATGATAGATAGTTCTTTGTGTTCCCGCGGACCTGTTGCCTCGTCAAGATATTCATCTGCTATAGAATGGTAGCAATCGCCAAGTAGCTGCGTGGAGAAGGATTCGCATGCACTACACTGCCGTTTGGGCCTCTAACGGATGGTGTATGTGTCCGTGAAAGCATTCGTTCCCTAGGGCACCAATGAGAAGTGAACGACGTTGGAGAAGATGTACCCTCTCGGACAAGCGCTGGTGTTTGAAGCACAGGACGATATCTGAAACATGCAGGGCGCGTAGGGACATCTCCCTTTGAAATGGACATGACTGAGCTTTGGCACCCGACTGCATCTACTCGGGGCTGAAATGCAGGAGAACGAAGTCTTGTTTGACGGAATCCAGAGTGTACGAGCGAGCGATGCCCTCAAATTGATGGAAATGTGGATGGAAAGACGTAGGCGGAGAAGTTCGGCGGATTCAGGTTGAGTGAGCAGCACAGTCTTGGCACAGGAACGAGGCGCTGTTGGCGGCTGAACAGCTCCACTGCACGTCTTCCAGTCGAAACAGGCGTCGCAGCGCGCTTCATCGCGTGCAACAGAAGACCGCCACCGCGTTGCAGTCTGCGTGAGCTCTTTGATATGCTCGGAAGCCTCCCGAACAGCACACTCGCGCCGACCGAGTCGCTGGGCTCCGCGACTGCCCAAACTCGTGCATGTTCGCCTAATGCCATGTGACGACTGACGAGCGTGACTTAGGCGAGGCGCTGCTATCACTCGCGCTGCCATGACAGTGAGGACCTCAACTTGACAACGATGCTGACATCGAAGAACGTCGCCATCTTTGCAGGACTATCCGCAGCCTGTGCCACGGTTTACTACTTGCAGAGCACGTCTTTCATGAGCACTCCGTCCGCGGATATGGCCAGTCCATCCAGCCAGCAAGCTCACGAGCCGACGGTCGACGATTTGCGCATCTTCCTCTCACATACCTGGCTTCCAGTGCCGACCGTCAAAGTCACGATTCAGAACACCCATCCCACGGCGACCCTCAGTTTCCTGACTTGGGATACACCGATCGACAAGTCATCACTGAACACGGGTGTTCTGCAATTGACCGACGCTGTGTCTGGAGAAGCAATCGACGGCCCTGGTCTGAAACTTAATCGCTTGTTACCGCCGCCTCGCGATGATGTGGTAGAGCTGGCAGCGCAAGACGTTGTGGAGGTGGAGATCGAGCTCAAGGCACCATGGATACCAAGAAGCAACAAGTTGGTCAAAGTGCATGCAGAAGGTTCTTGGAGGGCTGTCTGGACAAAGGCGAAAGATGAGGTCACGCATGACGAGCTGAATGCTATGAGTGGACCTGGCGTCTTGCAAGGACCATTTCGGAGTGTCAGAGATGTTGAGCTGGAACTGTCGGAGCGGTGACCATCGGAACAAGATTCAGCAAATCAATGAGTGCGCTGCTTGAGCTCAGGTCTCCATGCAGCGATTGTTAAGGTAGTGCCTTGACAACCCAAGGCTGAATGCATGGTTACCACTGAAGTTCCTCGATGTTTCCGTCAATCGTGGACTCAACAACCTCAACGAGAACTGAAAACCCCAGCACGGCTGATGATCGACTGGTCGCCAGCTACCCATTCTCCTCTGCACCGACATTCAACGTGTGCGACATGGCAGCTTTTGCGAGGGGCATCGAGTTGTTGCCGTCGTTGTGCCAAAAGGAAAGCTGCAGGCCTCGGAACGGTCCTTTCACGTGAAGGCTGAGCACAACGCAGGTAATATTGTGCCTTGCAGCGACTATAGCGCAGAAACTCCCAGAGCGCCCAGGACTTGCTGCTTTACGCCAGGAGCCTCCTCGCCCGTGCTGTATCCATGCTAGAAGGCTGGAGCCCAGCCGGCCTCGTGCAGAAGGGAATACAAACCCGCAACACTGGAACTCGAATGATGGGGGTCGAGAATATGCCAAGATGGGCCTCATGTTGAAGCTCCACAAGTCAATGCAGTCTTGTGTAACTCTAGCAGTCTTGACAGAAAAGGTACGTCAAGATGCAAACACTGCAGACAGGGCTATGACTCCGTGCTACCACACTACATTGGGCCACCTCGGCTGCCGCGCCTAAGCGTGACGGCGCCAGGAGAGCCCGGGATCGATCTATGCGCTCTCAGCCGCGAGCAGTTCTCTACAAGGCGTAGGGCTCTGTGATGCTGACTCTTACTGCAGCTCAGCCCTGGTCTACAATGGCGTCTAATTTGCTTCTGGAACGCCACACTCCTGTCAGCAGGAATAGACAAGTGCTGTCAATATACTGCACGAATCAGCAAGATGCTGACAGAAGCAGGTAGCCTTGGGCAATCATGTCGCCAGCTGCGCCTGTCCGAGAATCTCGATCTCATGATCACTGTAGACAGCGCTGTGCCACTCAGATTCAAGGCAGTGCACTCACTTGTGTCTGGGCAGGCGGCTGAATGGACGTTGGTGAGGCGCATGAATCCGCGAGCGAGGGGAAGCAGCAGCTGTGGCCAGAATCTGTGCTCCTCCATGCTTACATGCAGGCTGCCGCATGCATTCAAGTACAGCTGCCAAGACAGACAAGGAGCAGCCGTTTTGGGACGTTGGAAAGGATGAATAGGGACAGCACACGTGCGAAATGGTCCTGGTGGAGTAGGGCTGTGAAGAGTGCCCTTGTGCAATCGCCAACGCCCGGGGCGTCCAGGAGAACGAGAACGTTGAGCACGTGGAAGGCTACATCGCGAGCCACGCGAGCCAGAACGGACGCCATTGTCATTACGGTACTGCGCGACTTCATCCTCGAGGAGCGTGGCGCGATGACGGGCGGATGAACAGCACAAGACGGCGTGCCGCAGAAGCGAGATTTGCACCACGCTGTGCGCCACCGGCATCGTAAATGTGAAGCTCGCGGCGAGAATGTGAGGCATACTCAGCCCTTGGCGCAAGAGAACAATGTCGATTGTTTGTGGTATTGTGATGACAGTCTGGTTGATGTATGCTGGCTCCTGAGTAACATGGCACAAGCCAGGATATGCTGTGCTGCCGCGACGGGACCGATGGACAGATAGGCTGTCGTAGATCTGTACGCCCTAGCAACCGGCAGACATGCAGTGCAATGACGAGTCGCTCCTGCGCAGAGGCGAGCGAGCGGAGTGGGAATCAATAGCTGCTGTAGGGCTTGGCGGGTCGGATAGCTTCGCCGAAGTCGTGCCTCTGTCGTGTCGTCTCCTGCCCAAGCGACTCGACCTCCACTCGTCATCACTTTTCAATACTCTCCGCTCCGCACCCGGCGCGGCGCACGACTGCCTTTCCGAGGGCAGCGTTGCAAGTCCGAGACAGAGGCTGACTGGCGCGGCGCTCAGCTGAGGGTCAGCAGCCACCGCCGCCAGCGCGCGGAGCGGTCGTTGTATCCGTCGCCCAGCGGTTGCGAACCTTGCGGCAGCCACAACATGCGCATGTCCCCAGTCGCGCATCTCCCTCGCATGGATGCGGCAGTGCGCGATACCGCTTTGGGCGTGACACCGATCCAAACCGGATTGGCCCTTGACGGCACTCCACTTGTTCACAGACGCTGTGCTCATCGACGTGACAGGTACAGCGAAATTGCCAGGATCCGGATTCCAGCAGCCGACGACCACAAGGCCTCCACCCAAGAAGACGAGCATTGATATCGCGGCATCCCAAGACGCTCGACGCGCTCAGCGTCTGGGTGGCAGCATGCATTCGGCCAGCCCGAATACTGGACACGCTGGTCGAGGCGGTCACGGACAGCAGCTCCTTCACCTAGAATAAAACTGGTTGTTCTTGGCTCTCACTCGCCAAGTCCCACATCATCCACTGGCTTCTTGGCCCCCAGGCTTCGCTGTCTTTGCACCATCGAAACCCTTGCCGCAAACGCTACTCCGCCGTGCCGCACCATGGAGAGCCGTATCTGGGCAACGGCCACTCGAACGACTATCCCAAGTCACTGCACGCATCATCGACTGAACCAGGCGGAGCGCTCGCAATCCCAAGTCAGCGATATCTAAACGCAGCGCTCGACCAGAACTTGCCAAGGGGTCGTCGTGGCTGTGGGCAGGGTTGCATGCGCTCTGGATGCGCATTGAATGAGTCTCCACTCGCTTACCGCGCGCTGTGCTCGCGAGTCCGGGATGCTTGCCCAGGCGGACTTTGGATATCGGAGAATTGTTGACTGCTATTACGGGACTCTGCATGATCTGATGGCCTGCAGCTGAGTCTTGGGTCGCTACGAATGGCGGACAGCACAGATGCTATCGTCAACAAGCCAAGCGCATGGCTGATGGTCGGAACCCACTTCTATTTGCACAACAACGAACAGGTGGGTTGCTGTGGCACGTATATCTACTTCCATCTGCCTCGCCATTGTTATCTTTCGCTATCAGCATCTGCATCAGTCGCTTTCACACATTCGCTCACTTACCACAGTCGCCTACTCAGCGATCACTGTTTAATCTTCAGAAAACCTCAGAAATCTAATCAAGATGCACTTCACCACCATGGCGCTCGCTGCGGCGACTCTTGCTACTACTGCTCTCGCTGCTCCAGCACCAGAGCATCCAATCTGGAGAAACGAGTGGAAGGGCAATGGCTACGGCAAATGGGGCAAGGGCAAGCAGAACGCACCTCAGCCACCTACTCCAACATCGCCACCTACCACTGGCACTGACTGCCCTGCGCCTGCGCCAACCCCATCGTTCTGCTTGAACGACGAGCAGGCCGCTGCTGGTGCCGAGATCTTCCGCCGCCTCATTCAAGACTACTCTGACGAGCTTGCTCTCGAGGCTCTCACCGAGGACTTCATCGACTACTCTTCCGCTGTCAACATCATCCGCAACCGTGGTAACGCTGGTCCTTTCGTCGTCAACGAGATCTCGTTCGCCAGCCGTGCAGCTTTCATGGCCGCCCAAGGAGCACAGCCACTCATCCCATTCGACACCCTCAACACCTACCACGGCTGCGACCACGTTGCTACTCGCTGGCAAACTCTCCGCTCTGCCAATGGTCAGCCCACCGAGTCCAACAACATTGTGAGTAAGCCCGTGATAGTTCTGCTTGATAGATCGCTAACCAATGTCACAGCCTGTCGTCGGTAACGGTATCCTCGTTGTTGTCCCAGACGCCAATAACACCTACGGTTTCCGTGTCAAGGAGCTCTACTCCGAGTTCAACGCCGCTGCATGGCTCGTCAACAACGGTGTCTTCACCCCTTCGGCAGTCACCACCTCCAACTTCCCAGAGGCCACGGCCGGCCCAGCCAAGCGCGACCACGAGTCGCTTGCTCACCTCATGTCCGATGCTGGCCGCATGATCTAAACGACTTTTGAGATTGTGACGACATGACGGCATGAGTTTTCGCGACAACGAGACATGGTTGTGGTTCATCAAAAATTATATTGCATCACTTGGCGTTTTGAACTTGGGTAGAGCTCCGGCTCGCTTTTAACATTGTTTGTCTATGATCAGCAGGCATGAGCGTTTTCAGCTCGCATTGGCCGCATTTTCCGTACGCAGATAGCATGTGTTATGATAACTTTGACTTCTTCTCCCTCAAGTGCACTTCTTACCTACTTACTTGACTTCCACTTGCATTTGTATCTCACCAATGCGCCCAAATCCCGCGACTCGCAATCTCACCCACATGTCCATCGGGATCAAGGAAATACACACTATACCCGCCCCTTGGCCATTCCATCTTCCCATGACATTCTACTCCGTTTTCCTTCAAGGATTTCTCCCATTCTAATGCCTCAGCTTTGGTCTCTACTGCGAGACAATAATGTTGTCGAAGCTTCTCTCCGCCTTCGACCAAAGCTTGCATGGCTTTCTCTTCAGGTCCGTGTTTTGGTACGCAGAGATCTGGTTGAGAGGGAATGGGGTAAACGTCTTCATTTGTTTGGCCTAAGGCGAAGAGGAGGATTGTGGTGTTTCCGATAGGATAGACGGACATGCGTTCTTTGAGAATTGCGGGTTTGAGTTCTTCGGCTTTGAGGCCGAGGATGGAGGTGTAGAATGTGTTGGATTTTTGGATGTCCTGTTGTGAGGATGGGTGGGGTTAGTGCTGGTTGTGTGTTTGTGAGAAGTGAATTGGTATGCCGATAGGCTTGATGTGTTGAGACGATCTATTCTGGATGAAGGTATGCGAGAGGGACTAAGAGGAGATGGCTCCTTGCAATTTGTGCTAATGTTCTGCCTGGGTAAGATCGCATGTGGTACAGACCTTGACGTAGAGACACAGTTCGAGTACATGTGAGATCGCTGATGGTGGTGGCATGATGGGTACGATTTGTCAGAGGAAGATTCAAATCCTAGTATGAGCTTGGTGTTCTTTTCGTTCTTTGGTCTCTGGATGATTACTCAAGTGGTGATAGAGTGCTTGCTTGATGATTGTAGAGGTTGAGAGAACCTCAGGGCAGTGTCCTTCGGATGTTGTTGCGAAAGCATAATAACATCGAACCATGGACATCGAACATTCTACGTTGCTGAAGCGGGGTGAGTGCATCATCCCGCAGGCATTTGTATGGTGACAAGCTAGGTTCACGCGCAGAAGACAACCCTTGTGCATGCCGTGACCGGCCGTATGCATTTGGATAGGCACTCGGCTTCTTAGGGTTATTCTATCGACACTGCTTGGCGAGCACTGGTGAAGATGGGTAGCTGACGCCAAGCCTAGAATGTCTGCTTTACTTTGTGGATGAAATGGCTACGGAGGCAATTTGTGATCAGAGATGTACGTTGTAGCTACTGGGCATGTTACAATCATGCACAACCCTGCCAGAAAATACCCCGAATCCGAAATCCCTGATGAAGATCAGCGCATTCACGGCCATGTCCTGGCAGTGGAGCGCGAATGAGCAGCAATTACGAGCAATGAGCTTGCAAGTGCGTGTTCTGGCATCTGGCCATCAGCTTTCCGATTGCACGCCCTCACCGACTAAGGACCAGCCTCCTTCGGATGCTGCGCGAATCCAGCCTAATGATTCAGCCAAAGAGCGAGGCCAGGGGGCAATTTCCGCCGCTGACAAATTGTCCGCTGCGGCGCCTGTTGGGGCGCGGAACGATGACAGTGGTTCATAAGACATGATCTTTGGAGTGGACTGTCAAAGAAGGAGAATGAAGCTTAGCGTCGACTCGAATCCAAGGGTTGCGCTGATATTGATACGTCCGACGTGCTATAGCCCGGCTGTATTGAAAGCTTCCAACACTTCGTCATCACAAACAGAATGCGCCCTTGCTACACCTGTCATCCGGCTCCATGCCGTTGAGTGTTGCAAGCGAAGTGCAGAGCCATTTACCATCCTTCTTGTGAAATGTCAACACACAAACTCCAGGGCGGATGAGACCAGGGGGTGCGTTGTGCGCTTCATAATTGATATGGCAGTCTGCATGCGTATCGTCGACGTAGTTCACAATGTTCTCCGTGATCTGAATGAAGTACTCCGTGTAGTGGCCCCTGTAAGCGTGGTATCCTTCAATGTATCCGTCGAAGGTGAAGACCTTCTGGGAGCTCCAAAACGGATGTGTTGCCTGAAAGGCTTTGATGTCGTGCGTTTCATAGACTTGTGGATTGTCGAGAGTGAAAGTGTCCTTGTTCATTGCATCGATCATTCTGTCTACGGCAGTCTTGATTTCCTGGACATCTCGCTCCCAGCGCTGCGTGATTTCGTCGATGGGGTTCGTCATGTTTTCTGCGGAGCGTGTTGTGTTTTGGTAGACAAGAAGCGTGGACGGGCAGCCCTTTGTAGTCTGCGATGCAGGCCTGTTCGGATATCATTTCGAAACTCCCTATCGCCCTGGATCGAAGGTCAGCGCAGGGAACAGTGAACTCTAACTTCCGGGCCGAGATGGTTCGAGAAGCATTGGACCTTGGATGTACTCAGGCATGGCTAGCACCTCCTAGCGTGACTTGGAGCAGCATGATGTGCATCGCTCGTGAACCGGCAGTCGGCTGATGCTTCGCTGACGAATGGTGACTCGTGCTTTACTGACTGTCGTAGAAGGTTGCTGTGGTGCAAAATGCCAAGATGTATGTCGGCGTCGCCGTGAACGCATCCCTGCTATTATCTAGGCGAGAGATTCTCGGCGGCAGTTCTTGCTTGCAGCATTCCGCATAGGTCGACAAGAGGCAAGGCCGGCAGAAATTGTAGCCTCGAAGCCTGGACAGAGGGAAACGCTGCCCTGGACGGTTGTTCCCATCCGGAGTTGTAGGGAGGCAGTGTTTACGTTCTTGCTGGCACTTACATGGTGCTGCTTGTGTGTGCGGAAGTCTGATATGCCCTCAGGCACATGCGTTGCCGGTGAACCGATTGACCACGCACTCAGTCCAGCGTGAGCGGCGATCGCGCGAATTGCGTGTCATCGCCTGGAGGACAGGCGGCATTGCAGAAGGGCAAGCAAGAGGCGGAATTAGGGCATCGAGCCAGACTGCGCCGCATGCATTGTTGTTCAAGGGATGGCACGCAACATATGTGCGGCGCCATGCCTGCAGCACGTGGCCGTCGAGCGCGTGACAGCTGTGCGTTGTTGCTGGCGTGATGGCGTGAGAAGTATGGAGACGACGGATCGAGTCGGCGAAACCGGCGCTCTCCGATGACATTCAGTGCGCCATTCACTTCGTCCTTCGCGGCGCATCACACCACATGCTATCGTGATGTGCCATGCCACACGAATAGTCTGCGGACGGTGCGAACTGCCATGTGCCAGACTCGTAGGAATAGCGAATCCTTCTTCCAGCTAAGTGCCGCATGGTGAGTGGTATATCTTGCATCTCGAGCGCCGCCGGTTTGGATGCAGCATCACACAACAGCATCAGTATCACCAACAGCACAGCGTCCATTGGACACAAGGAGCAGATCAATCCCACCACTTCCAATCGGGTCTTCACGCCATAGAGAAGAACGAGCATCGGAAGTCAGCCGGAGAATGTCCATCGCAACAATCAAAGCTCTCACAGGCATTGGTGCACTTGCATCATTGCCCATGGGTGTAGCATATATCATGACAGCGGACCACTCAGCGTGAGCAGAGTCTTTTTTCGTCCTAGACCGCGATCCCATCTAACAATCGATCCAGCCTTTCATGGGGAACCAGTGCTGCTCACCGAATAGAGAACCGATTCAAGGTCTTTGACGATCGCGCCACGGACTCTTTACCCGCAGAGCAACGAAGGCATCGGCACCAAAAGATCCGCGAGGCTATGGCTGCCGATCTGTCGAAGACGAATGTGGCACTGTGAGAATTGGCTGCGGGACGGCAGAGTGTCCGTTCGGGCTACGGCTTTCGCGGTCCACATGGAAGCAGTGAATTGCGTCGACGGGCATTGTTAGAGGAGTTCCAGAGGTCCCTATTGTTTTGGAGATACCATTGTACCATTTTGATGTATTTTGCAATTGTATTGGAGCAAGAGCTCTTCGGCCTTCACACAGTCACGTCCAGTGTCTCCGTCTTCTGCACTCTTACCATGCTTCAACAAGACGGAGAATAGCACGGAATCCCTCGGCCAGGCGGTGGAATTCAGAGCGACGTCAAACGAGAACGCGCAACATGTTGCAGGTTGGCAGGTGATGTGCCAAAGAAAGAGTAGAGTTCGGACGGAGTCTCGATAGAAGGTGCGGGATGAGGCTCTGCTCTACCGAGGCACTAGCAGGGATTCCCGAAAGCTTGATCGGGTACTCGACAAGTGTTCGAGGGATGTCTGCCCGCTGCAAGTGGAAGGTGAACGATTTCTTGTGCCTTGCATATGCACATTCTCTTTCACCCACTGCACAATTCGTCCTTCGCTCGTGACAGCTGTTCCATAACGCCGCATCGACATGATCGCTTAGGCAGTCCTCGCTCTATTCCGCTGCCATCGATCGACCATCAATGTCCACTTGTCGTCTGTGATCCGACCAACATTCAGCAACGATGCTCCTCTTTTCCACACTTGCACTGCTCAGCTTGTTCGCTGTTGCATTTGCGCAAGACTACTACAAGGTTGGTCGCCTGGGAAGCATTAGCTGCGCTCTATGCTAACACCCATCGCAGATCCTCGGACTCGATAAATCTGCCGATGAACGCGATCTGAAAAAGGCGTACCGTCGCCTCTCAAAAAAGTACCACCCCGATAAGAACCCTGAAGACGAGACAGCGGCCAAAAAATTCGTCGAAGTCAGCGAAGCCTACGAAACGCTTGCCGATAAGGAATTGCGCCAGATCTACGACAGACATGGCGCGGAAGGCGTCAAACAGCACAAAGAGCGCGGACAAGGTGGGCGAGGAGGTGGCAGAAGCCCATTCGATATCTTCAATCAATTCTTTGGTGGCGGTGGTCACTTCGGTCATGGCCGACGACAAGGTCCCGACATGGAGGTGCGCATACAAGTCAGCCTGAAGGACTTCTACACGGGCGCCGAACACGAGTTCAAGATTGAGAAGCAAGTCATTTGTCCCAAGTGCGAAGGCACAGGGAGCGAGGATGGCCACAAGGATACTTGCCACAAGTGCTCGGGACACGGAATGGTGATTCAGAAACAAATGCTCGCGCCTGGCATTTTCCAACAAATGCAGATGCAGTGCGACATGTGTGGCGGGAAAGGCGAGATTATCAAGCACAAGTGCAAGACCTGTGGCGGCTCGAAAGTGATCAGAAGTGAGGAGGCCTACGACTTGACTGTGGAAAAGGGCATGCCGAGAAATGGCCGAGTGCAATATGAGAACGAAGGCGACGAGAGTCCTGACTGGGAGGCCGGAAGTCTGATCGTGCAGGTGGGAGAGAGTGATCCGAGGCTTGCGACGGACGAGAAGGACCGCACAGATGGAACATTTTTCAGACGAAAGGGCGAGAATCTGTTCTGGAGAGAAATTCTGTCATTGCGAGAGGCGTGGATGGGAGACTGGACGCGCAACCTCACACATCTGGACGGGCACGTGGTGCAACTTTCGCGAAAACGAGGCGAAGTCGTCCAGCCGGGGCACGTCGAAATCGTCCAAGGCGAGGGGATGCCCATCTGGCAAGACGAGAATGGAGGATACGGCGCATTGCACGTGGAGTATGTTGTGGTACTACCTGATCAAATGGAGAGCGGCATGGAGAAAGACTTTTGGAGTACATGGGAGAAGTGGAGGAAGAAGATTGGCGTGGATTTGCACAAGGACTCTGGGAGACCTGCGGTGCCACACGATGAATTGTGATACGAATTGTAGTTGCAGTATTTTTAGCGACACGTTGTAGAGCATAGAGTGCCTCTGGAATATGATGCTGATTGAATATGGCCATCTCCGAACGGCGCGCCTCGAGATGATGATGAAAGGAGAGCCTCGCTACAGCTTTCCGACTTCGTTGGACCAATCCGGAAGCAGGATCCTTCTTCCGAATATCTTGCCATTGTCGAGATTTTGAAGCGTTTGCGGCATGTTGTCGATGGAATCGGTGCTAGTCTCAGGCTTCAGAACGCCTTCTTTGAGCAGCTGCAGCACCTCATTCAACCCGTTCATGTCTCCGCAAAACGAGCCTTTGATCGTTAAGCAGTTTTGTGTTACAAGATATGGAACGACGGGGACTGTTTGGCTCAGCAGTCCTACCATGACGATGAGACCGATTGGGCGGATGATTTGTTGAGCGAGGCTTATGGTCTCTTCGTGTCCGACGAAGTCGATGACAGTGTCGATTACAATGCCCTTCTCGGCCAGGAGCTCTGGGATGGGTTTCGATTGAGTCTCAGCCGTGCAGTATGCATCTTCGGGTTGGAGGCCCATGCGGATGGCGATGTCGAGGGCCTCTTGTCGTTTGTCGAAAGCTATGATTCGCTTGACTCCGAGGTGGAGGGCTGTCTGTAAGCCATTGAGCCCGAGACCACCTAGTCCAGTGATGGCAATGGTTTGATCGGGTTTCACATCAGCTGTGTACTTGACAGCATGATACGCTGTTAGCAATGCGTCTGCAGCGATACACGCATGCTCGGCCGGTACTCCTTCTGGCACCTTTGCGCAAGCGTCTGCCCGAACGGCTAGATACTCCTGCATAAAACCATCGTATCCAAGGCCATACCCTCCCTTTTCAGAAGTCATGCAGATACGCTGATAGCCCGATTGGCACGGTAGGCATTTGCCGCAACCGGGAACGGGATGTATCGCTACCATGTCTCCGACTTTAAATGCGGACTTGTCGACTTCGGATCCTATCTCGATGATTTCGCCTGCACCTTCGTGACCAAGGGTCCACTCTTTGAGAAATTGTGCTGGTGCTTCCGGTAAGTCTCTGATGAGACAGTCGCTGTGGCATACTCCCATGGCTTTGATCTTGACGAGGAGGCCATTGGCTTCGACCTTCGGAAGCGGGATCTTCTCTTTGTGGAGTACTTTGTCTGCTCCTAGCGTGCACTTCCAAGCCCAAATGGATTCTGGTAGCGATGGCATTTTCAATATTGCGAAATGTTCGAGCTAGCAGAAGTTCGGAACTGTTCTGCAATTTTATTAAAGGTCAAGTACAAGCAGATTTGTGAGACTCGGTGATGTTGTAAGATGTGGTGATGAGGTGAGATTCGGTGATGAGGTGGATTTCTCGCCGCCGAGCGATTGACAGGTAATGTTCGCGTCGAATCTCCGCTGTTGATGGTGAAGCTACCGAGGCTGCAGTGTCAAGAGCTCTCAAGCTAAGCTCCGCCACGACCTTCTTCCTTCGTGTATAGACGATCCGATCCCACGCAACGACTTTTTTGATCCATTTAGGGCTGAACCTCGCGACTCCTGCTGATCCAGCGTCGTCTGGTCGACCCCAAGTCGAATTCACCTGGTAGGCATTCTTCAGTGCATGTATTTCCGGCGCCAAAAGCGAGCGCAGAGCGTTGCTGGCGATCTCTCCAGGCACTACGACTGATATCTTGATGGAGAAGAAGCGTATCACACCGGACCCACGAGTGGGCATTAATCGTCGTGCTATTCGAAACCTTCTGTAGATTCGCGACCGTGAAGAGATGTCCTACTTGCTCGCTGTCAACAGTCCATGGATTCGACCTACACGCATACACGATGTGTCATCGTTGAACAAGCCGTCTGCAATGTTCGAGGCTGTGCATCTACTGGTTGCGCCCATAGCACTGAGCAGCTCCCTGCTAGTCGCAAGGAGGCGGAAGATGGTCGTGAAAATATGCCTGAGTAAGCGCTGCTACATCATGTACGAGACGTTCGTTAGAAGGGCATGTCTCTTGGAACAGGAAGGGACCTCAGACCTTGATGTCCTGCTGTTTCGCCTCGGTATCTTTTTGAGTTTCGAGAGTCGCGCGTCGCGCTACAGGAATCACAGCGTCACAGCGTCACCGTGGCGTGGAGTTGGCCAGACGGTTTTGTAGTGCTTGATCCCGCCGAATGTAAGTCTCAGTTCTCCCTCGATCCTACAACGATAGCGATGATGTTTGGCTTTTCAGCGATCGTGCTGCTGCTTGCCAGCACTGCCGTCTCTGTCGCCACCCCTCTGGAGAGCCGCGATGCTGGGGGAGACATCTTGATCAATGATCTCTTGAGGCTAGATGCTGCGATCAGAACCATTACCTATGCTGCTGGAAACTACACTGGAGGAGTGGCGCAATATCAGCCCATCCGCGAATCGTTCTCCGAAGTCAACCGCACAAACCGCATTGCGTATTTCCGGGCCATGACAATCAAGCCACGTGAGTATTCAGATCCCCTTTCGTTGCAGAGTAAAGCGGGCCATGCATCACCAGTCTGGAGTCGGCCAACCTCCTTGCTGCAGCTGCAGCAGTCGCTCAAGCTGATCCATGGTTGATTGAATGCCTGCAAAAGCATGACGAGTCATGCCTGTTCAGAATAGCTGCGCTAATCTCAGGAGCAGAGAATGTTGCAGATAGCAACCGCATCGTCGCCGTCGTCGCGAATCCAATCGCACCAGATATCACGCAGGCTGTGGATGCTCTGGTCGCGAAGAAGGCCTTGATCGAGGAAGCTGGTCTTTCAAAGGAAACTGCTGCGGGTCTGAACTTGATCTCGTACGACCACGATACTCTGAGTCTGGCAGTGGGAGCCAAATTGAGCCCAGTCACGGTGCCTGCGGCTGCCGTGCCAGTGCTACAAATTGACCTGGACTGGAGGCGAGGAGTGGTGGCGTTTGGTGGTCTGCCGTTAGCACCTTTGACTATGTAGAAGTAGTGGGATAATAAAACTGGGCAGACACCCGGACAAAGGCTTTTCGACTGCCGAGTGCCCAAATGGAGCAGGTGCTCTGATCGTAGACTCCGTAGAGTGGTAAGCGACATGAATATCGCGTGAAGAACGCGGCATTTTGGTGCAGAGAAAGACCAACCACGCCGATCCTGCCCCAGCGTTTTCCTTGGCGCTCAAACAACACTTTGTTTCTATCGTGCTCTCCCCCTCCAACAATCGTATTCTCTGATCAAAGACATCCCATCGGCTGGCAAAGTGTGCATCTCGTGCATACCGCATGCCATCACGAGGCAGAATCTCGAAGTGTCGTCAGCACTGACCCATCGACCGTTCTCCCCCAGTGGCACCGTGGAGCGACCACGGGGCCACAGACAAGCCCACAGATCTGACTTCATCCTCGAGATCCACTTCTTCGCGAAGGAAACTTCTGGCCCATCCGAGCCCATCATCGCATCGATTCTTCTTAGCGAATCTCTGGCTTGCCCGTCCAAATGGTTGGGAACACGCGCGTGGCGCGTCAGCGTGCGGCTCAATCGTGCTGGCGTGCTGCTACACCGCTCACAGCTAGCTTCATGCATGTGAAAGCAGCAGCAACTCTCAACCACGTTGCGCATCTGAGATCCTAAACGGTAGTAGGTCCGGCGCCAACCAACAGCACGGATACCATCATCGTGGCGTACGTGGCCGGCGTGCAGGAGCAGAGAGATCAAAGAATGGCACGAAGAGCTCTTCTTTGTCCACGTCCAATACCCACCAAGTCCACCCAATCCACCCCATCCCTTGGGACCGCTTTTCAGACATCATTGCTTATGGGTCGACGATAGACCTGGACCGACGTGCTCGCTGCAATCTCTTATACCCCATTTCCCTGCCCCGTATCTTTCCTCCGCGTTCGTTGCGATATCGACTAACCCACCTTGTCTTCTTCCCTTTTCTACTGAACGATCATCTTCCACAATGGCCCCAATAGCACTGACCCCACCAAACGAGAGAGCAGAGATGGATAACGGCGACCAGAACATCGATGTCTCCAACATGGGAACAACGAGGAAGATCATATGCTTTTCTGGTGAGCAGCACTTATGGAGTCTCGTTACAACCCATTGCTGATTAGGTGGGTAGACTTCGATGGCACAATATTCATGCAGGACACTGGACACATCCTCTTCAATGCTTTCGGATGCGGCTTCGAGCGGCGGGCGGAGCTGGAGGAGCAGATCAAGAGCGGCGAACGCAGCTTCAGAGATGTCTCGGAAGAGATGTGGGGCTCGCTCGATGTCCCGTTCGAAGATGGTTTCAAGGCTCTGGAAGAAGGCCTCGTGGTTGACTCTGGCTTTAAGCAGTTCCATGAGTTCTGCAGGAACAATCGCATTCCTTTCAATGTCATCTCCGCTGGCCTGAAACCCGTGCTACGCAGAGTCCTCGACCACTTTCTTGGGGAGGAACAGAGCAGTGGCATCGATATCGTTGCAAACGAAGCGGAGATTGATGCGGAAGGTCACAGCTGGAAGCCGGTGTGGCGCCACGAAACCGCTCTCGGCCACGACAAGGCTCTTTCGATTGATGAGTACAAGTCAAGGGCCAAGCTGGAAAGCGAAGATGGCACAATACCACTTGTAAGTGATCAGAGTATGCTGCGGGTTGTTGTATACTCACTGTCCTGAATAGATCGTTTTCATCGGCGATGGCATATCCGACCTTGCCGCTGCAGGTCAATCTGACGTTCTCTTCGCCCGCAGAGGCCTTGCGCTTGAGAAGCATTGCATTGACAATAAGATCGAGCACATCCCATACGACAGCTTCGCAGACATTCAACGAGAAGTGAGCAGGATCGCCAAGCTCGACGAAGCCAAGACCAAGGGAGAAGGCCTGCCAGTCAAATTCAACCCAAGGGCAAACATGTGGAGGAAGATCAGCTCGAGGAATGCTGTGCCTACGTTCAAAGCCATGACACCTAGTGTTGAAGATCGGGCATTCCTTTGGCCTGAGACATTCACTGAGCAGAAGAACGGAACGAAGCCTGTAGCCGTGGCCACGATTGCTTGATTCGGCGTTCTTCCTAATTACCAATAGAACGATAAACAGGAGTTTTAAGTTGGTATCACTCACTATCTTTTATGCGTTCTGTCCTATCCTGCAGCTCGCGAAGATTTACCAAAGCCGGTGTAATGAGGTCGAGTTTATGGTCTGATAGAATGAAATACATATTAGGGAGGTTCACGGCAGTCCTGTGTGATTCCTGCTCTGGAACTCAACCATCAACGAGGACACTGTCCATTGCATGCACCAGTGCAGTTGAATCCAATCGTGTTCTCCACTGCCTCACAGAGGTAGGAGTAAGATGGGATGTCCTGGTCCAGCGCCCACAACTCGTTATCAAAGAGATTGATGTTCGAGCATGGAGCTTCTGCCGAGCACTGCAATGTTGCAACCCGGTCGCCCTTGAGTGTGCCTCTCGCATTGCCCCAATGCATGTCCGAAACCTGCGCGAGTGTTAGCAGTGATCAGTGTTGCAGGCGTGGGTGAAATGCTTGCCTTGAAGTCAGAAGTGTTGCAGTCCCCTCTCTGCCCGTTGTAGGAAGTGCATTGTGAGATTGCCCAGGCGAGATTGACGTCGTTGAGCTCGAAGTTGGTGAACGTGATGTTCTTCGCCCAGCCGAGCCCACCGCCGCCTCCGTTCGGCGGGAAGCCCTTGTTCTTGCCTGTCCATGTCTTCACTCGACCTCCATAGCCAGTATTGAAGCATTTGATATTGTGGGCAGTGATGTTTTCGATGACTTCAATTTGGCCAGGATATTGTCCAATACTTCCCATCGCCAGAGATTGCCCATTGTAGAAGGTGCAGTCTTCGATGTAGATGTTCGTGCTGTTCTGCTTCATGCTGATACTATCGTCTCCGTTGTCGACTGTCCATCGTAGGAAAGTAATGTTGTTAGCGTATACTGTGTCTACGCCGTCTGTGTTGACGTTGGCGCGGAAGTCTCTGGTATCACTGGTGGCGTTGATGAAAATGTCTTGTAGAAGCATTTTCTCCGACCGAGCGACAGTCATAGTCCACATTTGAGGTTTGATAAAGCGAAGACCCTCGATCACAGCGTTCTTTGTGTTTGTGATCAAAAGAGAATGTGGTCGACCATGCCGATTGGAGACGCCCTGGTTGAAGTCGTACCAAGCTTGGCCATTGCCATCGATAGTACCGTAACCATTTCCAAAGAAGTGCAGGTTCTCGCCGCCCAGATGCCAGGCAGATGTCTGGTTCTGGAAGCCGATGGGCATCGAGTTCGCCAGCCAGTATGGGATGTTGGTGTCCCAGAGCATGGTTCCGCGGAGCTCGATAGTGACGTCCTTCAGGCCTGTCGTATTCATGATGGAACCGATGTAGTAAGTGGTGTTGTCAAAGATGATATGACCATCTTCTTTGCAGTCCTTGAAAGCTTGGAGGATCGCTGGAGCATCGTCGCCCTTGGGATCGCCACCTGCTGGCACGTTGCACGTCTTGCTTCTCTGTGGCCACGGCTCATTGTGCGAGTACGGCGGTCCTTCTTGTATCTCAGAAGGGAACCAGCAACCATTCAGGCCAAGACCTTCACAGACATATGGATCGTATCTGTCGGAGTTGCATTTGTTGTCGCTGTCGGCGACGAAAGCAATCTCGGTCTCGATGGACCTGATTGCTGTCGTATGAGGCTTGTCCAGAGCCTCAGGAGAAGTGAACTATTCGCCAGTCAGTTCATGTCGTTGGCCACAACAGACGAGAGACAGGCCTGGGGAGACAATGGGGCCTGAGACCAGGCCAGAAGTCTGGCGAAAAGGCCGCGCATGTCGACACCAAACGAGCGTGTGAGTGGCCGAGCACTGTGATGAGGCTCGAGAAAGAGTTGAAACGTGAAGCAGGCGACGTCGATTGCGGTGCGAAACGTTCAAGACCTGATGAAAGCGAGATACATTGAAGGTGTTTCCATGGTTCTTCCCGGCTCAGCCAGCCCCGCTCTGCACAAGGCAAAGAGGCTGCTGATCGTCACTGCACATTCACCACATTTCGAGGTCATCTGCTTCAGTTCAGGGGTGGAGCGTCTGCATGAACGCATCCTCTGCATTGGCGCCGCGTCGGCAGAAAGAGCCGACACATGTGATTGCGGCGAAGGGAATTGCAGTGTCGTGTGGGACGACTTCTTCTGGTCTCACCAAACGAGCAGACTTGGCACTGTAGACTTCCCACAAGCATCCGGCTCCAATTCGACCTACGTTCCATTCGAAAGACGAGTAGGCTGGTGTTCAGTCATCAAAAGTCTTGTGCCGTCGCAGGACGAGGTTTGCAGGGCACTGTGCCCCGAGACCTCGTGACACGATGAACTGCGGTGTCTCCACACGACTGTTCGCCATCTTCATCAATGTCCGTCAGCAGTATTCAGATGCAACCAAAATGGCCATGCCTCCTGGAGCGGCGTCCTGACCTGATACTCGAAGGCATGCCAGATGAGGTACAGAATTCCAGAAATACCATCGGCTACACAGACATCATTACTGCAGAGCTAGACCTTAGAACTGCTGAGAAGAAGTTACATTAGCTATTCTGTCTGTTTCCTCTGCTGCTGCAACATTCACCAAGCAACCTTCCGGGTATCTCACTCCTGCGCATCCAACTCCGAGCACCGAGCATCTACAGAAAAGTATCTCTGCGCAAGCCACCTCCTCAACCTTCGACCGCTTTCAACTTCGTATCCAAGTCCCTTTAGAATCATCTTCGCCCTATAAGCCAGCGAGCTTGTTGCTTAGAACGTCGCCAGTACAGCCACTCCAATAGCGCCCACTGCAATCACCGGAACCTGGATTGAGGAAGCACCTCCAGTATATCTTTGCTGCTGAGAAGGAGTAGTCTCACTTGCTTGGTCGTTCGGACTCGATTTCGTTCCAGTGCCAGTCGCGGTATTAGAAGTCTCATTTTGTCTCGCTCCTGGGGCGATGGGATAGGCTGAATTCCTCCTCTGCATGTCGATATTCGGACAACAGTTTGCCAGGACGCTGAGGGTAATACAGGTGAGGATTGTGAGGCGCATTGCTCTTTTCAGTCGGCTTGTCCGACACTGGTCGTTTGGAAGTTTCGGTGCGTGTGGGTGTTGATGTGGAATCCAGCTATTGCGAAAAGTGTCAAAGACTGATTGTGGGGTGGGAGAATGGGACGTCGATGGGACAGGAGAGTCGTGTCGTATCATATGTTTGACTCCCGAAATCAATCGTCCCGTTTGCGAGCAAAGCAACCTGTCTGACTTTTCAATTCTACCTATCCAAATCTCATTCTGATTGTGCTTGAACTGCGGAGATGAATTTGACAGTCGCGAAACAACGAGAGTTCAACTCTATGCTCCATCACTTGCTTACATAGAGTTGCAACATGAGGCCCAATCCGGTGAGAGTTGCGTTTCAGCTTGCTTCAGGCGGAGCTTGTTCTTCCCAGCACGAAGCAAACAAGAATAACGTCGATAGAAGGGACTGTCACGGAAGACTTGGCGACCAATCTCAGCATCTGATAGACTTCAACGTAGCAATCCTTTGTCAATCTCCATCTAAAGCCTAGCTTTCAAGCCAAGCTCTTTGATAAAGATGTCTGCTGCCTTCTCGCCGATCATGAGGGCCGTGTTGTTCGTGTTGGCACCAACGTTCTCCGGTGGCACCGACAAGTCGGCAAGTTTCAGGCCCTTGATGCCGTAGACGCTCAAGGTGTTATCAACGACGCCACCTTGCTCTCTCGGCGCCTAGATGCGAGTTAGTAGGTGTTTCGCCATGAGCCGGGACCTGCTCCTACCATCTTGCAAGTTCCAAGGCTGTGCCATGTGGTGGCCACTGTCTCCCTGACTTTCCTGGAGCGACGAGTTAGCTAAACATGGTAGCAGAGGCGGAACCCATCACTCACTGCTCGATGATCTTGTCGTCCTCCTTGGTATACTGAATCTTGGGTGCATTGGCTGGTACAGGGCCGTCGGCGAATTCCACGATCGCAGCTTTCGAGTGCTTTGGAAAAGCGGGATGCGAGCCAGCTTCTTCACCTCGGTAGAGACTATACATGAAATTATTAGCGCACGCGTCGCCAGATTGCAGCATAGCACCACCTACCTCATCCGGCGAGTCATCTCGCGTTGTAGTTTGTACGACCAGATGTGCTTCTGCACATCCACATCATCGGCATCCTTCAGGTAGCCGACATCGAAATCAATGGGATCCGAGATCTCTGGCCCAGTAATGTGGATTGATCCTCTTGAGTAAGGGTAGGCGGTCCAGCATGCCATCGAGACATATTCTGCATCGTCAGGCAGAGTTGCGTAGTCTCCAAAGAAACTATTGTACAGTGCAATGATCATTAGTGGACGGTCTGGGGCATTGCGAAAGTCCTGATCCCAAGCTCTTCGAAACGCTGGAGAGAGGTCCTTCAAATCGGCTTCGGTAGGCCTGAACTTGCCACTGGCGTCCATCGAGTTCCAGCCGAGCAGTTCATCATTCTTGCGGATCGCTTCATGAACGTCAAAGCGACCATCGTTGAAGCTTGTAGACGGTCAGTGACGACATTTGAGTGATGTTCAATCGTAATATACCCACCCATTGATGGCCTCACGCGGACTCAAGTCGGTACGGTATGCCCACAGTGATAGATGGTGATCTTGATACTGATCGCCGACGCCTCGCAGAGGCTGGATTAGTTGCACTCCAGCTCTCCTCAGAATATCGGGATTTCCGACGCCTGAGCGTTCGAGAATAAGTGGCGTGGCATTGGCACCAGCAGACACGCAAACCATCTTGGAGGCACGAATTTTTCGTTTCGTGTCATCGGTGCTGAACTTTGGATTGGGCTGGTACTCCACACCGCACGCTCGTCCACCTTCAATGAGTACTCTCACGACCTGGCTCCCAGTCAGCGCCTGTCACTGTGTAACGAAAAGCTCACGAACATGAGTCTCTGTCAGGACGTGCAGGTTTGGGTACCCGCCACTCTGAAGCTTTGGATGCAAGAACCTGTGCGCAGCGTCCTGGCGACGTCCATCTGGTCCAACATATCTCAACCAGCGCTCGACTCCGTCGTTGGCATCCAAGTTCTGCAGGTCCTTGAGCTCACGATATCCAAGCTTGGCTGCGGCTTCAATAAAGTCGTTCTCTGCCCTCTTTGCAGTGAACGTGCCTTTGGAGATGTTGATCGGACCATCATATCCGTGGTGCTCACGCTCACCGCGGCCATGATATGTCTCGAACTTTCTGAGATACGGGAAGAGATCATTTGCGGACCAACCCGGCATGTTCCATGAGTCAAAATCACTGCGCTGCGCGCGCGTGTATACCATCCAATTGATACTCGATCTGGCGAGAAGAGTCAATGAAATAGCTGTGCGGAACAGTATGCAATTGTTTACGTACCCGCCTCCGAGAGTGCCCCCGGATGGAACGACAGGCGCGCGATTACCTAACTGGGGCGCGAAGTTGCCCTTCAAGGCGTTCAGCTGAATCAACTACTCTTCGAGGAGTTGAGATATTCCATACCTGCCAGAAAAGAGCCGTCTTGCTGCCTTCCTTCAAGTTCTGCGGGAATAGAGCCGGATACACTACTTCAGGAATGTTGTGATTGTTCATGCCCTGCTCAATGACCAGAATGGAGAGCTCTGGATCGGCCTCCGCGAGTCGGGAAGCAATGACACATCCTGCAGTGCCTCCTGCATGTCCAAGAGGTTAGTAGGCGTTAGTGGCGAATATTGACTGACGAAACACTTGCCTCCGGCTACAATCACATCCACCTGGCGGATCTCCTCGGGGAGTTTGGTATAGATGCCCATATTGTCCTTGCTTGCTCTCTTTGTTCAGCAAAGTGTTCCAACGAAGGAGATCAAGACATTTGAAAGCAGGTCCGGACATATATATGCCGCACGGGAATACGGAGTAAGATGGCGGAGAACCTGGCCAACGCCTCCGGTAGGCGGGTCTGGGAAATGCGTATCACACAGATGTATACCTTGAGGCGTCCAGCATTGAAGCTCAAACACATCCCGGTCATTTGACCAAGCATGACAAGCTGCCGCGTGTTGTTGTCCAGGTAGCTTCGACAAGGCCTCGATTCTCGAAGTCGATATGGCTTGATGAACATGTAAATTATTCCGTGCTGGAATTGTGCACCTTTGGTCCATGACTTGGAATGGCATTACGGTAAATCTGCCTACTGTGCAGCACCTGACAGTGACTGAGCACGAGGACATCGCTTTCTGGTGGTGCGCAACGCACTGACACTGGTCGTTGGCACTGATTTGACTGATCGTTGGCACTGGTCGTTGGCATTGGCCGGTGGCGCTGGCCGCAGGCGAGCTGTGTCTAGTTCTACCCCAGGTCTCGAGGGTGTTTGAACCAGGTTCCCCACTTCAACTTGCAAGGCAATCAGCTACGCAAGAGCTTCATCCCCGGCAACGTTGATGGACATTCAGGCAGATTGATTGCTGGTGATGGCAGCCGCTTCCGTGGAACGCTCGGATCAGCTGACAACCATGCTAGAAGTTGCTATGAGTTCAGTCTACAACTCAGAACGGTCTTGGTCAGACGCGGTAGAATCATCCTCATCCACAATCACCTCTCGCGCCTCCAGATCATACCTGTCTCCTGACTTCAAGAAGTAGAAGCGAGCTTCCCGAGGGGGGAGAGTCTTCAATTCGGTGCCCTCGGAAGAGTAAAACTTGCCATCGTAGATCAAGGCATATGTGCTGCCGAAGACTTCCGCCTCGTTCTTGTGCACGATCAGCGCTGTGTCCTCGTCGATGGAGATTCCTAGCAGCTCTGGGTGCACTTTCAAGATGTCGAACATGTCGAAATGCCTGTTCCGCACGAGCACGTGCTGATCCACAGCTGCGTTCTTCAGGTATCCAAAGCCCACCGTGTGGTCACCAATCATAATCTGATTGTTGGCTGTGTCTCCACGAGCAAGAAAGCTTGCCTGAATGCTGGCTCCTGCGCTCGATCCTGAGATGACTCCACCTCGATCTAGGACGGATTGGAAGGCTCTCTCGGCTTTTGTGCCAGCATACGCGTCTACCAGGCGCCATTGTCTTCCTCCTCCAAAGAATATGCCATCTGCTTTGAGGAGTGGTGCCACGAACTCGTCGGTGTCGGCGACTTTGGGATCGTACGTGTGGAGCACAGTCTGCTGCTGGGTTAGCACCGTTGCGAAGTCAGTCCCAAGAGTACTCACCACGTTGTTCGCTCCCAAGTCGCGGAGTGTGACAGCGCTCGCAAAGCTCTCGTTGTAGGACGGTTCGCCTCCTGCAGTGGGAATGACCACGATTGATGAATCTGGACCGCCAGCGAGGTCGATGATCTTCGTCCAGATGTCGTCGCTCTGGAGGTTGCCTCCGACAATCACGAGATGGCCATTCTCCGGCCCTATCATGTGATTCCCATAGCCGCTCGCGACGGGCGATGCAGTGACTGTGGCCGCGGCGCCAAAGAGCGCGTACAACGCGCGGAAGAGCATGTCGGAGAAGGTGAAGACTTACCTTGCGCTCCGACGAGCACTCGGAGCTGCTACAATGTAGGCCTTTGCAGGCGTACTGCCGCGCCATCGCGCCAAGTGCAAAGTAGATGGCATCATTGCGGATGCGCAGACGATGTGTGCAGGTCTTGCCTGAGCAGGAAGGTGGGAGCATTGGAGTCGCGCGCGTCGACCAGGGCGAGGCTTGGCTGGAAGAGATCCCACTCCACTTCATCATCAGCACAGTGCTTTCTGGCCATATTGCGGGTGCTGCTGCACGCGCCGCAGGGTTCTGTTCCACTCCACGCACGAGGACAGCATTCTTCCGTCAGCGCCTCGCATACCACACCAACATGGCGCGTATCTGCTCACGCCTCCGCCAACACGGAACTCTAGCTGCGCGAGCATAAAGCCCTTGCGAAGTCTACACCAATGACCTGCATGCGGGCGCTCACAAGTCGCGTGTTCGATATGCGAACGTGGACATCTTTGCATATCTCCTAATACGGCCGATTCTGGGTTGTCGCACCTGTGCCCTCAGCGACTCGGGCTGGGCCTTCAGGATAGGCGTGTCCGAAGATCCTACACCACCAGGCGAGTTCGTGGCGTCCGATTCGCATTAGACCAACAGACCGCTGGTGCAGTACGATTCGCAGAGTATTGTATCCAGAGGATGACGTTCTCGAAGCGGTTGCCAGAATATCGTGACGCCAATGTCTCACCTTTACCACAGCCGACCTCAAACACTTTCACATGGCCCAGCCCGTTGTACGAGCGTGCAAGCCGACGGTGCTTTCTTCACAAACCCCTGCGTTATGGGCTGCAAGATCACTCAGTGCCGTCTTATTCAGAGGTATGTAGATGCTGCTGGTATCTGATTCTGCGTAGAGGTCAGTGAATCGTGTCAGTCCGGATTTGGAAGGATTTAGGAGCAGCCGCTTACCCTCGCAGACATTGCTTACAACTTTAGAAATACGTCCGCATAAGTTTCCCGAACAGGAAACGATCGTTGACGAAGGATGGTGTGTCTCATCTGGTATCCGTATCTCGTGGTGTGAGCCTGGATAGTCATAACTGGTGGACCTGATCGGGCCTCGTCCGCCGCATGTTCCTGACCAGCACACGCGAGGGAAGAGCATGTGTGAGACATGTGCCTGGCCGATCCCTGGTCTCGACGCAGGCACCAAAGTATGCGGTCCAGATCTCAACCCACTGGCTGGATTACTCTGTTCTTGCGTAAGACGAAGGATGGCTGCTTGGCCTGCGGGGGTATATCTGCAGTCGAGCATCTCTGCATGATCATGCATAAGCGTACTGCGAGAGTGCGATCTTGCTCCTAATCAATTGCGGATCTCCCATACAGTCATCACGCTACGCAACCATGCTCACAGACTACGAGGCTATCGGCCACGACGCCGATACGTTTGATCTTGCGGCCCAAATTGCAGGGGCGGACACTTTTGAATCCAGTCTGGAAGTGAATCTCGAAAAGGAGCCGCCCATATGGCGTCGAGACAAGAGGATGCGAATCCTGTGCCTTCATGGTATGCCCCGTCGAGATGAGATTTGTGTTTGCACTTGCTGATGTCAATGCAGGCTTCGGACAAAGTGGCGACTTCTTTCGCATGAAGATGAAACGCATTTCTCAGTATCTGGAGCAGAATCTTGACCCAGACCTGCACGGAGATTACGCAGACGGTATAGAATGGATGTTCCCGGATGGGCCGATTGAGCTCACAACGGAGGCGCTGCAGTCGGATATCCTGGAGATGCGTGCGTGGTGGACCAGGCTAGATTTCACGATCAGGCTTGATCAATTGTACAGCAGCCTGGACTACTTGACTAAGTACATTCGGGAATACGGACCGTTCGATGGTGTCGTCGGGTTCAGCCAAGGAGCATCTATCGCCATGATGCTCACTGCGCTCTGCGAAGGCAGTATAAGACCGGGGCGAGTAACGGCGTTGGCGAATCAAGGGTTGCCACTGCTCATACCACCACCGCAGACTCCTTTCAAATTTGCGATCGCATGCTCGGGATTCAGGAACGCACCTCAATTCTACGACGGCTTCTTCACTCCAAAGATCAACACCCCGACGATGCACGTTATTGCCAACTGGGACCACATGGTGTCGGCGCAGATGTCCGCGGACATGATTGCTGCCTGCGAAAGCCCGGTCGTCATTCGACATGCAGGGACACATGCTTTACCCACCGACAGGAAAAGCATGTGGGAAATGTCGCGATTTTTCAACCAATCTTGCATCAAAGCGGCGCTTGCCGAGCGATCGCTGGCTGTAGAAGGCCTCCCGTTGAGACGAGCTTCGCTAATTACACAAGCGACATTGACAGTAACTGCTGTGACGAATGTTGCACTGTCGGAGAGCGAGATGCCGCCGTTGACGAATGCTTCTACGTCGCCGAAGAGTTCCGGCCCACCGTCACCGGGGTCAAGTGTTTCTGGCGCGACCAACACTACAGGGAAACGGAGGAAGCGCCTGCGATTCGCTCGTCGGATTACTGTGCGGAGGTATTGAGGGCGTGGGGCATTAGGCCTAACTTGGCTGCGAGTACATGACAGACGCTACTTCAAAGATACAAGTAATGCACCACTGTGGGAATACGGTGTGCGGACGGGTGGCTTAGGCTGCAACCTTTTTTATCTCGTTTATAAGTACATTCAAGCCTGTGCTACTGTAGGGCACTTCTTGTACCATCTCCGAACTTATGCATGCTTTGCATCTGTAATCTAGGCGAAGTGGGCCTATGGTGATGGGGGCCTGTGCTGAACACGGCCTATGCTGGTGGAGGCCCATGCTGGCAAAGGAATTATGCTGATGAGGAGCCAAGCTGCGCGTGCCCAATCAAGACAATTCCAAGGACAAGCTCCAAATAGGCATTGCCATGATGTCTCAATCGAAAGGGTGTGGGAAGAGGTATGAGGGTCAGCGCCCCACGTGGTCTAGCGAGGTGGGTAGCTGGCAGAGCGACGCTGACCAGCTGAGCCAGGCCTGCGGCCACAACCTCCACCGCCAGAGCCAGAGGCGCCATCAAATTCCGGCCACCGCCGAGGGCAGGACTGCTATCAGCGCCAAGTAACCTCTGGTTGTTCGGCAGAGGCGTGGTGCTCATTGGTCTGAGAGGCCTTCATCGTCGATGCGTCGGCGCTATGCGTGTCTTCCGATGCCGGCTTGTTTGGAGATGGGCCTGTTCCACTAGAGGCCATCTTATTGCCACCGCTATCGCTGGCAGACTCCAGCTTTGCCAGAGAGGCCTTGATCTTACGCCTAGTCTCCACAACTCTGCCCGTGTCGGTCTTGACGAAGGCTTTCGTCTTTTCTACCAGGGCCGTTGCACGAGGGGATTGGGGATTGAGGATTGCCAGGTCGCGCTCCACTGTGATAAGGTCTTTGATGATGGATTCTGCCAGATCGTCCAGGCTACGCAAGTAACGGGGCAGCCAGTTGGTCAGGTCCTCTTGCACCTTGATGAGCTTTTGACCCTGTGTCTGGTCAGTGGCTGCAGAGGGGCTCGTTGAGCCATGAGGCCTTGTCAGAGGTATGGGGCTTCCTTGGGAGATCGCCTACCTTCTCAAATCTCTCCTCGAGCGTGTCGACCGCTGCACCATGGTACCGCAACTCCTCTCCATTTGGCAGCTCCTGGTCGATCATCTCCTGGATCTCATTTTCGATCTGAATTGATTCGTCACCGGTTTCTTTGATGTGGCCACGAATGATGGCAATCTTTTCCTCCCACATCTTCTTCTGCTCCATCAGCTGTCTGTTCAGATATCAGCAAAAGCGTTGCGGGATCGGAAAGAAATTCTTACTCGCGGCGCTTGCTGTCGTCTTGGTCGGCAATGGTGGCGGCTGCTGCAGGCCACTCGAGTTGAGCTGGCTGTGTGCGGTGCGCGTTGGTGAGTGAGGTGTGACAAGTTTGGAAACAAAGTGGAAGAGAGAGGACGAGTTTGGGGACTTCGTGTCGCGCCAAGCTGCTAGCGTAATGCATGTGTGCACGGGCCAGCGAACAAACACATGCCTTGTTCACTGCTCATGCAAAAAGGGCCTCATCTGAAGCGCGCGAGAAAGGGCCGATGGTAGGGCGTTGTGCTTGAGAGGGCCGACATGGAGTGGGACTCCAACCGCGCGCACAGAGTAAAGTTTATCACGCAAAGGAGGAGGTCGGTCATTCACTTACACAGAGCAAGACCCTTTACCGAAGATGGGGCTCCCAGATGAGGACCCTTATGCAACCAGACCAGATAACAGGCTATCATGTCGTTAGAGGGCTTTGGAAGGTGCTTGGTAGCGTGATGTCCGGCAGTGAGTAAAGCACATGCTGAGCACCTGTGCACTCATGGGCCCTTTGCAGGAGGGGGCCTCTCTGAACTGAACCCTTTGTGCGTGCGCCGTGTCTCCGACAAGTCGAAGTGAATCGATCATAAGGGTCTCACGCAGCACGCATGCTGTACCGACGCTAGTGAGTCGCCACTTCCTATTCTGTGGACAGTCCCACCTCACCTCATACCACCAACCATTTCAGGCAACACATCGTCCGGTTTCCTCGTGTGTCACGCCACGCGCCACGGCACCCAAGACAACTGGCTCCAAGGCGTATGCCACGAAGAACGCTTGCATCCACTGAGATGCAGCTTGACATTGGCGCATGGATGTACGCTGGAGCGTCTGATGCGGGCACTTCCAAGCTTCGAGAAATCCTTCAGAACACGGAGAGCGACGTACGACGCTTGCAGCAGACAGAGATCCGCGGCGAACTATCTCGACAGGTCCGCGCATTGAGAGAAGGAATCAAGAAATCTGCTCCCAAAGACGGCTTCCTGGACGAGATCGCGCCGCTACTCATGAACGCCCAGGCTGAACAGGTAGCCCTTCTTCGAAGTGAGACTGAGGGCGTCGTCACACAAGAGCAAAGCCTCCTCGCAGACGTGAAACGCGCTGAGGTCCGCATCAAGGACTTGGAAGCCCAACGCGGCGTGGAGGCAGAGGCCCTCAAGAGCGAGCAACAACGTTTGAGCGAGATCAAAGAAGAGGCCTCACGTGCTCGGCGTGAGCGGGACAGACTTAAAAAGGAGGCACAACAGCATGAGGCCCTTGTCGTGCAGATCGAGGGCTAGGAGTCAAAGAAACAGGGCCTCATCGACGAGTGTCGACCACTGGAGCACAAGCATCGGGCCTTCACGGCCGATGCAGACAGAGAGGAGAAGAAAAGAGACGAGCTCGTACTGAAGAACAATGGGCTCGCTGGTCAGATCGAGGAGTAAGAGGCGAAGAAGCGCAGTCTCGTAGAGGCGCGTGAGAGAATCACCCTCGACTACGACACCATCAAGGGCAAGCTGGAGCAGGGGAATGAAGCTCTGAAAGGCAAGCTGCAGCTGAGATGCGAGGGCGTTGAGGCCAAGCGCCAAAGCGAGGAGAAGCGCGTCGAGGGGCTCTCCACTAACATCGGGGCCTCGACTAAGAAAGAGGCGGAGATGGCGGGCCAGATCGAATCGCTATTGGAGAAGGTCTCTAACTCGGAAGATATGATTTGGGCGTGGAGACGAGCATGTGAGGGCATGGCAAAGCAGCAGCAAGAGATAGAGACCCTCACCACGACGAGGGTGATGGAGCTTCAAACAATGGTGCACATGTACAAGAGCCGGTTCGAGGAATGCGTCCGATCGATGCATCGGATGGAGCAGGATGTCTCGCGAGCACTTGGGGCCGTACAAGGAGAGGGCCATACCTGCCAGGGCCTATCTAATAGCAGACTAATTCGTAGCTATATATGCAACCTTTCTATTAATAAGGCCGTCTCTATCTACCTCTTCCACGCTAGGACTATCGAGTGTGATTTTCGCTTTCCTAAGTCCTGCAAGCCATCTCTACGTTGCTTAATCAATCCCTGCAAGGGGCGGCGCAGCGGAAGAATAACACACTGTCATGAAGGTTTGCGAAGACTGCTTGCCAAGAATTTCCCCTTCGGGACGGCTCATATTCTGGCCATCCATATGGGCCACAATCCTTGGCCCGATGCTGCTCGTTTCCTCCTTGATCACAAACGTACACACATTGACTTCTACGCGCATGAGTAGGCCAGTGGAGATTTTTCGCCACTTGTATGAGATCTATCGTTCGGCGCGTAGCAGGCTAGCCGTCGTTGCCAGGCAGCAAGGCCCAAGACTTGGCCGCGCCCGTTAGAAGTGAAGTAAAGTGAAGTGGGGCCAGAAAGAACTGCCGAGCATTTCCAGAGCTGCCAGATTCTCCCTCGCGGCGCATCTTTCAACCCCATCTACAACGCAACACAACACACGAACATCTCAAATCAAGCACAGAATTCCATCTACATCACAGTTATTGCCGAGATGGCTGAATACGGCAGCAATGGTGACGGCAAGACCGGTGCGCACCTCCCTTGCCTGTCGATGCCCGCGGATCGCTGACAAGAATGTCAGAAATGAAGCGCGTCTTCGGTGACGTGACGGCTGAGGCTACGGCTGACAGTGCTGCCGCTGCCGCTGCCTCTACTGGTAAAGTTGAGCGCCCCCGCGCGTATTACCTTCGGCTGAGATTTTGCCCGCTGGTGAAAATTGAAGTGAAGTAAAGCGGCGGAAACGAAGCTGCCTGTTCCGCTCACACCTTTCTGCGCGACATTGACTTCGCACATTTAATCCACGACACAACGCGTAGTCTACCGCTTACCACCAACGCATCATCAACTCCACGCACCATCGCCCAAGATGAACACGAACGACAGCAACGGCGCTGAGCAGACTAGTGCGCACCGCTCTGCCCCTGTCGTCGCCGACGCTTCACTGATACAAATAGCAGGTGAAGCAGTGCAAAGCCTCAACATCGCTGCCGCTGCCACTGGAGTCGACGTCGCCATGCCCGACATTCCTGCCCCGGCCATCGACATCGCTATGCCCAACATTGCCGCTGTGGCTGTCGACGTCGCCGTGCCTGGCCCCGTAGGAACCCTACACCTTCACCGAAGACGCCGCCATGCCTGACGTTGCTGCTCCCATGGCCGAAGACGCCGTCTTGCCTCAGACCGTGGCCTCCATCACAGACAACCCTGCCACTGTCAACCGCGTCACTACCAACGCCGACATTCCTGCCATGACGGTCCCCGATACGGGTGACTTCGCTGTGCCTGGCACCGTCGTCCCATCCTCCGACGCTCTCACCGCCGCCCCGATGCCTGGCATCAACCCTTCCGATACCCAGCCTGCCCCGATGTCTAGCACTGAGACTGGTAAGGACGCTCTCGATCGTCTGCGCTGTCGGCTGCTGATGGAAATGACAGGCAGCGTTGGTCATACTCAGAACACCGCCGTGTCTGGGATCGAACACGGGAAGAATGCGCATCACCACTCGCGTCGTAGTCGATTGACGTAGATAATAGGCCAAGGCGACAATACTCACACTGCTGCACCCGCTGCTGCTGCTCCTGGTGGTGCTGCCCCTGCTACTCCTGCTGCTCCTGTTGCTGCTGGTACTCCCGTGGTACCCGTTGCTCCTGTGGCTCCCATGCACGGCAACGGAGACGGTAAGGCGCGCAAATTTCCTACTACTGTCGGCTACTGACATAGGTTCCAGGCAATGGCGGCAACGCGCAGGGCACACAGGCCATTACCGGTACGGCACGTCCATCAGCACCACCTCCTCTTCGAGATGCTCCCCCAAACTACCGTGTCAGGGAGGCCAAGGACTACGCAGATTTCTGGTCCTATCCACTGGAGATTCCCGAGCCAGGAGTGGCTTACCAGCAGCTGTCAATTGCCAAAGACTGCTATCGTAAGAACGCGAGGAAAGAGACGGTGCTGGTAAAGCTGTATTGGGTGTTCGTAGGAGCTCAGGGCTCCTTCCAAGCTCTGCCAATTACGAACTCTACGCTCACTGGGCTTGACGCGGACACGCTGCCTGAGCCACCAACTCGTGTAGAGGATAGCCGTCGCGGCTACTACGAGCTGGGACCGGTACGACTCAAGTGGTCACACGAGCTCCCTACCTTCCGCCCATCCAGAGAGCCGGTACCTCTCGTCCCAAAGAGAAGTGCAGATGAGCCTCTTGCGAGTCCTGCTGAGAAGCGTCCTCGGACGATTCCGGCTAAGGAGACGAGCAACATGGGTGTTCCGCGTCAGCTAGTCACCACGTCCTCTACGAGCGACGTAGGCGGATCAGCCGAATCGCAGGAGTGAACGTTCATACCAGTACAGCTATTGTTTTGCTCGTGGCACATTGAGCTGGTAAGCTTGCTGCAGAGCTCAGGTATGAACAATTGACAGCTTGCATTGGGAAACGCCGATAACTGATTGAAGGAGAAACAGGAACCTTAAATGATGAACGCTACGGAGAGTTTGGCTCTGCCTTTTGTGGTACCTGGCTTGTTACTACGTCTGCTCTCCTACAGACACAGGTATGCTATCGTGTCCCTTGGAGGAAAATAATCGCTAATGGTAGAAAGGCTACGAGCTACGATCATAGCATCTTGATCGAATGGGACTCACTTTCTAGTGCTTTGCTATCTTCACGACGAAGGTGTGCTTGAATGTTGCTACTGCGCACTGCAGCTGGGACAGATTCCTATACCAGTCTACGTGGGCTGTCTCTTGCAGAAAAGGGCATAGGCGGACAGTCATCCATCTCAGAGGCAGAAAAGCGGTGTTTTACGTGGTACATAGGCTGAAAATGCAAGCTCTCTCAACACACTACTTCTCCGGCAGGATGTGCAGTGACTTGGTAAATGTCTAAGAGATCGTACTCCCGCTCCCATTCTCCTGTTGGGGTCTGTTCGTCACATACTTGAGCTTCCGTCTCGATTTTGACTACCAGAAAATGCTGTTCTGTGTTGACGATCCCTTCTTAGCTACAGATACTGCCCGGCACAATGTCTTTCGCAAGACTTTGTTCGCAATCTATCAAGATACACGCTGCAGGCTGCATGTACAAGCACAAATCACCCGATACAGTAAGATACGTTCCACGGCGTGCCCGAGCCGGACAGCAAACGTCAGGATCTTCGTATTTCTCGCGACTTTGATTGTTTGCATGTCTCCCTTCGGTATACAGAAGAGCTCAGCTACCAAGCGGGAGGCAGAGATACAAGGAGCACAGATATGCTTGGAATTCCTTCTGGCAGTGCACGCAATATCGAAGGTGTGAACTCAGAGGCGGGTTTCCATCTTGCTCAGCGCGCGGATCCATCACGCGCTAAGCGAAAGCTTAACACGACGTAACTTCGACTAGCGTCTGCGGAAGCTTCGACGTTCAGCTTTACTTCACGCTTCACGTCTCAACCTTCGCACCGCCAACGTGCATACATCATTTGCACATGCCTGCTCTGTGCAGGCGATGCCATTCCTTCGTTCGCCATGACCGGTCTTCCCTACAGCCGGCGCACCAGTGTTGCTGCACCAGGTGTCAGTTCCGACAATTTCATGAGTCTACCATCGGTCGCGCAAGATCGATCGCGTCGACTCGAGCGCCAAAGAAGGCAGGAGCCAGAGTCAAGCTCTCTGCCGCGCAACTTCGACAGCGCAGCGCTGGATGACGAAACGTATCGCCATTCGCTTATGTAAGTCACTCCTTTGCGCTTACAACTTTCTACACCACCTCGCGCTCACCAGTCAACATCCTGCGCGAGATGAGCTGCTTTTTCCCCAATTCCCTTTGTATCGCGTAATGCTAACTTCTGATGCATTGCAGGCCTACACCTGAGACCGAAGCACCGTCGGAGGTGATTACCCGCGGTGATATCCTCAAAGATGCGCGAACTATCAATGCCCTTCCTCGGCCTGCTCTTCGTCGGCCAACATCTCGAGCACGAAAAGACGCAGCCTTGATGCCGCCTCCGCCCAGACCAGTAGGAACGGTTGTGCTGCAGCGTCGACACCACGCGAACCCGCAAAATCCGCTCCCACCACATCCACAGCGACAAATATCAGGGCTGCAGCAATCCGTCAGCGCAAGATCCACACCGCAACCTCAGCACTCCACATCGCTGTCGTCTCGCTCAGCGAGAAGCCCGCAACCTCGACGCATGCCACTGCTGCCTTTGTCGAATAATACAGACAACTCCACTTCAGGTCTCTTCGGACCTGGACATGCAGCAACATCTACACCTGCAGTGCCACAGAAGCGCAATGCACTCGCTCTCGATGCACGTCTACCAAAGAGACCCCAGCTGCCAGATCAGTTTGTCCGAAGCTCGTCTGCTGAGACGTTCCAGGGGCACATTGCTAGTGATCCCTTCCTTCTCCAACCAAGCGACAATGGTGGGCGTCCTACCAGTCCCGCACACGCTGCTGAATCTTCATTCGCAACCTTTCACAACCGAGAAGAAGCGGAGTTCTTGGCTGTCGTCGGCGACATTCATACTGAGGACATCTCAAGCGGGGATACAGTACAGACAAGCCCGAAACGACGGCCAGCATCGTCCCGCACAAGGCCATTGACTCCGTCGGCACGCTCCCATTCGGTGACTCATGGCCATATACGCAGCAGCGGAGCAGCATACCTTGATGAACAAGAAGCACAACCTCGACACAGTATCGTACCGGAAAGGCAGACAGATGCTGATGTCTTCAATGGCAACGCTCCTACATCTGAAGTCTATATCTTTACGCCCCCAGATTTTGCGGAGCCTACCTCGTGCGACGCCATCATGACTGGCGGCAACAATACTCCTCGGCATGCTCGTTCTCAAAGGGACTCAATGCCTGCGCCTGTCCTGCCCGAACTCAAGCGTCAAGGCACCGCCAATGCACGCCAGATCTTGCGGAACATTGGCAATATTCCCACGTCCGATATTCAGGCACTTGCGCAGCGACCAAATGAAGACTTCGATGCTTTCGTCAACGGTTGGATCGAGTCCACGCCGTCGCGTAGACCAGTATCGCCGTCGCTGTCACACGGACATGATCCACTGGAACGCTCTCTAACGTTCAACACTGATTCACTGCCTGATGCACGAACCTACTATCATGAGGATCAAGGAGAAGACGATGATACACCTGTCGCGTGCAACATGAATCCATTCTCTGTCTCTGATCAAGTCCTCGAGTCGATTGATCGTGCTACACAAGGCATCGACGCGGATAAAGCCCTGGCCCATGAGGAGACCCAGATGCTCAATCCACTTCGTGCAAGTACCCGACAAGCACTTGCTGAACACTATCGGAGGGAGAGACAAAAGGGCAAACTGGAATTTGTGAAGTTCATATATGAGGTATGGTCGCTACACGTTTTCAAGGTTCATCGCTGACTTTGCAAAGGTTGAGATCAATTGTACTACGCTACGAGGATGGGACCAGGAACGTGCTATTGTGGCTGCATATGTCACGTACCTTGGCTTTGAGGACTGCATCATCACTGGGCTCATCGAGGGGGACTTGCCAACCAAGTACAGTAAGCCGTCAGCCTATTACCGGTACCGACGCTCGCTGACTGGCCGACGTCAGGCAATCCTGCTTCAAGGGAGTATGAGCTTGAGCAAAAGTACCGTACGCGCGCTGAGAAAGCTGGACACCCAGGCTACTACATGAATGCTCTTCAGGATGAAGAAGGCAGTGCACCTTCTTGCGAGACTCTTCGGCTTGTTTTGCGAGATTTCAAAGCGTACGTTCAGGGTGGTTACCGGAATTGGGACTTGATTGCACAAGTGGACTCGCAAATGGGGCAAAAACCGCCGCGACGTGAGTTTTTTGGAGGTGGTGGCGCGTTTCTTGTGAACTAACAATCGCACAGAACAGACTCGCAGCGGGTATCGCAAATATTTTTGGACGAAAGACGGCGATCACGAGATCGAACGGCGTGTACGAGCTTGCATTACGTTTGCAAAGTATCTTACACGCGAACTTGACGAATTTGCTGCAACTGGAAGCGAAGAAGATGTATTTTGGCAATTTCTCGTCGAATTTGGATTCAGCACACGACTTTTGGGACGACGAGATGAGCACGAGACCCACGAAAACTCGAATTATATCATGAATCTCTTTGAAGCATGTATGCGGCGGCAATTTGGCACACGCTATCTCTTTCGATGGTATGTTGTGGCGTTATGCGATGCCCCGGCGCATGCAGCATTGGGCGAGATTATTGTAACACGACTCGGACAAGGCTACGTTACCAGCGGTACTGGTCTTTCTCACTACCCTGCAGGGCGCAGTGCACCTGGAAGAAGTCTTGCCAAGTGGGGATAGGACTTTCATTGGTTCAAGGACCCCAGGAATACGCCACTTGTGGAGAATTTACAGCGAGAGAGAGAACAGAGGACAGAGGATGGAATCCAGAGATTGATGAAGGATGGTAATAGCAAATTTAGCGCGGCCATCGTTGTGCAGATATACAAAGCGCTGCAGATTCTTAGAAGGGTAAGCTTAGCTTATCCTAGACCCCATTTCCTAATTAGGCAGGCGGACAGGGGGGTACCCCACAAACTACCCTTTTGGGGTGTTGGGTCACGATCACGTGACCACCACCCAACACCCCTCAGGGGGTCACGTGACACCACCCAACAGTCACGTGACCTGACCCAACACCTTCCCGATACGGAAGGTGACCAGGGGTGCCCCTGTTCGACTACTCTTTTCGGCTAGAAGGTTCTAGAAACCTCTAGGGCGACTGCGTAAGCAGTAGACTAGAAGTTTCTATCGATATCCTTCTAGACTAGCTTCTAGAAGTCGAGAGAACCTCGTAGAATATCGATTTCTAATCGATATTCTATAGTATTCTAAGCTATTCTACGAGGCTCTATCTTTAGTATTACTAGTCCTAGAGTTGCCTAGTGCTCGTACGCGATTACGCGTACGTAGAACCTTCTAGTACGCGGTAATAGAGTATATAAGAAGGCCTATAGCGCGTAGTATAGTCGACTAAGCAAGCAAGGAAAGCTTTCTACTCTTTTACTCCCTTACTACTCTACTACTCTTTGCCTATCTACGACGTCCGTGCTTCCTCTAGCACTTCCGCCATTCCCAGAATACGATTCTGCTAATCTAAAACAGATTACCAGGACCAGGGACGAACAAGAGGCATTTGATGCCGATTCGCGAGATATATAGAAAGACGTGTAATGAAAGTTGTACTGAAAAGCAGCGAATTCAAACATGCGATATCTTGGGAGATGGACAGCGTTACAATCGTGCTGCCAGAGACTCGCAGCGTTTGCAGACTCTGTCCATTTATCGGAATCGCATTAGGCTTACAAGTCTCAATACATTGGCCGGCAAGGTGTAATTGTGCTGGCTGAAGACTCGTAGCATTTGGAAACTCTCTCCATTTATCGGAATCGCACCACGCTCACGAGTCTGGAACACGCTGGCCGACAGGCTACAGTCGACCCATGGAGATTTTCGTGATTTTGCATCCAAGCTATATCGTGATCTCCGATTTTCGGCCTTCAATTCATCGCATTTGTGCTCAAGTCAGCGCGTTTGAGCTTCAATCCATCGCATTTGTACACAAATCATCGCAATTGAGCTTCAATCCATCCCGTTTGTGCTCAAGTCTTTGCGTTTGAGCTACAAATCGTCCCATTTGAGCTCCAATCCATCGCATTTGTTACAAATCGTGCCACATAAATCTAAAAATAGCCCTACATTCAAGCTTTCTCTCGCCTGACGTCCAGGCTTCTTCTGCTGAGTGCCCTCAGTCTATGCTTTCTCTACACTCTGTATGTAATTATCACGGCTGCCGAGCTCGAACAACTCTCGCAGACACTACAATTACGAAGTTTTCGCATTCCCGAAAATTTCAGGATAAGTTGCGCGATTTCGTACGAGGCTCTGCAGACTTTGCGACATCCTGTGTACAGAATTTGACACGCATAGCGAAACAATCACGCCTGATTTCATTGACACAAAACCTATCTTTCAGCCCTCGGTCATGTCTGCACAGCTGCCACCCGCTGTGGAATTCTCCATACAAAACGCCTGTTGCAACATCGTCGAAACATGACAGATCTCGAAGCTCACGCACCAGATCGCTAATCAGCAGTCCAAATCAAGAGCGACTCGGCGCAATAGACCTCTGAAACCCACGATGCATCGCCTGCACAGAAGGGAGGCGCGCTTGCTTCAGACATTGATCTTTATGTGTAACATCACTACGGCTTTTGATCAGCAGCAACGGCATCTCGAAACATCCGCATGGGACAGCACACTCTCGAAGATCGACATTGCAACGAGCGAAGACGATAACGAAGGGCAGAGACAAGCGATGAAGGAAAGATGTACGCAGGCGTGATCAAATGTGCACGCTAATGGAAGCTCGATCAGGCGGCACCGCGTGGTCGGCTTCGGTGAGCTCCATTGTATGCGTGCTTCTGTCGACAGCGAGGTGGGTTTCGGTGAGCCCCGTTGTGTGCCTGCTTCGGTCAGCCTCGTTGTGTGCCTGCTTCAGTCGACAGCGAGGTCGGCTTCGATGAGCCCCATTGTATGCTTACTTCTGTCGACAGCGAGGTCGGTTTCGGTGAGCCCCGTTGTGTGCCTGCTTTTACCGACAGCGAGGTTGGCTTCGGTGAACCCTGTTGTGTGCCTGGCGAGGTCGACTTCGATGAGCCCCATTGTATGCCTGCTTCTGGCGACGGCGAGGTTGATCTCCGCGTTGAGTGCGTCTCAGATGCGAGAACTTCACATCGGGCTGTGGAGGTTGTGGATGATGCTTCGCTTTTCCATCAAACTGCACACGTCTCAAGAGTCACTACCGAGAAGCCTGAGGTCTGATTGAATCCGATGACGCAGCCTGTCTTTTGGTTGCTGTCGGTGGCTGGCGACCACTCGCGTCTTTGGACGCTCAGCGAGGTTGATGTTGGCAGATAACATAGACAGTCATGATCGCACAGATGTGTGGCAGGTTCTCTCGGCGGCGCAATAATCGACTCAAGCGTACGAGCAGCATGCCGATGCTGTTGGATGGCGGCGCTGAGTGACATGCAACGGCGTCGTGGCGGCGACATGCGGGCGTGGTAGCAGATACGCAGTCTTGCGAGCTTTTCACCCTGCATCAATTTCCAAATCTGCTGCTTCGATGAGGCCTGTGGGCGTTGAAGCAATGCTGTTGCTCTTGTCCAAGTGGTTCGATGACGAGCTGCGGGCAGTCCACTCTTTGAAGGTTGGAAAGTCTCCATTGTATGTCGAGCGTCAATGCTGTCCGTGCAACTAATCGCTGGGAGGTTGAGCGGCGACGGTATCAGCAGATGAAGAAGCCGAACAGACATCGTCACGTATGTGTGGCAGGTCGTCGTGGGTGCGCAAGGGTGCCTCGCCTTCGTGAACTCCCCGGTGTGTGAAGAGCGACGCTTGTGAGATGGCAATGTTGCGTGTTGTGTAGAGACAAAGTGGGAGAGCGACGGATCTGCGGGCTTGGTAGCGGGAGCACGAGGCTGCCAGACATTGACCTTCTCGACTCGCTCTTTTGCTTTTGTGCTTGCTTGTTGATGCAATGCTCCTGCCTGAGCCGTTCGTTGTGTTTCTCTCGTTGGGACGACGCTGACGTGCCGCTGTGAAAGATGCGGTGGGTAGGTTCCAAAAGCCTTGAGATGACGGTGGATCAATCGGATATGCAGTGACCGAATGACGAACTTGCATGTGTTGTTTGAGAGACTAAGTCGCAGCAGGGAAGCTTCATTGCAAAGCGGGAAAGCTCGTTGCAAATGGGGAAGGATAGTTGCGAAGCAGGAAAGCTCTGAGGCGGAAAAAGGCAGTCGCGAAAGTCGGAAGGTACAAATGATCCGAGCTTCCTCTGGTGCGCCGCTGCTCTGTCGAATGCCACATGTACGATTTCCTAGATTTAAATGAGAGTCAGAATGCAGCTGTATCGGCACAGGCTCATGGTCGGTATGCACACACCTGCATGAGCGTGCATGGACTGATAATGCCGCTCGTTTTCGGCAACATCTGCAGTCTCGATAGTCTCGATCAGTGAACGGATGAGTTTTTCCGGCTCGTGGCCCGCCTCAAAATAGAACGTGTTGAAGAAGAGCGAGTGGGATCATTGATATGGGCAAGGTCTACAGGGCCTTCAAAGCGGCGAACATGTTCGGGAACGGCACTTCGGAAAGAGCAAGGATGCAAGAGATATCCCACAGCGCCAGCGTTCGGGCTCAAAGGCGGACAAAAAGGTTAGCTGGCAGGCTCGATTTTGGCGCAAACACATGAGCCTCTCTGCATCTTCAGCTCATCGAGGAATAGACAGGAACGGCGATGGCTCTGAGCAACGACGCATATTGGCAGCACCAGATCGAGGGTCGAATGAAGGCCGTATTCGGATGACGTCTGCCCACATGCCCGGAGCGTATTCAGCATGGCGTGGGACTGGTAAGCGCTGTGGACACGACGATGCGCTTGACCGAGGGAACTTGAAACGACAGGCAAGGTCAGCGGTGGTGCAGAGAGGTGGTCGACATGTTTGTTTGATTGAGGTTGCATGGATAACACTCATCTTTGACTGGGGCTCAAAGCTTTCCCGTATCGCTTGTGATCATTGATGGTATGTGCAGTGTGTGGTGAATGCGTACTCGGGGCTGTGGTCGATGCCTCCCGAGCAATGCTGTTTGTGCGTCTCTGGCGGATTGCTGTAGCTGGCAGGCTCTGAACCTGCCTTGATGTACGAGCGAAGGTGATGCCCAGCGAACTCACTCTCGTGTCGTTACAACTTCGGCCTTTTCGTGGCAGTATTCATCGTATCTTCCAAGTATGACACTGACTTTGTTGAGCTTCGACGCTTTGTGAACAGCGTGATGGAAACTGTGATATCTGGGTTGAAGGCTGCCTGCAGTTTGTGGCTTCCACCAGACTGTGCTTCTTGGACCACATGTGGCTACTGGTTAGCTCGACGACCATCTTGAATTCAGAGCGAGGGCTTACGTGCATCATGCCTTGGAGCAGTCCATGCAGATTCCTTCTGAGATTCCCAAGCCATCCATGCGACGGGGAGTTTGCTGCATTTGGACGGGCTGATGCACTTGGATGTTGAGCGAGATGTGCCGAGACGCTTGTCTCCAAAATTCGAGCACCCTCTGTCGGGCTGCGTCCTGCTGTACGTTGGCTGCGATTGGTGTGTGCTCATTAAGCGAGCATGAAAAAGAGCATTCTTCAATGCCAAAGTATGCTGCGCGTCTTGCTCCTCAATGACCTTTCCGACGAGCACTTCCGAGCATCTGGCTTGTTGTCTGAAATGCGTCAGCCTTCAACTAAATCGCGATGCTCAGAGAGATCCGTCGAGAAGCACAACGTGGATCATCTTGTCTGCCCTCTTGACTGAGCGTCAAGGTCACTTCCCACACAAATCCATGCAATCATTGACATTCCAGCTACAGCTGTCCTATTGTCCACTACTGTCCGCTTACCAAACAGGCCAATCTCTTCACCAGTCCCGGACCAGGGACGCATGCCAGGTATGCGAAGCTGCACGACCGCAGGCTGAGGAGTGTTGAGGAGGGCCTACAGCTTGTATTGTCTCGAACGATCGAAAGAGTGCCTTCTGCTGGAGAATGCATGGGAAGCGGATGTGGTAGCATGCTCGATGATGTCGATGGGAAGCCGAGATCAGACGTATCCATTGAAGTCCTGCGCTGCAGACACCATTAGCTATCGTCTCCTACGACACGCTGAAGGTAGCCTCACCCTTGGCACGCTCGCTATAGATGTTGTTTCGTCTATTGCTCGACGGCTGATCCTCGGGAACGATGAAGAAATCAGCATTCTTGTAGTCGAATGTCGGGTCTGGCCACATGGTCTCATGCAACGGCAGCACAAGCCAGTACTGGTACTGATTGTGGTTGATAAAGCGGAAGCAAGCCCGTCTGGCATTGGTGCATGAGCGACAGGCAAAGTACCGTGGGTCATCGAGGGTCCAGACTGCGTGTCCGTTCTTGATCTCGACCGCAGCACAGCGATATGTACTCATAGCTCTCGTGAGTTTCGAGATGGGATCTTTCTTGACAATCGAGCGGCAGGTGTTTTGCACCGAGAAAATGACCGCTGGGGGCAGAGGCGAAGCCACGAGAATGGTCCTGGGCAACTGCTTGTATGTCGCCAGGCGGATTTCAATAAACTCCATCGCCGTATCCTCGGATTCCGTCTCGGACTCACTACAACTAGGTCAGATGTGGTGTAGGTGTGTCCATCTTCGAAGCATCAACTTACAGCTGCAGCCGCTCTGACGTCCCAGCGGTCATCGGGTTTGCATCGCCAGCGGTCGTACTGGTCTTGCCATCGATGGCGGCGGGGCGGCGAGCAGAGGGTAGGGAAGGGCGGGCGTTCTCGGCGAGTTGTTGAATGGTGTCTTCGAGCATTGCGACGATCGTGTCGAGTCTCTCGGCGAGTGGCGACTTTGACGGTCTGTGTTACAGTCAGCTACCAACGGCGGACCGCTGCAGGTTCACCGACAGCTCGTAGAGGTGGTCCAGCGGCGTGCCTGATGGCAGTGAAGTTGATGAAGCGGGCATGATTGCTACAGCCGGCTCGCAAGTTGTGTGTGCGCTGTGATTGAGGTGCGCGGCGTTGATCGCGTCGGGAATGCCAATGCCAATGGACTTTTGGTTGAAGAGCGTGGAGAAGGTGCGCGCAGGCAACACCCATTGGATGACGCTCCCGCGCTCTTGCCATATTGAGTGACGGCGGGGAAATCGCGCTTGCCCCGCGCCAAATCTTGCCGTCAACATTCACGTCAAACGCGCGCGACGAACGTTATGCGAAGTGTGTTGCCGTTTGGCTCAGATCAATCAGCATGGCAAACAAGACCAATCTGGCTATAACCAGACCACGACCATGAACAGTGATCCACGCGTCGCCGAGCAAGCTGAGACGATATCGAAACTTGAAGCACAATTGACAGCCCGTTCTAATAAGCTACACAGAGTCGAGCAAGCACGCTCACACCCCCGCGACTTCGTTTCGATTGCGCTCACACCGCGCGAAACTGGTCTGCGATTCTCGACACAAGCTCTGCGCGTGACACACCACCAGGACCGAGCGCGATAGGACATATGTGCAGAGCGACAACGCCATCGCGAAGAGAGTTGCGCGCTGGAGTGTGCCCATCGTCACTGACCACATCCGTCTCCGTAAAGCTAGAGGCTTCCGAGCCTCCGTGAATGGCCACAGCCGGAAATGTGTCTCGAAGGACTATTCGAAACCCCATTACATTTGATGGGGGCGACCGCGATACACCGGCTCCTTCTCCAGAAAGAGCAGGAGTTCTCTGCTCCTGAGCCTGAGCCTAGCGAAGAGGAGCAACAGCGCCACGGGGAGCTGATCGAATCCGGATATTTCAAGCGCACGACCTGTACGCCGCTAACATGCCCCTTACCGGCTGGACCGACACTTACGCGGCAGCCTAGGAGATTCTCAGACGCCAACGATTCGCAGACATCATGGATTGGCCGTATCGAGGGCGGAAGAAGGACTCTTTCTTCAGCCCCTCTCCGTTGTCGATTTGCCTGACGAGGGTCTTATCATTGTTGGCCATGTACGCTTCCGCCGTGCCGTTTATTTCGAGGAGCTCGTTAGCGGTCGGTGCATCGCCATCGTTGTTGCACCGCTCGTTGAGATAGATGAAGGGGTGTCTGCGTCCCATTGCACGGTTGCGGAGTTTGTAGAGCACGTTGTCGAGCGACTTGTCTGTCTTTGCATTCTTCGTCCAGCTTCCTTGCAGTCAGGCCCGAGCGATACGAGGATGCGAGGCGACTAGGATCAAGCATCCTTTGGAATAGACTGCTCCATGCGTAGCGCCCTGCAAGACGGAGAATACCTCATTCTCGAGCTTGAGATTATACGTCGCCAATGCCAGCAAGCCTTTCTCCTCGAGGATGCTCACATTCAGAGCCTTCGCTTCATCGACGTCGCTCGGAGATTATTCCTTGATGAGGGCATCCACGTCTGCTTGAGTGGGACGAGACGTGGTCTGACGGTTGAACACGGGCCAGAGAGGCGCTTTCGCGGATGGCTCTTCGAGTTCCTCAAGGCTTTTGCTGGTGCTACGCGTTCCGAGGTCCATCTGCTCCTGGGCGGTCAACTCGTCCTATGAGGCTCGTTAGCATTCGCTGCTCCTTCCATGTGTTGGGGCCTGTACTTACGTAGGGCTTCGTCTCCATACGGAAGCCGACTTGAGGGCGCTGCTCTTCCTTGTCCTCGTCGTGCTCGTCGTGTACGCTGCCAGCGGCCGCCTGTTGATGGCCCTGCTCTGGCTTGACGCAATTCTCCTCGCCACTGGGCTTGCTGACATTCGACCCCTCTGCTCCAGGGCTCTTCGTCTGCTCATGGCCTGCCATGGTGAGGCCCTTCGCACCAGTGGCCCCGTTGACATCAGATGGAGGCTTGCTAGCTTTGCGCTCTCCCACAGCAGCCTTCTCAGCACTGAAGGGCCCCTCATTTGCATTGGCCTGTCTGGTGCTTGCAGCATACTCGACAGAAGCTGTTGGACCGTCGCCAGAAGAGGCCTTCTTGTCGATAGGGCCCCGCTCGCCGCTGAAGCCCTGCTCGCCGTTGAGTGGCTCCTTGCCGATGAGGGCATCTTTGCGGTTGGAACTCTGCTTGTCATTGACAGGCTGCATGCTGTTAAGGGCTTTCTTGTTTGGAGAGGTCGCGATGCCAGTAGATTGCTCGTTGGGGAAGAGCGGGGCGCCGACATGGGTCGCATCATATTGATACTCTGCGAAGCCGTCGTGGCCGCCGGCTGGAGGCATTGCCATGTTGTGAGTGCCGTCGAGAAGGAACTCATTTGGGAAGCCCATGTCGTTCCAGTCGTCAGTGCAGGTCAGACCATACCCAACTCAAGCTGTCTTTTGTCAGCGTTGGTATCGTGAATCCTAAGCGAAAGTGATGTGACTGCATAGGCGACCGTAAAAATAAGTTTCCAGATTAACAGCGTCCAATTGGGCTAGAGTGCACCGACAAAGGCCTCAACATGTGTCGAGGATGTGGAGTGAATGCAGGACGAGATGAAAGGGGGTTGGAATGCGCGACACGAAGTTGCTCTCGTCTTGACTAAGAGCTAAAATTGTGTCTGCAGCACAGCATGTCCGGGGCAATGAAATCGAACCTTTACAGGGGTGAAGACATCGAGTATGCATCTCTAGCAATGGAGGCCGTGGTGCTAGGCGAGGAAAGATATTTCGATGGTCCTTCAGGCTTAGGTGCGGGCCTGCGAAGCAACAAGAGTGAGTATTGCATGAAACAATAGCTGTTCCAGAGGCGGAGAAAGCATAAAGTCGAAATGGTCTCTAGCAGTTCGAGCCCTGCCTGTCGTCCAGTATATTGAAGGTGGTGAGCGTGGCAGGTATGCAATGACTGGAGAAAGCAACCAGATTTGGCGAGTCTCCGGCAGTACGAAATCTGCCTGTTGCTCAAGATTTTGAGATTCGTGAGCCCGAAGGGGTTGCGATGACTGGAGAGGGCATCCAGACGCTACGAACCTTCAGCAGTCCGAACCCTGCCTGTGGTCCAAGATATTGACACTAGTGAGCAAAGTAGAGTTGCGATACCTGGAGAGAGTATGCAGCAACTCGAAGTCTGCTCGCTTGAGCAGCCCGAGCTCTCGCATCCCGCTGAGAAAAGTACATCTTGGAACTAACCGATCTACAGTTCTGACGGACCGATCACTGCCGACAAGACGCAGTGGTGCTGGATGCTACGAAAGCCTGTTGGGAGGGATAGCTCTGTTCATGATACCTATAGCTATGCGAACTCCTATGAAGATCCTGACGCATAAAAAGTCATGCAGTTTCAATCGCACGATCGAGTTCTAGTTCTACGGCAAGCTGAAAAAGAGCTACGCTCGTCTAGCAGTCCAAATTTGAACACAGAGCGCAATACGAAAGGAAGATTCGATCCTAGCGACGGAAGTTTCGATAAAGAGTAATCCAGGCCCGGAATGATCGGAATAGCACACAGTTGATTAGTGATATGCCTCAGATGGTAGACTCTTTCCGTCTTAGTGATTTGGCGAGGAGGGACGAGCGTCTCAAAGCATCGCTAGCCTTGCTACTCTGAGGCTGTCAAAAGCGACGACACATGGTGTAAATTCGGAGTCTGATCTCTGCCTGTCTTTGCACACCCCACACTCATTGCAGAAGCTCAGTCCATTGGCCTTTTCAGAGCAATCTCACAGGCCTCGGTGACTTGGCAACAACATTGTTAACGAGACTGTGTCATCACGGCGCGCTGGAGGGTATGCTCAAAGTACCGGACTTCCTTAGCACAAGAAAATGCTGTATATAAGAAACAATGAGAGACGGTCCTCGTTCAGTGCATACAGCGCTCGCATTTCGCCTACTACTAGTCCACGATCATGATGTTCAAGCCCCTCTACCTCGTGTCCCTCCTGGTTGCGTACGCATCTGCACAACAAGTTAGCATACGAAAGTCACGGAATTATGGCACTGCAACTAATCTCTTCACCTGTTAGGGTACTTGCGGATCTGGTTTCTGCAACGCCGCAGAGGGGACCCAAGGTGTATGCAGGGCCGGAGGTCGCGAACAGTTATGCTCGGCAGTAAGTTGTGACAACATGCCTCGGCGAGCCGTGTCGCTAACTATAGCATAGAACAGTCAGTGTTGGGGAGAAGGGGAGACCTGTGTACTGGGCACAAACGAAGCAACTTGCTGCTCTCGGGCGGCAGCAAGAGGACTACCCGGGTGTGGGAATCCACTGAAATGATCATAAGTAGTTTGGACAGTGCTCGGATTGCCTAACGACAGGCACCACCTCTCAAAGGCAGATAGGTCTCTCCTCTACAATCGTGCAGTATGCCGGCCTCTATCTCAACGAGCTGTGACGGCAGCGCACCGTCCGCTACTGAGCTGACCAAGCCTATCGACACAGCTGAAGCGGGAATGCCTAACACCAATAAGACCCTCGTGCAGCTGTCAGTAGACGCATACCAACGCTGCATGTACAGCAAAGAAGCGAGGTACAATCCACTCAAAGAGAGGGCACCCTTGCTTCTGCAGGCGTCTCCGTGCTCAACTTGCCAAGATTCCGCTCAATGAGCGCGATTGAGGGCCTATAATTTAGAGAGTACTCCAGAAAGGTGAGGCTTGTCTTGGAATGTGCCTGTTCACGACTGCTGAGAAACATCGAAGTCAGGCGTTGTGGTGCACAAGATCTAGAGAAGAGAGAGCGCGGATCTGGACAGGCGCGGGGCTGAGTCCACATCAGCCACGATGGCGTAACGCAGATCCACAGAGGCGCATGACCCCACCACCTGCAGGCATCTCCATCGCCAACTTCCGACCTTCAACAACACACCACGACACAGCCATCGCCATGGCGCCTGCATCGACGCTGGTCAACAAGATCAAAGTGCAGCTCAAGCTGAGCATTGCACGCACGCGCATGGTGCAGCAAAAGGACACGGCCCTGGCGAAGCAGCAGCGCAGGGAGATGGCCCAGCTGTTGGAGCTGGGCAAGATCGAGAGTGCGAAGATCCGCGTCGAGAACATCATCCGCTCCGATCTACATACAGAACTGCTCGAGGTCATGGAGCTGTATTGCGAGCTACTCACTGCACGAGCTGGACTCATGGAAGCGAAAGAGTGTGACCCCGGGCTGGAAGAGGCTGTGAAGAGCATCATCTATGCGGCGCCGAAGATTGATGGAGTCAAGGAGCTGAGCATTGTGCGGCAGCTGTTGGCGGAGAAATATGGCAAAGAGTTTACGTTACAGGCAATGGAGAACAAAGATGGCAAAGTGCCAGAACGGGTGCTGAAAAAGACGAGGGTGGAGCCACCCGCTCCGGAACTCGTGGAGGCATATCTCTCTGCCATTGCGGACGCATACGGGATAGAATACCCGCCGGGCACAAAAGCTGCACGAGAGGCCGAGCAAGCTGCCGGCGACGAAGGGGACAATGACGACGAGGATGACAACCCATCAGGCGGCCAGAAGGTCAAGGCACTCGAGCAGCCGCTGACGACGGAAGAGCTCAGCAAAGCGACTCCCCCACGGAACTTGGGACCGAAGAGCCCCGTATCGGTCATGCCGCCTTCGCTCAGCACGGATAACGTACGACCAAAGGTCAACTTGCCTGGTGCACCCGATTTGACGCCCTCGAAGAAGATGACGGATAAGCTAAACGGCGCCAAGAAGGACACTGGACCTGGTGGAAAGATTCCAGACATCGACGAGCTGCAGAAGAGGTTTGCATCGCTCAAACGATGACAAAACACGATTTCAATGATATGATCCACGACTGCCACGACCATTACGAATCCCAGAACGGCTGCTCCCAGCGCATCTACGAGGACGACCGCGCAACGCATCTATAGCTTGCTTCACGGCGAGGCGACGGCCCAGGACAGTCAGGTGCTCTATCGTCAGCAACATCAATGTAATTGACCGTATAGAATGAATTTTCTGCCAGTTCAATGCACAACGGCCTGGAGAGCGCAATTCGGCATCCCGCCAGCATCGCTGGGCTGGGACGGACTGCGGCTCGCGGTACTACTCCTCATGATACCCGATATGCCGAGCTCGCAGCTCATACAGAAAAGATCGCGCAGCGTTCGTGTCTCAATCAAGTCACTCGCGCGCAACGCGCCATCTCACAGCCCTCGACATGCCGATGCCTGGATGTCGTGGGTGCCGACTCAGGTCTCTAGGCCGGATTTCTGGTTGCAGGACATGTATGGAATCTCATATGTACATATATCGTACAAGCTACGCTGCTACAGATCTCAAACAAAGTGGGGTATATGGATATGCCCATGGCATTCGTTCGTGGCTTCGTCAAGTTCGTCCCGTTAGTCCCATATGCCTGTGTATTGGTACAAATGCCAAAGATGTGGCTTCCTCGACCCGCACGGTTCTGTCGTGCTCCCCTCTCGCTTCTCTCGCGGAACGCTCCTCAAGTCCCTTCGTACAGTGAGAATCTGCTCAAGGGCATTGTCCGCTGCTGGTCAATCGTGCTGATATGGCTTCCACGAAGACTGGGTCGGTCGAGGTCGAACGGATCGCTACGCCGGGAGATGCGAGACATCCGGGAGGACCAGGTGGATGTGGAAATGTGGCTTGCTTTTTGCATCGGCTGCGGTGTGGTGATCTGATCGCTTGTTTTTGGTCGAAAGGATTGGAGTAGACTACTGGACAGGTTGCTCAAAGTCTTGGTCGCGGAGCCTGCAGCGATTTGTATGGGCGTGAGTACGGGTCGCCGGGGAGTGGTCGCTGCGCTAGGCTGCTCTGTGGTTTGTTGACCTTCGGATTGCCATTCTCGGGCAACGAAAGGATCTTCTGGGGGTTGCTGCCGGACCATAGGCAGCGATACCAGCGACGGATAGGACTTGTACGATGGCGCCACCACACTCTGTCGCGACAAAGTGGGATCTACGACTTTGATTGTGGGAGCCTCTCGGGACCATGCTGTCTCATCAATCCTCGATTGCCTGGCAGACCGCGGGAGGTTGAAAATAAAGCCTGCGAAAGCCGACGATTGCTTCCGGAAGTAGCTCGCTGCAGTGTCTGTGGAGTTCCGCCTTGGAGTATTCGGTCTCGAGAGGTCGGGATTCACAACGCGAAGCTGCCCGACTGGCACAGAATCTCTGTAGCCCTCTCCCATCGCAAACGGACGCGGCCAATGCCTGGTGCTCATCCTAATCATCCGGTGGTCTTCGTCCACAGCTATATTCGTCGTGCTCGGAGGGCGCACATGAGAGACATGCGAGATTCGCGAATCTCTGTGAGAACCTCTGCCAACTGGCACAACACTGACAAGGCTGCTGAACTTGGGCAGCATCCAATCCGGGGACTCTCCCTTCTCACTCATGGATTGTATATCGGTGTCGAGTGTCTCGCGCTTCTTCCGTCGCTTGCGCAGGATCAAGAATATGAGGAGGCCAGCAATGACCAGGCCTGCAATGGTACCGGACAGGCCGCCGATCACGGCACGTCTCTTTTCAGGTGCCATACCGTCTGCAATTGAGGACATGGTCGCATTGTTGGGAGGTGAAGCACTTGCGGCAGCGTCCAGCGTGGAAGATGCGGCAATCGAAGTCCGGCTCGGTGAGCTAGTCTCAGTGGCATCATCTTGTAATACCCTTGTAGTTTGGGGAAATTTGGTACTGGGTAGGTTTACAGGGCGTGAGGAAGTTAGCGCCAGCGACAATGTCGGTGTAGGGTGTGTTTGATTATTAGAAGTCTTCGCTCGACTTGTCGCAGAAAGGTGTATTGAAGTCGCCCTCGTGACTGTGGCGATGTGGATGGTCACATATGCCGTCGACCAGACCGTCATGTCGAAGTTGGTTTCTGTCGCGGTCGCCATCGCGGCGCTGAGCCTGGGAACGGCGTCGTCTGGACTTATTACGCACTGCAAAGAGGCTTCCAATAGTCATTCTTCTTGTTATTGCCTCGTCTGTATGCGCTGTCGCGTAGATCCGGCTCGCGACTCGCAATCGCAACGGCTTCGAAATGCCCGCGAACCACTCATCAACACCAATTCCTGCAACGGCTGAGGGAAGACATAAGGAAAATGCAGACGCTGATGTCAAGAAGACGCTCGCACGGCAGGTGAGCATTGATACGGCGCGACCGAGGCGCGCCTCGAGTCACGGCGGGCAGACGTGAGCAGACGACAACACATCCCCTTTCAGACGAGCCTACCGCATTGATGCATCGCAAGTGTCGAGCGTTACGCAGGGATGCGACGGCGGTCCAAAGACTGGCCCAGCGCGTCTGCTGCTGTTTCAAGCTGCTGCATGGCTTTGGCGCCGAAAGGATGGCGGCGTCTGCAGATCGACGCCGTGGCGGCGTGGCACGACTGGCTGCACGTGCGACGATTCTGCTCTGCGGCCACCGCCAGTCTTCACCACGTCTTGCGCACAAGCTGTTGAAGAGTCGACAACGTCGTCTAGAATGGCATTGCAGAGAGGATTATGATGCAGACAGAAGAACACCACGGGGAGAGAGAGAGGAGAGGTGGAGAGCATCCGCCTTGGCATGCGCCGGACACGTGCCGGCAACGCTCTGTCCAGGAGCGGGCGAACCGATTTTCGCGAACGATGCCCAAAAGACTTCAGTACGACTAAATATGGCTTTGGCTCTCGGCTAGATGACTCAGTGGACAGTTATTAATGCACGACAACAGTCGGTGGCAGAATGAAAGTCTCCTGCGCGAGAGATACTCTCAAGAGTTGATTTGATCATCTGGTGGACTGACGAAAGTGAGGTAGTCACGCAAGGCTGATGTCCAGAAGCCAGCTCGGCCAGCAGTCCAGATTCGGAGATCGTCGTGGGGGAGGGCCGATGCGGTGCCTTCCTAATAGGCATTGTAGTTCTCAAAGAGTACTGCACTATGAACGTTGGCAGTACGCCGGGACCTGAATTTCAAGAAATTCCAGACTTGTTCAGGATTTTCAAACAGCCAGTGACTTGTGCGATCATCGTTTGCTCCCCGATAGGCCTGGAAACACTTCTGAGAACAGGAGGTGATGAAGTCGGTGGATCGCAAACACGTCTACACCGCTATGAATATCCTTTTACGTTCAATTTGCTCTCAATATACATTGCAACGTTGGCCAACTCTCCTCGATTGGCTCAAGATTGCCTTTGCCATGAAACTTTTCTGAAATGGTGGCTTGCTCGGATAAGAGATGTCGGTCAACCTGTGAGCCGATCTTCGCAAGTCCTCTCCAGCGCTCAAGGTCCTCTTTATTACGCTTGTCACCGTGGGCTGCTTCCGCCTTCTCCCAGTGACCCTTGGAGAATCCGAGCAGGGTCGTGATGCGGTCGTTCTTGATGTCGTATACGAGAGAGCATATCGTCCCAGTCTCCTCGAGCCAATTGCACTGCCAGAGCTCTCCAGGCCGGATGCATTGATACTCGGCGGTTTGATAGTTCTTTCGTCCTGCCATTGGACCGCCGTGGATCGCGTAGACTATGCGGGACTGCCACAGGTCTCAACTCATGCTCTTGGCAGGAGACGGATTGGCGCTGCGCTCACCTTGCTGTAAAACCACATTTCGTACTTCCATTTCTCGGGCTCGCCTGTTTCGACATTCTTTGCGTCATAGTCGTAGATGAGATGAAGGTCCTTGATGTCATTGTTGAAGGCAGCTTCGTCGAAACCCATGTTGACAGTTCCTCAAGAATTGGCTGCAGTTCGAAAGTGATGCATCGCACCTACCTATCCGCTCTGTACATGATATAGCAGTTCACGCAACAACGTCACCATAGCTCAGCGGAACAGTGGCGCGGTCGGCTCCCGACTTCGGTTGCTGCGAATGCAAGACGTGGGAGTTGGGAAAGCATCCGTGGCAGCAAACTTTGCTCTTCACCGTCGGCAGTCGGCGGCTGCGACGATGACGCGCCGTCTCTCACCACGACTTTGCTCAAGACACGGCAACTCGGTCGCTATGCGGACGGTTTAAGTAAAGGCTGCTGAGCATCGGCTCATGTCTCGGTAGCCATCTTTCTCACTCGTCTTGAGCGCCGTTCGAAACCGGCTGGGCATGAGCGTGGACATGTCGAAATGGGGGCCGGTGGAAAGTGGCGTCGGCACAAACAGATTGCCAGCATCCCACGACGCCCTCTCGCCCAAACCTCACTGCAGTACAGGCAGCAGGAGGCCGCATGGCGTCTCTTCTCTCATCGCGGCTCCGCTAAAGCTCGATGATCAAGCCACAGATGAAGACGCTTGCCATGGTGGGAGCTGGATGGTGGCCAAGGGCGTGACGGCCTCGGGCGAAGAAGACACGCATCACAGCTTCATGGACCACAAAGCAATGTCTGGAAGTTACTGCTACTAATAAGAATAGGATCGTCTTGTGAGGCCGCTCAGGTCGCCAACACATCTCAGCCTTTCGCTGCCGAAGCCTCGCAAACGATTGGACGCGCTCACTCAGCTTCCTCCACACCTTCAGCCTCACTGGTCTGGGCCGCACCATGCAGGTCAGTCAGCCTTGGAGGAGCTCAGCGATCGAAATGAGTTAGCCGCGAGCTCATGTAGCCTTCACCGGTCGATGTTGCCTTGTTCATGCTGGGACATTCTTCCTCTTCCTCAGCACTGATCGTGAGTTGTTACACTGCTCCAGGCAGAGCCACGCTTGTCTGTTTGTAATGGTGTGGCGACCACTGTGATCCAACGCAAATCTGCCATTCTGGACCACAGTAATCACCTGCAAGCTTCTACATTAACATTGCCAGATCCCCTCTACGAGCTAGAAGATCACATCGCGAAGCCAGCATGAAGTCCGGATTCGTTCGAGTGCCAGGTGCGACCGCGGAGCCCGATCCACCTGAGCCAGTGCCAGCAATTCCCATCAAAATTATATCAGGAGATACGCTGCCACCTCCGCCACTAGGCGATCTGGACCTGCCTTTACCACCACCCAAGCAGCGAACAGATGACTTCTACAAGGCCTGGGATCGCTTCCTGGCCATCGAACCAAAGCGAGCCAAGAAGACCTCCCGCGCAGCTCAGAAAGTGGAGGAAGAGAAAGAAGCCATCAAGAATGGCGAGACTGCTGACGAAGGCCTGAAGACACAGGAGAATGCCGCCAAATCGTGGGAACAGGCGGCAACTGAATGTCGCGCCAAGGTTGCAGCGATCGTGGATGAGTGTCAAAGATTAAATCAGAAGTATCGAGATGCCATTTTTGACCTGGAAGCGAACCAATACTGCTTGCAATCTCTGGCCGGCGCCTATCCAAAAGCTGTTGACAACATCGATCCACCGCCATGGATCAAGCGAATCGAAGACATCTTTGACGAGCCTCAATTCTACATTGATGACGCTACTGCCACTGATGTACACCAAGGTAATAGCGGAGACTGCTGGTTCCTGGCTGCGTTGATGGCTGTGAGTGCCAAGAAGGAGCTGATCGAGAGATTGTGCGTCGCCAGAGATGAGAAGGTCGGTGTTTACGGCTTTGTTTTCTACCGGGATGGAGAATGGATCTACGAAGTCATCGACGACAAGCTTTTCATCAGGGTTGGAGATGATGATGATCTAGAAGTGGTGCGAGACTGGGATCGAGACGCGAAAGAAGGCTTGCGCATCAAGTACGACGATGACAAGCTGAAAGAGGCACTACAGAAAGGCGGCTTGGCGCTCTACTTCAGCCATTGCAAGTCGAACGAGACGTGGCTGCCGCTCATTGAGAAGGCGTTCGCCAAAGCTCATGGCGATTATTTTGCGATCGAGGTGAGCAGACATTTCTGGAACTATTCCTGATCGAAGCAATACTGACCGACTAGGGTGGGTTTGCAAGCGAGGGCATAGAGGACCTTACAGGAGGTGAGCTAATCCTGGCGAAGAGAGATCCTAACTTTCATGCTTTTTCGCTAACTCAAATCAGGAGTCGCGGTGATTCTCAATCCCGAAGATATCATGGACAAGGATAGATTTTGGAAAGAGCAGCTTTCACGGGTCAACGAGAAGTACCTTTTCGGCGGTGGCTCAAAGCCAACAGGAACGAAAGGCTTTATCGGTGGTCATGCCTACGCCGTTCTCGACAAGTACGAAGACCCGGACAGCGACCTCAAACTGCTCAAGCTTCGGAATCCCTGGGGCGAAACGGAGTGGGATGGCGACTGGAGTGATGGCTCCAAGCTTTGGACAGCGGCAATGATGACCAAGCTGAACCACACGTTTGGTGACGATGGAGTTTTCTGGATATCCTACAAGGACTTCTTGAAGCACTTCCCTAGCATTAATCGTGTCAGGCTTTTCGACAATACTTGGACTGTGAGTCAACAGTGGACCTGTGTCAACGTCCCATGGACCGTCGACTATCTCGACACCAAATTCCAGATCACGGTTTCGGAAGCTGGACCGGTCGTCGTTGTACTGGCACAGCCTGATGATCGCTACTATTATGGACTGAGAGGCCGAATGCTGTACTCTCTACACTTCCGCATTTACAAAGCGGACGAAGAACGATGGATCGTCAGATCGATGCACAACTCCGGAGCAGAGACTCTCTTCACACGATCCGTATCGGCTGAGATCGACAATCTCGAGCCCGGCACATACGACGTTGTTTTTAAAGTCACAGCGACCCGTTCCGCTACCGGCATGACTGCGGAAGAAGCCATCATGAAATATGCAGTCAACAGGAAAGAGAAACTCCTGAACGTTGGCAGAAGGTTTGATTATGCTCAAAGCAAGGGCAACTTGAAGGCAATGGAAAAACAGAATCGGCAAAGGAGAAGAGATCAGCAGAGAGAAAAGGACTTGTCGTTGTTGAAAAAGAATCGTCGCCTCAATCAGCAAGATCGCGAGCGTCTTAAGAAGCGCAAGGCAAGACTCACAGAAGCCCTCAACGCACAGATGAAGGAGTTCCATGCGAAGCGTAGTGAGAAGATGAAGGCCAGGAGAGACCGAAGGAAGGCCAGGAAGGAGTCCGTAGCAGCTTTGCGGAAGGAGAGCGTGTCCAATGCAGAGACGAGCGAAGGCAAAGCCGAACAACTTACGCCACCGGAGCAAAGTCAGTCAGTCCCAGAAGTACCGAAGGAGCCCGAAACTGCGGATAACACCGAGAGAGGCGCGGAGACTGTTCAACAGCCGGAGGAAGAGGCACCTGTTACACAACAAGACGACGCCAAAGGCGATTCTGGAGACATAGCAAACAAGCTAGCCGAGCTGGAAATCCGCACCGACCGAAAGCCCTCCCGGGATCACCGAAACTCCGTCTCTCCCTTCGGGCCTACTGTAGAAGAATCAAGCGAGTCCGAATGGGACTCCCCAATCGAACCACCCGACGATCTCGTAGACGATGATTTTGATTGGGATTCTGAAATGTAAGTCCGAAACTCCGCTCTTCAATCCCCCGAAACACAGTCATGCACCGAGAGCTCCACAAAGCGAAGCTAACATTGTAATCTCCCGCAGCGACGGCCCTATCCTCTCCAGCCTCAGCAGCGAAACCGAATCCTTCAATCAGAGGAATTCTTCTCCCGCTAGTCGACGACGCATTTCACGTTCGAAGAAGGGCATTTTTGACGATGACCCTTGGAATGCGCCTTGTGTGCTAGGCTTAAGGGTTTATTCGAAGTGTAAGGATGTCAAGGTTGTGGTTGTGAAAGGAGAGAACAGTTCTTGAGAATATCAAAGTGGCTACCAGGTGGATATAATTGGATAATCGTTTGCTTTGCTATATTCAAGTCTCTTTTTTGGTACTCCTTCCTAGTTGGTGCTGTTCGGAATGCATGTTGTGGTCAAGTGACGTGCTTCGGTGAGCGAAATGGGGACATTTGTTAGCGGGCTCTGTTACGTGGCCAATGTTGAGGAACCACAGTCGCTTCTCTGTTCCGAGTGGATTCTCACTTGCGGTAGCTAGTGGATGTCTGCAGATTCGCTTTGCGAAGTGCTTGGGAGCCACGTTCGGTGAGCGAGAATGTCAGATGTCGACAGGAAAAGACAAGTTGGTTGGCATTGGCCCCACTGTATGGTACGCTAGCGGATGTACCCGCTTGAGTGATGAATCTGAAGCTGAATCAGCTTTGGATCTGGTCAGGATCGTTCTCTTCGCATTGCCCTTTATGATTTGCAGGCGGCGCTCTTCTGCGATCTGCGAGTTCAACCTATGCTATGTCTCGTGCAATACGCTGCTCGCCTCTAATGCAATCTCGTTCCTGCATCAATGCCACACAACGGACAAAGGTTTCATTCTACAGCATCGATTCTTCGCCAGTGTCTAGCCAGCCAAATCTTTCACCCGCAGTCTTGAATGACGAGAACAGGAGCCGTGTCCTACCATTCGCAATGTTGCGACTGCTCTTGCAAGACTGACAGCCGAACAGCGCTCTGTCTGCCAAAGCCAGAGCAAATTTGCAGCGCATCCGCATAGCCAGCGGTAGGCCGCCCTAGAGACGCCTCTAAACCTCTTGGACCCATCCGGACCTGTGAGGCCATACCTTCGCGACTTCGAAAGCGGGGACAGCACCCGGGATCGCGCGTCCTTCACGCTGCAACTTGTCGACCGCCTGCACTTTGGCTTCCTGCATGCTCTCTTGATGAAGCCATCTCTTGACATGTGCGAGTCCCGCGCTCAGCGAACCAGTCCGTGCCACAGTCTCTGGATCGACTACTGCTCCACCACGAGCAAAGACCTGGAGCTGTGTCTCGATGGTCTTCGCGCCTTTTGGTGTCACCTCTGCTGCTGTGAACAAAGCCAGCAGCGTCTCAGCTTCGGCTTGCACTTTACACCAGGAGGCTAGCACCAGCAATGCAGGGTTCTCTTTCCATGTGCCCATCAGCTCTTGGACCGCGTCCGCTTTGATGTTCGAGAAGGCGATTGTAACGTTACTAATGCTGAAGAGCGGCCAGCACAAAGAAGGTCGGGACCGAATCGAGTCCTCGGGAACTTCAACAGTGATCGACTCGAGGTTCTTCTGCGGAATGGCCTCAAGTAACGATGACAGGGCATAGGCGCAAGCCTCGGATCGGAAGTGCGGCTCCGGTAGCAACATTGCTGGCAACTGCAGTGTGTCCATCTCGTCGATAAATTCAAGGATCAACTGCTTGAATTTCAAGACGTTTGGCATCATTCCTGCGAGGAATCGGACATCTGCGTCGAACTTGTCATTACCCCAGCTGAGTGTCTTTGATGCACCCAGAAGCTTCACGATCGAGGAGCTGTGAGGCCCATAGAAGCCTGGGATATAGCGCACACGGTGCACGATCCTCAAAGGTACTTCGTTGTACAACACATCGGCGGTCTCGCGGTGGATGAGCTTGGAAACCCGCAGTAGACTTGAAGCCCGCACCAAGTGCAAAGAGTCTTTCGTAGGAGAGTCCTCGCTAATCGCTTGCCGGATGACATCGAGTCGAAGCTCCGGTGGAAGGTTTCCTAGTTGGAAAACTGCTTTGCGGTCGAGTTTCTCAAAGGTGTCAGTAACGAAATCGAGTCTCACTCGCTAAAGTGCGAAGGACTGTGGACTCACTTCGAGTTGCGGTAGTACGACCTTGCGTCTACGGATCCTCGACTCTTTGCCACTTTTTGCGGCAAAGAATCGATGAAGCTCATCGTCGTTGCAAGTGGCGTAGAAGCGCTGTTGTGCATCAACCCAGGGACTCGATTCTGTATTCGTCGCCATGTCATCTTGCGACACTCGGGTGATAGTAAAACCAAGTGGGGTGAAAGTGCCAAAAGAAATCCTGGAGCTGTGGTTCAGGAGAGTGAGGCCGGATCCACAGCACTCTATTCACTCAAGTGGAGAGTCACGTGGTTATACATGGCGCTGCCTCAACTGTGGATTCCCATCTTTGGCTCAGCCGAAGGTTCGCGTTCCAGTCTCCTGCTACTTTTTCCCATCTTAAAAATCGGCATCAACTCGGATTATCAACGCCCATGTCTAAACAGATTGTTGCCCGGCTGACGCTGACACTTCATTATAAGACACTTGTTATGGATGACAGGATGATTTCCGCTCTCAGTGGTGCAAACTGGCGACTCGACTACAGTACCTGTACTGTTAGTGAAATGCGCAAGTTCTTGAAGGACCGAGCTGGCAGGACACTTCCCCAGAAGTTCGAAAAGAGTGCTCCTGTAAAAGAGCTCAAGACGTTGGACCGCTCCACTACAGTCACTCTCGGTACGTACCATATCTTTATGCATGGCCACCGTGCTCGTGAAATGCCTTTCGGCTTCATTTCACACTCTGCAGAGCAGTCAGATGGGCACGGATCGTTGCACACGCTTCTCAGAAAAAGGGTATACGATAATTTGACAAGGTGTAGTTAGTGCTCGGAGACTAGAAGGCGACCCCAAGACGGAAGTGACTGCTACACGTATATTCTTTTTGGTTTGCTGCATACGCTTGCTACGTCTTTCTAGCCAATTCTAATTCTTCCCATACTGACTCCTATACAGCAGATCTGCCCCTGGACATCCGGCTTCTCGTATACGAACATCTGGCATTCCACCCCCAGATCCTCGCAACGTCCAGATCCACATATGAAGAGGCTAAGGGTGTCTTGTCCAGACTTGTGACGAGCGTGAAGCTCGACGCCTCTACTTCGTCGTCATCGACAGTCCAACCAAAGATACAAGCCAATGGGGGCACTTGGACGACTCTTCCATCGGTTCCAACCAATATCGAAGGATTCAAGAACTCATTAGCAGCCTGGCCAGTTACTGTCACATCTGCAAGTCAGATTCGGCTCCATCTGCACCTCGACACGAGCTCAATTTTGGACACCAGTTACATGCTGTACCTGCTGGCCACGCTGTTAGCTGACGGCAAGAAGCGCGAAATTCAGGTGCATCTGGATTTTTCTGACGATTGGACTCAGCGCCAGGAGAAGAAGACTCTTTTCCAGACACTCTACTCGCTGACCAGGATGGGAAAGAATGTCCATGTCACATTCGTCAATCTTCCGCGACCAACGCTGAGGGCACTGGCCAAGGTCCGTTCTCACACGAAGAGTACCGCTCTTCGCTATTTTGTTGAGCTAGAAGAAGAGGTACAAGCCGGAATACGCCTCGTCCAAAGGGGGGGACTACCAGCTACGTCCCATTATCAAGCACTACATTGTGCTCGGCAAATGAGGCTTCCGCCATTTCCTTCTGCAGATCTTGGAGGATCAGTCTTTACACCGAGAGGATACGAAATCTTCGAGTCGGCCTTCGACAGACTCTTTCTCGATATGATCAAGAACAGGGTAGGAGAAACATTTTCGCGAGTTGAACTTAAGCAAATTGAGGACAATGGTGAAAAAATTCTCGAGGAGCGTGAGAAAACCGCTCCAAGATGGGGATGAATTTGACATGAAGGAGATCTCCGACCAGACTACATGGTCACTCATGTATTACGAGAGCATAAGTGCTAATAGCTCAATGGCGACAAAACCTAGGGCAGCAAAGCAGCGCGAACACAGCTTACGCGTACAAGATCCCAATGTTCTTTGTCTTGCATATCGTCAAGCATGGACGAGGGGGTTACGACTGTCGTCAGATAGCTTACGAGGTTCAAGCGAGATGAGGAAAAAAGCGTTCTGGAACTTGGGCAAATGATTATTTATGCTATTGCAACCGCAATCGAGAATTTGGTACAAGCAAGAGACGATGGAATTCACGCCTCGCGTCCTAGTTTTGTATGCGGAGAATGCTTACTCTGCAAGAGTGCAAGCTCGTTCGCAATTAGTCCACCACAATATTTAGCGGAGCTAGAAGTGGACCGTGGAGACTTAAGCTGAGCCCATACTCTCCCAAACGCCTCCAAGATTGAAGGTAAGGATCAAACGGAATGAGAGACTACTCATTCTAGCTCCAAGCCCTGCAGTGTCTCTCCAAGCTTTCTCGCCTCCAAGATCTCCAAAGCCGCTGCCTGAACCCTGTCAAAGCGCCCCTGTGCGAAGACCTCTGTTTCGAGCAGCCGAAGGCTGTGATGCCATTCATCCTCAACACTTGGATACGTCATGCATCTGGGCACAAGACAGTGAGCAGTGTCGTTTGCTCTCTTCAAAGCAGAGAAGAAGAGTGCACACTGCCAGGGGATGCCTGCTTCCTTAGCCAAGGCAATGAGTTCAGAAACACGGTGCGTGAAGGTCTTGTAGCGAATAAATGCTGTAGTGTATGGCGATTCTTGGCGACTAATGCCCTCTCTGAAGGTCTCTTCTGACTTTCTCGGAAAGCCTTCGAGGACCAATTCGTTGTTGGGACAAATGCGGAGCATGGGCCAGAACGTATCTCGCACGAGTTCCTCCGGCATCTCTTTCAAAGTCTTTGGAGCCTTGTTGCGCTTCGAACGCGGTGGAGAAGGAGGAGACGGCGGCATATGAACGCGTATGCGAATATGGCTGGGTGAGTTGCTTAGCAGTGTTGCGAGGTAGTACACAACTTTCGACATTTGATACAGGTCCGGATGGGTGCAGTCGACCTCGATGTCCAGCTGACGTGCTTTCTTCACTTCCGCCGGCCAGAGTGCAAGCTGATCTTCCATTTCATCAACTGTTGGGTATCGATTGACGAAATGGATCCATGGGCCGTCGTCGACACTTATGGCAGACTCTGAGGCTCGGGCCAGGTAGTTCTGTCGCTCAGGCGGTGTTCGTCTGTTCGCGATACGCAAAGTAGTGACTGTGTGTTGTCCGTCGAGGATAGGCTTCGCCTCTTCATTGATGCCTCTGCTGGTAGCGAGTATCTGTGGATGGAAGGCGAGTTCGTCGTAGACGCTCAGCCGGATGTCTCGAGGCAGAGACATGAAAGGGAATTCCATGGTATCGTCGAGCGCTTCTAGCTTCGCTACGAGCTGGTCCTTCGCCATTTCATCTGCGTCTTGCTTGGTTCGTTCCTTGACGAACGAGCGCAGCTCGTCCGTGGAACAGGTGTTGTAATCGAGGCGGAGGCAGTCGTGGAAGTACGCCATCGTTGTTGTATGTGGTTTTAAGGTATGTGGTATAAGTTGAAAGAAAAGAGGCATATATGTATGCGAGGCATGTTTGGAAAGAGCCATTCACCGTGGCAGTGACAGTGTATGGAGACCGTTCACTCCGGTGAACGTTACTGTTCGAAGCCTTTGTAGCTACCAAATACAGTAGTACACTGAACCACGAGTGAAGGAAAGCTGAACACAAAGCGTTTGTGTCTAAGATCTTCTCTTTGTTTGCAAAGACATCTGTCTAATTGGAGCAAGTATTCGCACTGATTCTCGGCAACCTGTCTGATTGGTGTTCGCAGCAGCGACAATGACTTCGCTGGGGCATTCTCGTTCAATTAGTGCTTGTGATGACGGCATTTTCTACTCAACTGTAGCGGATACGTCTGTAGCAAGTAAGGCAGAGCTTCAAGCTTCAGACTTGACTAGCACCCGCCTTAAGCCCCAGGTTGTCCTTTCCCACATCTTGCTCGCCGGCTACGCCTTCTGGGCTGCTAGAATAGATAGTGCCCTAGCTTTCACCCGAGCGTGGTCGGAGTACTGCGTCACGGAGTGCTGCAAACTCTCGAACTGAGTTCCCAAAGAAGCCTCACATCCAGGGTCGAATACGTAAGGTGCTCTCCCAAGTGTTACATTGCGCGCCGTATATGCGAGCGAGAGAAGGAAGAAAGCAGGCACACCTGCTCCCTTTGCCAAGTCGATCGTCTCCTCTAACTCCTCAATGAGCTGCTTATACTTGAGCACGTTTGTGCGGGTCGATGCATTGGCTCCGAACTCCTGTGACAATTTCTGCACAGCACTGCTGCGGAAGCCCTGAAGTGTAACCTCCGCGCGCGGGCCATGCGCATTAGGGACCAGAAGTCGTCCTGAAGGACTTTTTCCTCGCCGCAGACTGTCCAGCTACCACAGACTATGTCTCGTGCGCGGATGACTTGATTGTCGCCAATGATGGAAGCCAGCTGGTACAGGACCCACGGAGTCGCGGACTTGTCCTTGATCTCGATGCTGATGTGGCTAGCTGAAATAATCTCCTGCGGCCAAGTCGATAACTGATGTATCCTAGTACTGACTTGGCGCTTTCCCTGGGGCAACAACATCGAAGGTCCACCGTTCACACGAATGGTGGCGCATGTCATGCCGACCCAGTGGGAATCTACGAGAAGTGTCGTAACTGAGTCCTGTCTGTCGAGTACCGGCTTTGCCTCCTTGTAGATGAGCTTCGACACGCGCAGAATCTGTGGATGAAACACGAGGTCTTCGTAGACATGAAGGCGGAGTTCTGCAGGCAATTTTTCTGCCACGTATCAGCTCTACATCAAACTCGAAGTTACGTGCTGACAGTATGCGACTTACCCAGCGGAAACGTCGCCTTCCTGTCGAGCGCCTCGAGCTGCAGGACGAGTCCGTCGTTCCTGATTTCCTTTCCGATGTCTTGTTTGGTTCGATCTCTGACGAACTTGCGCAGTTCCTCATGCCCGCAGGCACGGTAGTCAAGAGGGCGGCCCAGAAAAAGCGCCATTCCACGTAGTGAGATGAAGGTGGTTGCTAGAGAAGGAAGAGGGCAACGTCAAAAGAAGTGCCAAATGGTTGCGCCAAGTGCCTCCGTTTGAAGGTGCCACATACGAATCGGTGCAAGTGAAGGCGAGCCGCAGCAACGTCTGCAGCGCAGACGCCTGTGCAACTCCACTGTTTGCCAGCTAACAGCGCAGCTGCATTCTCCCGTAGGCTAAGTGACGACCAGTATGAGGGGCGGAGTGAAGTCCAGCTTTTTGGCAGCAAGTTGGCCTCCTTCGCCCAATGTTCACGGTGTGGAGGGCGATCAATGAGTCAACAGGCATTGACAAGCATCATAATCCTCATGCTGCCTATGCAAGTCGCATGGCGTCCAGACCATTTAACACGATTTCGCTTGCTCAGGGATGTGGCACCGCGCAGGTCCACTGACAATGCAGGAACCTACGCCATTCAAGCTCAGCAGCACTGTTGTTTGCTCTCTCGCTTCCGGCCAAACGCATCAACACCGGTGCTTCACCTGTTCTGAAAACACAGTCGCTTCCGCACTCCCTCCTCTGTCCACTCTCAAACCTTCACCCCCTTACTCCTCAACAGATTCACCACGGCCCCAGCCTGGAATCCCGCCCATTGACTAAACCCTCCAACGAAACCTCCCACAGTCCTCACCTCTTCTAGCCTGCGATCCAAAAATTCCTCAGTATCTTTAAACTCCGTGCTCTGATCTTTCGTCTGGAACATCTCAGTTGCAGCATACACAGCACTCAAACTCGCACGTTTCGTATACCACGAAGAATCCACGCTCTTGTCTCCTGCCAAAAACCAGATCTCATCACTCAGAAGCCCAAGCTCTTTCAACGAAGCTGGAATATTCTCAGCGAGGGACATGTGGCCCAGCGCTTGAGACCAATGGGGCAGGATCTGCATGTCGACGTTGCGTTGGAGGCGCGCGAGGACGAGGGAGCGGACTTTTTGACCTGTTCCTGGGGGTTTGTGTTGTGAGGATGCCGGGTCGGGAAATTGTATGTAGTCTTTCAGGCCGAGGCGTTGGGTAGTGAGGTAGTAACGGATGAGCTCGAATTGGCCCTTGGGAAACAGATTGCTGGCTGTGATGTCTAAGTAGCCTTGATCTTTGGCTCCAAGTGTGAGAGCTTCAGTGGTGAAGCCTTTAGCGGAGACGTGGGCAAGGGCGGAGGCAAGAATGGAGTTGGCGGGTTCGGGGTATGGCGGTGGTTCTGGATGCTCGTAGGAGTGGTAACGTGATCGTTGCAGCGGGCATCGTGCTTGCTGCAGGAGGAGTGGGCGGAGCGCGGGCGGCATGCGAAGTATCGTGCGGAGGGACATTGTGCTGCCGTTGATAGACATCTTTTCGTATGCGGATGAACGTTCAGACACGAAAGATGAAGTGGAAGTCGTCATCCAAACCCAGACCCAGCCCTGTTTCCATTGGCTGAATTCATCACCACGCTACTCGATGTCCCAAATAGTAATAGTAAAATAGTAATGGAAAAATAGTAATAGTAAAGTAGTAATTACTATTCAGCCACTCTCCAGAATTACACGATACGTCAAAACCTCTCGCTACACTCCTTGTCCAGCATATTCACGATTGTTTCCGCCCACGCCTTCCGCGCTCTCGCAGCTCACCAATCCAGCTTCCAACACGCCGAGCGCTGTTCACTAATACCATCATGTTCTCCACCTCGTTTCCAGCTCGTATATTCCCTCTCGCGCCCATGTCAGCCCTGCATGCAACCTGGAGCATCCAATTAGCCTTTTCTCCACGTGTCATAGGAATCCACGTGCGTTCGCATCCTCGCCTCACACATCGCGAGGTCCTACGGTATTGCGAACGACTGGAGCCCTTTGACATCGCGCTAGCTGATGTTCAGGTACGAGTACGAGCAGTCCTCTTCACGGCCAATCGCCTCACTACCATCTGCACACCCTTGAGCCACGGTGCATAGACTCCACGTCTTTGCGTTACGAAGGCGATACGACGAGATGCGAGAAGCGACGTGGACAGCCCAATTTTGGGCAAATGCTCCGAATATTGACAGACTGTCTGCTTGGAACGCTCGGCCGGCTGCACTTCTAGCTTTACTAATAGGTCATATCTCATTGCGGTATCCGCATCTCGTACGCCTTTGCGCTGCTCGAAAACAATACCCTCCATCAATCAGCTCAATGACTGATGTACTGAAACACTGCGCTGACATCCTTCTCCGCACACTCTTGCCGAAGCAACAGATCCTGTATCCGGCTCATCGCCCCACTCTCACCTTCGTTAATGAAATGGTTCCATGTACTCGTATCACCATACAGCATGGCAGGAGCCTTGATATATTGCCGACCTTCCTTGCATCGCTTGCACTTGAACGTGTCATGCGTGTCGCTTGTCGTGCCAGGACGGTACTGGAACAGCTCTCGTAGCGAGTCCAGACTGAAATGCCGTTCCACGTCTTCAGCAGAGTCGACCACGCACGACGAAAGCGCCTGTTTGTGCGATTGACGCTGGAAGATCTTCTCCTCGATCGTTCCCGTCGCCATGAATCGGTATACGAAGCAGTCTTTCTTCTGCCCATCACGCCAAACACGAGCAAGAGCCTGCTGATCCGCAGCTGGATTCCAGTCTGGATCGAAGAGTATCAGTCTGTTCGCGCCGATGAGATTGAGCCCACAGCCTCCAGCCTTTGAGGATAACAGGAAGACAAACTCGTCTCCATTCGGGTCGTTGAATTTGTCCACAAGCTTCTGTCGTTTGTTGACGTTCATGGTGCCATCCAGTCGCAGACAACCATACGCGTGGTTCCGGCACAGCTTCTCGAACACGTCCAGCGTTTGCGTGTAGTTGGAAATGAGAACGATCTTGTCGTTGCTGTCTGAACGAATACGAGCGAGCATTCGATCAAGCACTTGCATCTTGCCGGAGTAGTACGGCTTGACTTCTCGATCTCTGCCACGAAGGTCTTTGGGCACAAAATCCTCCGGGAAGTAGTGTTCCGAGCCAGGCAGGTCATTGGGCAGGTCGAGAAGGTCGGGATGATTGCAGAGCTTTTTCAGAAGACCGATTGCCTTTAGCGGCTGACTGCCCTTTCCTCGTAGCAGACTTTGGATCTCCGGAGACTTGATGAAGTAGTTGTACAGATCCAGCTGGAAGGGCGCAAGGTTGCAGAACACGACGTGCTCATATTTGACCGGCAAGTATTTGGAAAGGATGTCGTTCGTGCGTCGGATGATGAATTTGTTGACGAGCGTGAGAAGCTCCTTCAGCCTTTCGTCGCCCTTCTGGCGATCGGCATCTGTCCCATCTGCGTCGCGTCCACGGAGGATAGGAATTTCGAACTGTTTGCGGAACTCTTGTTGCGTTCCCAGATAGCCTGGATTGGCGAAGTTCAGCAGTGAAAAGTATTCCGACAGATCGTTCTGGATCGGCGTGCCCGAGAGAATGACTCGCTTCTTGACGTTGAGCCCATTGAGCGCCTCGTATGTCTGACTCTCGCTGTTCTTGAGTCGATGACCTTCGTCGCACAGCATCAGACCAATGGGCGCATTACGCAGCTCATCCACGTATAAGCGTAGTGTCTCGTACGAGACGATGAGCACAGGACGGACGACTGCACGGCCTGTGGCCATAGCCCAAGCACGCATTTGTTGTGTCATTTCTTCCTTGGACGCCTTGCCGTCGACCGCAAATGGCACAATCGCGCCTTCTCCAAGCCATTTGACGAGCTCATTGGCCCAATTCCTGACCAGGCTGGACGGACATGCAATGATGCATTTCTGAATTGTGCTTTTGCCGGCGTCCGGTGACTGCTTCAGCAGTGTCCACATCAGTGTGATGCATTGTAGCGTCTTGCCCAAACCCATTTCATCTGCCATGATGCAGCCTTCCGCGCTCGGGTCAATCAGACCTGTTGTGCATTTGTACAAGAACTTGACCCCCTCGACTTGATGCGGCCGCAACACTTTCGCCAGCCGCGGGTCGATCACAACGGGCACCTTGGGCCTTTCCTCCACAACCTGTTTCTTGATACCCAGAATCTCAGCCAAGCTCTTGTGCATTATAGGCTCATCGAGCTTGGGTATTTCCTCTGTCTCCTCTTCATTCTGTTTCGTCTCCTCTGCATCTTCGGCTATCTTCGGTTGCGGCTTGCCATCCACGGTCGGATCGAACAACACAATCGCAAACTCCCCACTGGGATCGTGGAGTGGCTTTGCGACAAATACGGTACCTTGTCGTAGTCCTAGCAGCGGCGGTGGGCGCGATGGGTTCCATCCAGCAGAGTCCTTGTTCTTCAATGGCACCGAAAACTTCGCACGGAACATAGTCTCCTTGTCCTTGGGCTTGAACACAGGAAAGCGATTGACATCTCGTGTCGCAAGCGCGAGGCGATCCTCGTTGGTGTATGGCTTCTCTCCATCCTCTGTGCTGTTGTCGGCGCCGCCATAGTCGACCTTTCGACGCTTGCGCGCAGGTTTCTCAGACGCTCGTGTAGGCGTGTTGGAGCCAGGACATTTGAACGGCTTGATCAAGCGATCCGCTGTTTGTGGTGTGCCGCCATACAGCCTTGTTCGGTTCTTTGTCGCCAGCGGCGGTACGTTCTCCTTGTCAGCGATCATGTTGGTAGTGTCGTGCGAAACACGATGCATGTGTGGACAAGAGACCGCATGGGAGTCGCCACTCGCGGTCGAGGCAGACGCGTCGACAAACACGCTACCGCTTGCGCCAAGAAGATCACTGTCACGACGTCATGTGATGAGTCTAATGGCACGAAGCACCTTGACACCTATCGCTCACGGAAGGCACAACTTCTCTGCTCTCGGATTTAATTGGGGAGTATAAGAGCCACAGAGACCCGTGTAGGTCATGCCTGCATGGCCTTCATCTGAAGGGCTTCTCAAGGGCGGAATGTACATCATGGCTCACATGGCACGGAACAGTAGAGACTGAAGGGGAGATCGTTGATGATATTGCTGCATAGAAAGAGGCTACAACACAACATCTTTAGGACCTTGAATTGCCACACTCATCGCCAACTGCAACATCAAGTCCCAAAAAGAAAGCTTCTGCGCAGCCAAAGTAGGAAGAGGTATCAAGCAGAATCAAATGACCTCCAATCTCAACGAAAACGAGTCGCATCATGGTTCGGCGGAAAAGTTGTCTAAATCAAAGAATAAGTAGTAAAAGAATATGCTGCGCAGCTTCGTTGTGAGACGGTCGTCCTTGGGTATCTTCCTTTCCAATCCACATGATTCATGCCATCGTTGAAGAGTCAAGCAAGATTCCCCATAATCCAGGGCCTCGATCCTCCATGCATTTCCGTGTTGCAAAACGCTCGGCAGAGTAGAAATATTCGTGCGGTCGTTTCATGTTCAGCGTTGCCAAAGAAAAAAGTCGTATCTTCGTCATCAGTCGTTAAAGTGGTAGAAAGGAAACGGTGTCGGCAGTCTAGGTGAGTTGGTTTTGTCTCGCCCATTAAGGTCTATGCTCAGTGGCGCGAGTTCCCTCGCTCGTGGCAACGGCGACGAGTGCGTCCAGCTTGGACATGTCGTTATTCGGCTGCGGAGCGTACTGCTGCTGCGCAAATCGTGGGTCATGGCCAGATTGCAGCGCATAAGTTTGGTGGGGTTGCTGTTGCTCCTGAGAGTGATAAGTTTGATAGCCAGAATCCATGCGCACACGGTCGAACTTGTGTTGCGTATGCCCGCTTGGACCATTGTAGTATACCTTCTGCTGATCATCAGTGGTAATGGCTGTGCCTGGTGGTGGGTATTCTGCCGTCCCACTGGGATTGACAATAACAGGATGATATTCGTTCACCTGAGAGGTGGAAGGAGTCGGTACTCCATCACTGCTGCCAGAATCCTCTGGGGATGGCCGATGAATCATGTAAGGCTGCGCCGGTGCAGGCTGCCCAGGTGTAATCGGCCCGCCATACCAAGCATTGCGTTTGTTCCTACGAGGCGTGACCGGTGGCTCGGGCATAGATACATGCTTCGCTTGGCCATATTGCACGAGATGAGGTGGATGTGCTTGCTGATGGAAGCCCTGTTGGTGAGGTGGCGGCAACTGATGTGCCTGCCATTGTCCCTCGACAGGTGCATTCGCGGCAGTGATGTCCAGCCTGGTCAGTCCCTGTTGCAGTTCCCTTCCAGAGCTCATCGGCCTTGGCGATGCGTCGGACATGACCGTATCAGCCGGAGGGGGTGGACGTACTCCTGGTGGCGGAGCGTGATCGAAACTTTCAATGCCTGGCAGCCTTGTCATCTGACTTGCTGCGTGGTGCTGGGTAAATGCTGGTCGCGGTTCGTCGGGCGTCTGGTGATACGTCAGACCGCTCGTGGCTGGTCGTTGAGCGTACTGCGAATTCGTGCTGGGATGCCAGGTACGCCGCCTGTACTCCATCTCACTTTCGGACTCGCGTCGCCCATGGGAGAAGACTGAGCTTGTTGGGCTGGCGAACACGCTGCTATTTTGGGAGAAGTTTGCAGACGTTCCGGAGGGCAGCGGGCTGAAATATGGCGGTTGATTGTAAGGCATGCCGGGCGTCTGATATGGGTTCGCCGCCGATGGCACAGAGAGCCTCCTGCTGTGCCGAGAGCCATTGTAGAAAGAGTTCCTTGAGATTGTCGAGCCAGAAGGCGAGGGCATGCCGGACTGAAAGCGAGGACTCTGCCCACCAGTCGAGTACGCTGCTGTAGTGGGGGTACTGTACCCAGTGGGAGACTGGTTGTAGTAAATGTATTGTTGGCCAGGGGTTCCGTTGAGCGTGTTGTACGTCTCAAGCGAAAGGCGAGCCCGAGCAGCGCCATCATTGCTTGCCATGGCTAAAGGCTGCGGTCGTCGACGGTAGTCGTCATCACCAGCGAGGCTCGAAGTGGTCGACCCAATACTGGATGTCGACAGATTGCGGCCATGACCTCGCGAATGGCTGCCACCTCCGGAGCTTCCAAGTGTCGAGGCGCGCGAACGACTGTTTGGGGGACGGACTCGGTCTGTGCGGATCTGTCGTTGAAACCTAGTGCTTGTTGCCGCAAGCGACTCAGCTGGAATCTCTTCGTTCACATGCACTGTCTGCGCATGCTGGCGAAGATTGTCCAGACGAGAGAAGCGACGCGAGCAGTGACACTGGAAAGGTCGTTCTCCGGTGTGTTTCCTGCAAACGTGATCAGTCCCTACTTGTGCCTATATCGATGACGCTTGCGACCTACCGTATATGTCGAGCCAAGTGCTCACTTCGTGTAAAGCTGAGCTGACATGGAGGGAAGTCAGTACAGAAGAATCGTTGCCCCTTCTTCTTTTTCGATGACCTTTGGCCATCTCCGTCTACACTTTCGTCGTCTGACCCATCGTCTTCGACGTTGATCTCTCCCGCATCTGCATCGCCCATCTCCACATCCTCCATGTGCGAAGCGCTTCTCTTCACAGCGCCTGTCGCTTCCGTGCGGTCCGGAGTTCCAGGTGCCTTTGCCGCTCCATCTGGAAGTGATTTCTGCCCGGCAACGCCGGCGAAGTTGTCCTTGGTGGGCGTGTTGGGACACGATTCGTCGGCCTTGATCGGTGGGAGCGGTTGTTCGGGCTCGCTCGAGGCGGGCTTCGGAGTCGACGGCGTGGGCACTCTGGCAACTGGAGCAGCCTCAGAAGTAGGCAGACCAGTATTCACGGCAGAAAAGGAGGCCATTTGCGTGGCAGCGGACGGCGATGACTGCTGGACAGCTGACCACCGCAGTTGTGCAACTTCGCAGACGTCGCTCGGGTGCAAAAGGAATGAGGGTCGTCTCAGCCGATCGTCGCCAGGCTGCTTCCCTCACTCGTCATGTGCCCGCGCGGTCGCTATACGTGCAGCGGTGATATGATGAGCGTCGGTGCCAGGATGGTGGGCACGAGCCGAGTGCGTAAGGCTGGGATCGTGCGCAATTGAGGATGCATACGCGTTGGACCAACAGGCGTGAGGGAGGGACTCGAGCGGAAGAGCTCCGGGAGCAGGCGTGTCGTCGTCAGTCGTGAACATGCAGAGCGTGCGGGAAGGCGCAGAAGAGCGATGAGATGAGAATAGTGTGCAGGCGGGCGCGGCTAGACGCTGACGATTGATAAGGTACGGTTTGAAACAGACTGCGCCCGACTGCAGCACGCCCAGGATGCCCGCCACACGATCTGACGTTCGAGTGCAGGCACAGAAAGCATGGGCGGGGAGGGCAGAAAAGCAGACGTCGCAGAGGCTGGTCCGACGCACGGCGAACGCAGCAGCGCAGCGCTGGTGGAGGGGACCATGTACTCGCTGGTGGGGCGGCAAGGTTGGTTGCAGGCCCAAAAGCGCCTAACGCAGATCTGCGCGAGAGAATCTGAGGCGCATTCGTCGTTGGCGGCCGCCGATCCAGACGGACGGCTGACGCCCTCGCGCTGGACGTTGCGGATGCCTGACGAGCTGCTTGCGCTGCTGCGGTATGGTCCTGGCTGCAATCGTCAAACCTCCAGTGTGATGCCCGCTGGCCGCCCGGAAGTCGTCGGGAGGGTGATAAGCTCCTCTCACACGAGCGACCGTCTGCTGCGCGGCTTGGTTGCGAGAAAAGATGGGGTTGGGATCTCGTGGATGTACCTCGCTAGCGAACAAACCTTATGGGCCGTCGACAGGACAGGACCAGGAACAGGAACACGCGCGTGAAGGCTCTTGTTGCTGGTCTCACTGGATCCCCGCGCTCGAGCGCGAGCGGCACGCGCAGCGCATGAACGACTCTGCGTCGCACGCCGGCGCTGCTCGCGCTGACGACCGCAGCGTGTTCGGCGCGACTCCAGCGCTGACCGGTGGGGTGTGCCTGCGTTGCAAGCGTGCGAGCTCCTACGCTCGGCGTGCCAGCTAACGAGTGTCGTTGACACGCGCGACCGGGATGCAGCTTCTCCTCGAAACGGCTCCGTCTGGCGGTGACGGCGTCAAGGGCGCCAGCGCGCGCGGAGTGCGACATCGCGTAGCCGCTGCGACGGCATCGTGAAGAGTGAAGACGTTGCCGCCGTTGTTCGTACTCCACACCTGCAGGAGCGTGTACCTCAACTGTCTTGTGAAGACCAATCGTGATAACGCAACAGGATCTTCGGCTTAGCGACATGTTGCAGGTCGGCTGCAGCTAAGGCTAGCGTGCTTGACGAGCAATCGTGCAATGCAAGGGCGAGTACCAAAGTACATCTAGTCCAGGTACCCAATGAAAGTTACTGCGCCCAAGAGGAGGGAATCGATGCAGCGTGCAAAGTGAAAACATGTTGAGCGCACGACTGCCGGCGATGGCCAGGTGGGATTTTCGGTGGATTGGGGATGAGAGTGGCCATGCCAGCGTGCTCCGAACAGTGTTGGGAGATGTGTTGTTGGTACTGTCATCGTCAGGTGCTCGTGCTCCGGCTTCCATCATCGACGGCTCTCGCTTGTGCTGACTCGTTCCGTGTGGATGTTCGCCAACACCAGCCACCAGCCACTGCTTCGCTCTCCTCTCCGGCCACCATGCCACCGCAACCTTCGTCCCCCAACATGCATGCTCCTTGGACTCTCCATAATAGCAGCAACCTCTTATTTTGGGCTTGCAGGTCCAGGCCGTCGATGGCCGCTTCACGAAGCTCCCCAATTGCCATGTGCGCCGACAGCCAATGTGACAGTCGTGACTTTACACAGCAGCGAACAGATATCGTGCATATTCGTGCGCGACCGCTGGTTGCCTGCGAGATGAGTACCACACGAGACGACGACGTTGTGTCATAAGCAAGAGGTGAAGTGAAGAAGAGAGATGTGGTGCCTGGTAGACGTCGCTCCTTCTGCATGCGTAGCAGAGCCCATGGCAATCGCTATCGCCACCACCTGGTCAGCCCTCCCATTGACACCCAGAGGTCTGGTCGTGCGGGCAAGCTATCGAGACGTAGACGCTGTGCTCGGCACGCGCGTACGTGGGCACCTTATCTGTCAGGCGCTTCAGCATCAGCCGCCAGTGCTACGGACTCGGGTCTTGCGCCAAGCGGCTGTATTGGAACGACTCGACCTTTCTCGGATGTGCACCGTTGTTGACGAAAACCATCGACCACGAGCTCTCCTCGTACGATATTACGGCACCCGAGCTTTGACTGTCGTGACAAGCTTCCAGATGTATCTTACCGCAATCGAAGCCGTAATCTCGAGGCGGATCTGCTCCTGGCAAAGAACATCATCTGAGACAAGCAAGCAAGAGTTCCCAACACAATCTACTGTAATGGAATGGGTAGCGATGAGACTTCGAGATGAATCGAAGGACTGTCTCGCATGCCCGAGCCAGCGCAACAATCTACTGTAATGGAATGGGTAGCGATGAGACTTCGAGATGAATCGAAGGACTGTCTCGCATGCCCGAGCCAGCGCACTTTCAAGTGGTACGATTTACTCGACGTGCGCGCCGCGAGACCGTCAACACTCCTATAATCCCATCAATGAGGGTCTAGCCAGCCTTATGTAGAAATCTTTCAGCCGAAACAAATGTTTGCTGCACAAGGTATTTTGTCTAAAGTAATTCAGTCGTTGGAAACAAGAAGATCATTCGCTCACTTCATGCAAAGGCATCTTGGCCTCCATTCGCGTACGGTGGATTGATATTCTGTTTTGTACTGGTATCTGGTATCATTGAATAGTCAGGCATCAAGGCACCATTTCGTCATTGTGTTTGGAGCCAGGTGTTCGGGACTGGACCTTTGGACACCAAATACCAGCTGGCGCTTGGCGACGATTGCAACGAGCTATCACGGGCAACCCGTTGCCGAAGGACTCCAAAATTGTGCGCGGTCGAGTAGTCGATAGATGGTTTCGTAAGATAAAATGCACAAATCCGATTTCTTGAAGGAGCTGGAATTGTGAGCTTGTGCGACTTGTTCGTCCCCAGTGGCATGTGAAGCTTGGTTTCCCCTCGAACCGCATCTAAACATTGCTCCTACTTCACCTTCCGCCACGTTACAACACCGACCCCTAAACACTGTCGCCTGGAGCGGCTTCTCGCCCTTCTTCTATCCGTCTTCATCCTTGGCTCCTTCGCTGCGTTCCCGCTCTGTCCACACTCAGCGCAAGGGAGCTCGACAAGCCGCCGGAGGAGATAATTCGACGCCATGGCATCTCCACAGCCGCCTTACGACGGCGCGCCCAACCCTGAAGATGGACAGTACGCTCAAGGAGATGGTTATGGTGCACAGCTGCCTGCGCCCGCAGCAGCTCCAGCAAAGAAGAAGCGCGGATATGCTGGACAAGCATACGAATTTGGTGCTGGAGGAAATGCAGCAGCAGGAGGAGTGCCGCCAGCAGGAGGGGCATATCCAGGCCAGCCAGCCGCACAGGCACCGTACGGAGGCTACGGATACCAGGCCCAACCTGTAGAGCCACAACAAGCTCAGTATGGCATGCCCCAGCAGCCAGCTTACGGAGCGCCTGGAATGGGCAGCCCAGCACCGCAGAGTGCTGGCTTCCCACAGCCTCCCTATGGCGGTCAAGGCGGATACGAGGCTCCTGTACCTGGGTATCCGACACCTGGACAGCCCGGCGTAGCTGGCATGACGCAGCAATTTGGACAAATGGGTATGGGCGCGCAGGCACCACAGCCGCTTCCTCCCCAGCAGCAAGGCGTACAGATGCGTTTGAACCCATTGCAACCAGTGGACATCAGTGTACAAGGAGCGCCCTTCCATGTTAGCGACTTGGACCAAGCTCCGCCTCCAATCATCCTCCCACCGAACGTGAGTATGAACCAAAGCTTTCTCGTGGATGTCTGCTAATTGCGGTGATCAGTCTTCTGTCACGCCTTCGCCGCACGCGAACTGCTCGCCCAAATACGTCCGATCCACTTTGAACGCGATGCCGGCAACGAACTCCTTGCTCAAGAAGAGCAAGCTGCCTTTTGCACTCATCATCCAACCATATGCGGCGCTGCACGATGCCGAGGACGACGTACCGGTGCAGTATGATCAGGTCATTGCCCGATGCAGGAGATGTCGAACATACATGAACCCATTCGCGAGCTTCTTGGATCACTCGCATCGGTGGAGGTGTAACATGTGCAACCTCACAAACGACGTACCGCAAAGCTTCGATTGGGATAGTGTAAAGCAGCAGTCTGTCGACCGCTGGCAAAGACCTGAACTCAATTACGCAGTGAGCGAGTTCGTTGCGCCTCAAGAATACATGGTCCGGGCGCCCCAACCACTGATCTACCTCTTCTTGTTCGATGTCAGCTATTCTGGCGTCACGAGCGGCTTGTTGGCAACTGCTGCGCGATGTATCCTGGAGAGTCTGGATCGGATCCCAAACACAGATCGAAGGACACGATTGGGGTTCATGGCAGTCGACAGTTCGCTGCATTACTTCAGCATTCCCCGAGATGGAGGCGAGAACAACGAAGCCAAGATGCTTGTGGTCAGCGACCTGGACGAACCTTTCCTGCCGACTCCTGAAGATCTTTTGGTCAATCTCACTGAATGTCGCGCCAACATTGAAGCCTTCTTGGAGAAACTGCAGGGCATGTTTGCCAACACACAGAACAACAGCAGCGCGATGGGTTCTGCTCTTCGTGCTGGCCACAAGCTGATCAGCCATATTGGAGGCAAGATCGTAGTCCTTTCTGCATCGCTACCAAATGTGGGCTTCGGCAAACTTGACATGCGTGAGGACAAAAAGTTGCTGGGTACCTCGAAAGAGAACAGTCTACTCCAGACGCAGAATAGCTTCTACAAGAGCTTCGCCGTGGAATGCAGCAAGACACAGGTATCGATTGATATGTTCTTGTTCAGCGCGCAGTACCAGGACGTGGCGAGCTTGAGCAACCTGCCGAGATACACTGGTGGCCAAACGTACTTCTATCCAGCCTGGAATGCTGCACGAACGGAGGATGCGATCAAGTTTGCTACCGAGTTCAGCGACTACCTGTCATCCGAAATTGGTCTTGAAGCTGTTCTGCGAGTGCGAACTACGACTGGACTCCGACCAAGCGCCTTCTACGGAAACTTCTTCAACCGGTCCAGCGACCTTTGCGCATTCCCAGCTATGCCACGCGACCAGGCCTATGTTGTCGAGATTGCTATTGACGAGAGCATAACGAAAGCATTCGCGTGCCTGCAAGTTGGTGTTCTTCACACGACATGCAATGGTGAGCGGAGAATTCGAGTGATGACGCTGAGCATACCTGTCACCCAAAACATGGCAGATGTGTACGCCTCGGCTGATCAGCAGGCGATCACGCACTACTTCGCACACAAGGCCGTCGAGAGAGCGCTCAGCAGCGGTCTCGATGCTGCTCGTGACGCGTTACAGGCCAAGATCGTTGAGCTGCTTCAGACATACAAGAAAGAGCTTGGAGGAGGCAACATGGGCGGCGGCGGTCTCCAATTCCCTGCCAACATGCGTGCAATGCCAATGCTCTTCTTGGGTCTGATGAAACATGTGAGTTCAAATTCCTTCATTGACTTCCCACAGATTACTAACTTGTTTTAGCTTGGCCTTCGCAAGTCCTCACAGATCCCGACCGACCTCCGCAGCGCTGCACTCTGCTTGCTGTCGACACTGCCTCTGCCACTGCTGATGCAATACATTTACCCCCGAATGTACTCGTTGCATGACATGCCAGATGACGCCGGTCTGCCAAATCCTGAGACCGGCGCAATTGTTATGCCGCCTCCTTTGAACCTCACATCAGGCAACATTGTGCCTTTCGGATTGTACCTCATCGACGACGGACAAACACAATTCCTCTGGCTGGGCCGTGACGCTGTGCCGGCTTTGATCAACGACGTTTTTGGCACCGAAGACAAGAACCAATTGAAGCAAGGCAAGACGTCACTGCCCGTTCTCGACAGCGAGATGAACGAGCGTGTACGCGCGGTTGTCGAGAAATCCCGAGACCATCGTGGCAAAGGCTGTGGCAGTATCACAGTCCCACCGCTCTACCTCATCAGAGAAGATGGCGAGCCAAGTCTGCGGCTGTGGGCACAGACTATGTTCGTGGAGGATCGGGCTGACCAAGGTGTATCGGGCGCCATGTTCATTGGGACCTTGCGAGAAAAGGTGGTATCATGAGCTTCATAGCAATGTTAGCTGATGATAGCTTTGCGCAGTATTCGCATCCTTTTTGGATCGAGAGTTGAGACATACGTACGACAGCGAGGCGCCGGTAGAAGATGTAGCGGTAGCATAGACTCAGCCATGACTATGAAAAGCATTTCTACAATAGGGCCCGTGCGCGGCTTCCTTTGTCCTGGTGACTTCGTATGGTACTGTTTCTGCACAAAAGTCATCATCAACCGACGCCTCACGGGGCGCTCTGATAACACCGGCGGTCGACCTGCTGGAAGACCATTTCAGCTTTTATTACGGACCCTCTGCGAACCCTGCATGAGACGCGTGAGCTATCTGCTGCAAGAAAGAGCTGGCCTTGTGGGGTACAGCAGTAGCGCTCACACACCTCTCACATCGTTCGAGTCGTGTCAGTATAGTATACCGACATGCCGGTCCCGATGGATCAAGTTCCCCTCTCCGGGCGCACAGCTCAAATGGGCGTTGGTGGGGACACGCATCAAAGGCAACTTTATGCTGCAGGGTGAGGAGTAATGATATGGTAACTACAAATTCATCGTATTTACTCTCGTCTCAGCCAGCCTTCTGGCATTTGCTGATTTTGTTTGCGGTAGAAATAGTGAAATTCGTTAAAATGTCTCACGTTCGTCAACACTCTGATGGTCTATGGACTGTGCCACATAGAGACCCTTTCAGCAACGACAATGCTACCACCAATGGGACCAATGGAGTGTCAGCTACTGCTCAAGGCCTACCTAAAGAACAACGAGCTGCAGTTCGAGTTGGTGCTGGCCATGACGCCACGGCGCCGGTGAAGACGGTTCCTGTCTCGCAAGAGCCTGGCCCAGGACAAATCCTTGTCAAAATCAACTGGACTGGTCTCTGTGCAAGCGACAAATCACTTATACATGATGAGTGGAAGGCATTCGGCGTTGGAATGATGGAGCAGACATTCGGTATTGCTGGGCACGAAGGCGCTGGCGAAGTTGTTGCGGTGCATCCCGATGTGGCTGACATCTGGAAGGTAAGCTTCGAATCGTTGCGTAGTGTGCATTCATGATCTGCCTTACTTACGCCTCAGTAGATCGGCGACCGAGCCGGAGTCAAATGGGTCGTCTCCACATGTCGAAAGTGCGAATTCTGCACGAACGGTACCGACGAATTGCACTGCAAATCACAAATCAATTCGGGCTTCTCAGCACCTGGCACTTTCCAAGAATACTGCCTCACTGATGGCCGCTACGCCACTCGTATCCCCGAGGGCGTGCTCGACGAAGAGGCTGGTCCTATCATGTGTGGTGGCGTGACCGCATACACAGCCTGCAAGCGCAGCGCTGTACGTCCGGGCCAATGGGTCGTCGTTATTGGCGCAGGAGGAGGTTTAGGACATTTCGCAGTGCAGTATGCGAAGGCCCTCGGCATGAGAGTCATTGCGATCGATGGCGGTGAAGAGAAGAGGAAGCTTTGTACAGATCTCGGAGCGGAGCATTATCTCGATTTCACGGCCGGGCAGGACCTGGCTGCGGAGGTGGAGAAGTTGACGACGTATGGTGCTCATGGTGCAATTGTTATTGCGGCGAGCCGAGCTGCGTATGCTCTGGGCCCTGCGCTTCTGAGGCCTGGTGGCACGATGGTCGCTGTTGGTCTCCCTGCTGAGACTGACGTGGTCGCTGGTGCTCCTCCGCTCATGATGGCGTTGAAGAGGCTCAATATCGTCGGATCTGTGACCGGAACATTGAAGGTGAGCAATAGTTGGTCTGTTCGCTGATGAGCATACGCTGACCCTTTCCAGGATGTCGAAGAGGCGCTTGACTTCTGCGCTCGTGATCTCGTTCATCCCATCTTGACCAAGGGCACTCTTGATGACGTGGATAAATTCTGCCAGCTCATGATTGCCGGCAAGTTGCCAGGGAGAGCGGTGCTGAAGGTTGCGGCTTGAAGAGATGATGAGACACATGCAGTACAAATAAGAGTTCCATCAAGGTGTAGCCAATTCAGCACTCTCTCTAGTCTCTGCTTCCAACGATCACCTGATACATACGCTATGTCTCGTTGACAGTGCCTGGATGAGCGGAGCCCCAGTCTTGCAACCTGATGCAGCCTCGGTAATGGCCGCATCTAAGGAACTCTATGCAGATCTGTCTCCACTTTAGTGTTCACCTCCCCGCAACCCTCGCTCACCACATGAGCACAGGTCCGGCCGGACCGGTATCTATTCCTGCGCTGGCGAAATCGCTTGTACAATAACCTGAGGAAGCGGCTCGCTTGCTGTGTAAAGTTGTCGCATTCCGGATCCGGTCAAGCATAAGGCTCCGCGTTGGCTTCAAGGATTATATTTCCCCCCAGTCCAGCCCCAGAAGGACTTCAATCGACTGGGACCCATACAGCATTGGAGATCAAAAGCTCGAAGTGGCGTGACTGCTCAATCTCCTAGATTATCATTCCAGAAAGATCGCAACTTTTCAAATACCAACCATGGCTCATTACTACGACGATCAGCTCAAGCGACCAACGTCCTTCAACTTTGCCACAGATGTTGTGGACTACTGGGCAAAGAATGCCCCCAAAGATGGATGTGCCATGCATTGGATCTCACAAGATCGTAAGACGGAGCGGCGACTTTCATTCGAGCATTTCAGCCGGCAATCGCACAGACTTGCTGTAATGTTCACCGAACATCTCGGGGTGAAGAAAGGCGAGAAAATGTTGATTATTATGCCTCGTTTACCTGAGTGGTGGGAGATCGCCACAGCAGGTCTGCGTAGTGGGATTGTGATTTGTCCCGCGACAACTCTGCTTGTTGACAAGGATATTGAGTACAGAGTGAAGAGATCTGGGGCATCGGTCTTCCTTGGCGACACGGTAGCTGTTGGGAAGTTCTTGAAAGTCAGAAAGAACTGTCCTTCGATCAAGCACGTCTTTCAGCTGGATGGCAAGGCTCCGGAAGGTGTTGTACTTCTGAGCGAGGCTCTGGACAAAGTACCAAGGGACGCAAAATTCAATGGTCCTGCCCCCGGGATCAAAAACCCAAGCATGATCTACTTCACTTCAGGCACCACTGGTCCGCCCAAAATGGTGCAACACAATCAGATCTCTTACCCTCTGGGCCATACGATCACCGGCAAGCACTTCCATCGCTTGGAGCCCGGATTCCTCAGCTGGGTATTAACAGAACAGGGCTGGGCGAAAGCTGGCTGGGCATTCTTGGGAACTTGGAATTGCGGAGCAGGCCTGTTTATTCACGATGATCGAGGAGCCTTCAACCCTAAAGCCACTCTCGACATCCTTCATGAGTACCCCATCACCACATTCTGCGCTCCTCCTACCGTGTATCGTCAATTAGTCCTCGACGAGCAACGGAAGTACATCAAACAAAACAAGCCCAAGGCACTAAAACACTGCACCGGAGCTGGCGAGCCCCTCAATCCCGAAGTCATTCGCCTCTGGCAAGAAACAACAGGTATGGAGATCTGCGATGGATTTGGGCAAAGCGAGACTATACTCTTATGTGGCAACTTCAAAGGAAACAAAATTCGACCTGGGTCGATGGGCAAGCCTTCTCCTGGCACGCCATTATACGTGGTGAACGACGACGGGAAGATTGCCGCAGATGACGAAGAAGGCGACATCGCTGTGAAGGTCGATTTGAACGAAAGTTCGAATTTCTTCGGTGTCTTCGATGGATATCTCGACGAGAACGGAAAATTGGACAGAAAACTTGTTGGATCATCGGAAGGCCAAGGTCAAGCGTGGTATTCAACAGGAGACCGAGCAACCAGGGACAAAGATGGATACTTCTGGTTTGTTGGGAGGAATGACGATGTCATCAACTCAGCGGGATATCGAATCGGGCCCTTCGAAGTCGAATCTGTCCTCAAACAGCATCCTGCTATTGTAGAGAGTGCTGTAGTCTCCTCACCAGACCAGTCGAGAGGAGAGGTCGTCAAAGCATTCATTGTACTGACGGAGGAGTACGCAAAGAAAGATCAAGACAGCTTGGTCAAGGAATTGCAGGATTATTGCAAAGCAAATGCGGCGCCCTATAAGTATCCGAGAAAGGTGCAATTCGTGGATGCGTAAGTTGCTGGGCTACAAAATTGTCTTTCAAGGTCGAAGGTATACTAACAGAGACTCTAGCACATTTCTGCCCAAGACAATATCTGGCAAAATTCAACGGAAGAAATTGAAGCAAGATGAGTGGGCACAAAATAAGTCAAAGTTGTAGTGGTCGAGCAAGCAAGCAAAGTGGCAGTTTTCCAAACGAACGCGTGCGACTCCAGTCTCTCCTCGATCAAGCGCAGACGGAGAGAGTCCGCTTTTCTCCAGAAACAAAGGCGAGAGAGAGCAATCCTGACAGCTTCCGGCGAAGGACATCCTCGGCGCCATCACATGCAGTGATCAGACGTGATCATGCATGGTTCTGGAATAAGTAGGAGCTTCAAGACGCTGACCACTGCGCCAAGTGGTTATTTCTTATACAGCGCGATGCGGGGCCTTCTTGCTCGAGGTCAGGGAAGAGGCTATTTGTACCAAGCTCAGCTCATCGAAGCTGGTAGCGATAACACCAGAGAAAGAATCTTTGAGCACATTTATCGTGATGATAATTGCCCACCCCAAGTCTTCCAGCGTACACGAGCCGCGTTTGATAACTTCTGTGAGATCGATAATTCTCGGCAAAGTCTTACAAGAGCTGATATTTTTGCATTGCGAGGACAAAGAGAAGCACCAGAAGCATTTAGCCTCTTAGGCCTGTGTGTCCAAGTATGCGTAAAGCAATGCAGCACGTATCTTTCGATTACAGCAAACAGCACTGTACGTGAGAACGCTTTGATTTGGAAGCTGTTCAAGCGTAATATCATATCATATCGTCATCCTCATTATCATTATCATGATCGCAACTGCAGTATGCGGTTGATTCCGTCCAGCCAGCAGGTCTAAATTCGTCCGACGGACGAAGCAGTACCACGCACACCATGAGCGGAAACGGAAGTCTTCCACAAACTTCCCCACGATCAGCAAAGCTTCTTCCCAGCCACATTCTCGCCCGCCATGCGAGCAAAATAACTCCTCGGAGTGTAATCAGTAATTACAAAAGGGTGACATTGGGTATTTCCGGTCGGCATGAGGACAAGGTCTGAATCAGCTGATAATCAAATTACGACTCTTGACACTATCATTGCTACCGACTATGGTTTCCAACCAAGTCCTCAACCAAGTACCAGATTGGATTATTTCGAATAAGTTCCTTTGGCCTGCTCAAGCGCAGGTCGATAAGATCGATACCCATCACCATTGGGTTCCACCGGAGTATGCCGAAGGTATAGCGTGGCTCGTATAGACCAAAACGCAGTTTTATGAGTGCGACTGACACGTTCGTTGTAGCTGTCGCTGCTGCAGGAGGTGAGCAACGGCCTAATGATCATAGCATCACTTCTGACGAAGCAAATGGCCAGGCGACCCAAGCGGATGGCCGACTCCACAATGGTCGCTAGAAGGCAGCCAAGCATTAATGAGGCGTGCTGGGATCAAAACCTCTATCCTTTCAATTACTGCTCCGGGAGCATGTATTGTTGAAGGCAAAGTAAGATCTCCTTCCCATATCCCACCACGACCTACTAATGCATCGTGTTTCCTCAGCGGTCTTGGGATCTGGCGCGTACCCTCAATGTCAAAGCTGCCGCTATCCGCGACTCTAATCCTCAAGCCTTCGGATTCTTCCTATCCCTCGGAAACATCGAAGACACTGCAGCTGCGCTGGCTGAAATATCTTATGCATTCGATACTCTTCGAGCAGATGGAGTCTGCCTCTTCTCGCGGTACGGGAACAGTACTACATACCTTGGTCATCCTTCCCTAGAGCCCATCTGGGCAGAGCTAAATCGTCGGAAGGCTGTAGTGTTCGTCCATCCTACTCACCCGCGTGATCTTGGGAGAGTGAATGCTCAGCTCCCACAACCGGTTGTGGACTACCCGCACGAGACAACACGCACAGCAATGGACATGCTGTTTAGCGGCACGAGGCGCAAGTTCCCTAACTGCAGCGTCATCCTCTCTCATGCAGGAGGGACACTGCCGTACTTGATCAGTCGCGTCGCAACACCACTCTCGGTGGCTAATCCGACTGTTCGTGACGCTGCGACTGGTCTCACATATGAGCAGATCATGCAGGACTTCCGCTCGTTCCATTTCGATCTTGCGCTTTCGACCGCGCCGGCAGTAGTAAAGACTTTGCTTGAGACCGGAGTTCCGCATGAAAAGATTCTGTACGGGGTACGTATAGTCAGGTGTCACGTACCATGGAGGACAATCTCCATGCATAGAAACTGATCTCAGCTGACAGAGCGACTTTCCATATGCCCGACCACCAGCATATCCGGCCTTCTTGAAGCAGTGGAATACTATCGAGGTGTCATCTGATTTAAGAGAGCAGGTCCATTTCCGAAATGCTCTGGAGCTGTTTCCAAGATTGAAGAAGGACGGTGGCGGGCAAAACAGGTCGACTAAAGCGTGTAACTTGTAGCTCAAGCCGATCGTCTACCGATCGTAGTGTTACCTTATGGAGAGAGTGTTGTTTCAGCGGCGTGTCTATTTGACGTACCATTGCGTGGCCTCCTACGATCTGGGGATTTGATTGAGCCATAGACTGGGTAGTCGGCATAGCACCACGATGTACCCACGATAAAGTGACGCTTGGAAGTGAAGACCGCATACCGGCACTTTCAAATCTCTCAGCATTTTGAGGCAAGCCCTCTATCTCGTGGCCAGCTAATGCGCCTCAGTTGCAATGTGAGGGCTTCTTCATGAATTGTGCCGGTAGCTGCTCCTCGACTGAGTGATCTTCATCTCATTGCCCTCACCCTGCACGCCGAGCCGCTCCTGAGTGTAAGTCAGCGACTTTCGCAGACAGCAGGACGTGACGCGATCCTTTGCGGTCGCTACGTGCAATGGGAGGAGAGGGGAGCAGAGGAGAGAGAAGCGGAAGAACAGTTAAGGTTTCGACTACGGCTTCGGCCCGCGCTTCCGGTGGCCTTGAACTTTTTGGAGACTGCCGACTTCCACTTTGAACTTTTCCCAGGAAACCACCACATGCAAAGGTCAACGCCATGACAGGAACCAAACGCCCCCACGAAGATGACGAGGAAGGCGAGCAGAATGTTCATCCCACACGCAAGCAGCGCATGGGCATCAAGGAGCAGAGCTCAGATCAGAAGGAATTGAACAGGATCCTGCGCAAGCTTGGCGAAGAACTTCCCGAAGCGCGTATCGAAGCCACGAAAGAGCTCCTGCAACATCTTGCAGACGACGAGAATGAGTTCAAGAGTCGCGTCGACAGGGCGGTAACGCGCCTTGTCATTGGCGTTTGCAGCGGTGCTCGAGCGTCTCGACTCGGCTTCTCCATTGCCCTCGCTGAAGTGCTCAGATTTGCGCGTAGCGGCAAGCGCAGCCTCTTGTCATTCGAGGAGATCCTCAGCAAAATTTCAGCTTTGACACCTGCGAACGACCGTGGAGGCGAGGAGAGGAACTACCTGCTCGGTCGCATGTACGCACTTCATGCAATCTTGCTCAGCGACATTCTGCGCAGTGCTTCAGAGGCCGAAGTACGCTCTGTCTTTGATGCTGTGTCTGAGCTGGCGCTTCAGAAGGAGTGGATCCGGAGCGAATGTGGCTTGATCCTGGTGGAGTTTTTGAAAACGCCTGGCAACGAGACCTTGGTCCTGCCTTTGATCACCGCCTTGGACTCGAAGGGCCTGTTGAAGTCGCCCGAAGGCGTGGCTATCTGGTTAACAGCGAAGGACAATTTTGAAAACGTCAAGCTCCCCAAGAAAGTCTGGCATCACAGGAACCCGCTTTCATCACAAGATCGGGGGGAGCTCACGCGCATACTACTCAAAAACGCAGTGGAAGTGAAGGATAATGAGCCGGCGCAGCAGAAAGGTGAAGGCAAGAAGAAGAACAAGGCGTCTGGAGCGCGACAGTCTATGCCGAATCTCGCGTGGAGCGTCATTCTACAGCACCTCTACCAGAATGATGATGGCAAAGACCTGTCTCAATTCTGGGAAGATTGTGTGGCAAAGCCTATGTTTTCTCCCAATTCTTCCGCAGAGAGGAAGTCTCTCGGCCTACAGATCTTCAGTCAAGCCATTAAAGCTGCCCCTGCGGAACTTTTGGGAGATGTCGTGCACCAGAGTATAATCCGGTGTGTAGTTGATCAACGCTCGAAATCGGACCGCACTTTGTTCGCTGCCTCTGCAGTGCCACTCAGGACCATGGAAGCACGTGGGAAGACGGATCCAGTAGCCGCTGCGGAAATGGTCTCGAAGCTGCTCGAGGTAATGCCGCCCAACCTGGATAAGCTGTCTCGCCAGACCGTCGACAGCCTCCTGGCGGCCTCGGATCCGGAGAGTTTGGTTCACGTGGTGAAGGTCATCAACGACATTTGCCGTGCTTCCACTGAACAGACTGATGCGGAGAAAAAGCGCCGTCTACTCGCAGATGCACAGCTGTCGATCATTCGATCGAGAAGGAGTCAACCCGAGCACTTTTTCAAGAAAGGTGATAAGGCAGCACAGTGGCTGAAGGTGGCACTCCGCAACATGACCGATCTGGGCTTCCAGGCAGAACATCTCGCCACGCCACTCAGCAGTGCGACGCGTATTGTGTTTCAGGATCGCCTAATCTCGGCACTCGGGCACATGGTCAACCTGCCTCTCGATCAGGCCGTGGTCGCACCTCTTGTAGTGATCGGCAGATTGGAGGCCATCGGTACCTCGCTGGCGGTGGAGTTAGAGAGCGACGCATTGGCAGCTGTCCGAGAAGCCCAGAAGGCGCTAGCGAAAGCAGCAACGAAAGCCGAGAGCAAAACGGGCAGCAAAGCAATTGTCGCGAAAGCTTCGCAATTGCTCTTATCGCTTGGGATTCTTCAGGTCTACAAACAGGAACCAGATGGCGCAGAAGTGCTCAAGGATATTACCAGCCATTTCACCAGCGCGAAGAGCGAAGACTCCTCATTACTGCTCATTGAGTTGCTGCTCAGCTTTGTGGCCAAGCCGTCAGCCCTCTTCCGCAAGCTGGCCGAACAGGTCTTCGCCGCCTTCGCCTCCGAGGTCACTGCAGATGGTCTGCAGTCCATGATCAGCGTGCTGGAACCGAAGGAGACTCTGGCCGGAAAGCGTGAGCTCTTCAAAGAGGGAGAGGAGGATGAGGAAGAAGAGGACGACGAGGAGGGCAACGAGGACATAGACATGGAAGACGTCGAGGATGCATCAGATGTGGAAATCGTGGGTGGGGAAGTCTCTGGAGCCGCGGACGAAAATGATGCGACATCGGATTCGGAATCCAGTAGCTCTGAAAGTGATGCCGAAGGTGGCGCAGGAGAAGATGAAGAAGCAGAATTCGATCGCAAGCTGGCCGATGCACTTGGCACAGCTGGCATGGAAGATGACTCGGACGATGATGGCTCTGACATGGACGATGACGAAATGATGGCAATAACACCACATCTGGAGACCATCTTCAAGGAGCGTAGCAAGCACACGAACAACAAGCAAGAGAACAAGGATGCCAAGGAAGATGTTGTCAACTTGAAGAACCGTGTTCTGGATCTGCTTGCTATCTATGTCAAGTCACAGTACTCGAACCCTCTTGCTGTGGATTTGATACTGCCTCTGATCACTCTGGTTCGCACTACCACAAGCCAGCCAACAGCGCAGAAGGCACTAGATGTTCTGGAGACATATTTCGACCGAAGCAAGAAGCAGAAGGCACTGCCGGCAATCGACGATACTGAGGGACTTTTCAAAATCCTCAGCAACGTACATGATGAAATGCGTTTAGGTGGCAGCAAGATTCACGCCTCTGCGTGCAGCCGTGGCAGTCAATTCCTGGCGAAAGTGCTCGTGGCGCTGGATCCGGATCACGCATTCAAGAAGATCGGGTCAATGTATCTCGACTTGGTAGACGAATGGCGCAAGGACGCGAAGTCGAAGATCCATGGGAATGTCTTCAAGGACTGGTTCAACTGGTTCATGCAGCGACAAATAGGTTCTAACTTTCTCTAAAGGAACGGAAGCTGCACAGCTCGCAAGTTTGGCAACGGGTTTGCCTGCGGTAGAGAACGATCCCGAGAAAGCGTCGTGTTCAGAGAGAAGAATTGGCTGCCGCACGCTGCTGACAGACGGCTTTTGGAGTCCTCCTGCAAACGCCGAGGGCTCCACTACGGAGCTTGGTGAGGCTTGTTCATGGCTAAGCATCTTCATATCCATGCCACTTTTCGGACGATGCCATGCCGTCACATCCGCCCCAACGTACCTCCACGAGCTTTTGATCGTAAAGCATTACTGGTGTCTCTACTGATAGCTACTAGTGTCCGAACGGCCCTGTATCAAAGCACCCCGTGACCCCAACTACTCATCCATACGATGGCCGAGCGATCATTCGAAGATTTTGTCCGAAGTCGCCACGTTGCCGGCATTCGTCATCAGCCAGATGCCGTTGACACGCGGCATACCACTTCCGCAACGATCCAAGATAGCGCATCAACACTCAAAAGGCCAATGACGACTTGCGGAGACCATGGTGCCGATATCCATCCCCACGAGAAAGTCTAGTCGCTGACGCTACAATGCGAGTACCATGTGGACGCAGGCATATGCTATTCTCCACGTCCTCCACGCTCACCTCCATTGTTTCATTCTCACTGATTTAGTTCCCGGCGTTTGCATCGTCTCTTCTGATTACTCGCTTGCCTTCTGTGTAGCCAAACCTTGACGTTTTGTTCAGCACGCTCTGACCGCATTGACAATTGTCAGCATGGCAGGTTTGAACTTGCGAGGCAAAAGACTGCGAATAGCACTAGCACTCACGGGTGCAGCGGCTTGGATCCTCCAGGGCTACGATCAGGCGTTGATGAATGGTCTCTTGACTCTTCCAACTTTCGTTAAGCAGTTTCCAGAGATAGATACGAGTACATCTACGCTGAAGAGTCAGCACTCCACGTTGCAAGGTATTTGGAGTTCCGCGACTAGCGACGAATATTTATTGACGTTCTTGAGGTACTGCCGTTGCACTTTACGAAGTTGGCGCCGCTTTTGGTGCCTTGGCCTGCTTCTTCTTTGGAGAAAAGTACGGGAGGAAATGGACAACCTTCGGCGGAGCGGTCGTCGTTCTCATTGGAGTGATTCTGCAGTCTACGGCCTACTCACTCGCACAACTTATCGTGGCTCGCATCATCACAGGTCTTGGAGTCGGATCTTTCACGGCCACAGTACCCACCTGGGTGGGAGAAAGCTCAGATGCTCATCAACGTGGAGGTCTCATCATGCTCGAAGGCTCTGCAGCCATTTTTGGAGTCATGTTCGTCGGCTGGCTTGAGTTTGGCCTCTACTTTGCTCGCGAATCAAGTGCAAGTTTCCGGTTTCCGATCGCTTTCCAGGCATTCTTTCCCATCATTGTGATGATTATGGTTCCCATGCTAGAAGAATCACCACGGTGGCTAGCGGGCAAGGATCGATTTGAAGAGGCAAGACTGGTCCTGGCGAAGCTCGAAGACGAACCCGAGGACTCTGCTTTCGTAGCTGAACAATTACTCTCCATCCGACAGTCTTTGGAAGTAGAGAGTCAAGGGCATTCAAGCAATCCTTTCGTGAGAACCAAGAATCGGCATCTCAATCGCACTCTTATCGCCATTGGAGTCAATGTTCTCGCTCAGCTTTCTGGCGTCAACGTAATTACGTTCTATTCCAACACAATCCTCCAACAGCGACTTGGGTATAGCGCAGTACTCTCTCGAATCATCTCAAGCTGCTTGCAAACTTGGCAGTTCCTCATGGCAACCTCAGCCGTGTTTCTGATCGATCGCTTTGGAAGACGTAAGCTGCTCATCACCGGAGCATTCTTCATGTGTGTCGCGAACGCCGGGCTCGCAGGACTCCAGTCGGACCCCACAAACAGAACCGCTGCAGGCTGCAGTCTCTTGTTTTATTTCCTGGCTCTCGCAGCTTTCCCAATTGGCATGTTCCTCATCCCGTTCATGTACAGCAGCGAAATAGCGCCTCTCCGCATCAGGGCGAAGGTGACTGCGATGTCTGGGTGCAGCAATTGGCTTTTCAACTTCATGGTGGCCGAAGTGACGCCTATCGCCTTTGACTCTATCCAATGGAAGTACTACCTGGTCTATGTTTGCACGAATTTGCTCTCAGTGGCTGTCTTCTACCTATTCTTACCGGAGACGAGAAACAGATCATTGGAGGACATTGATGCATTCTTCGTTCGTTCAACGAATCCTTTACAGCCGGTTAAGGTGGCGAAGATGCTGCCAGAGGATGTTCCTGTCTATCTTGAATCGACTGAAAAGGGCGCAATGCAAGCAGAGCAGGTGGAGAAAATCTGAAGGGTGTGAAGGAGACAGCACAAGTTGACAACAAATGGAACAACGCAAAGCGCCACACGAGAGATCTCAGCCTCGTCCTGCCCTCGGAGATTGGCCCCACTGCAACCAGAATTTGAGAACGAAGACAGACCATATAGCGAAGCTTGATTATTACTGTTTTGAAGAAACATTATCACAAGCATATTGGCCCATTGCTCTCGTTCTGATCTCTCGGACTGCTGCAGGCGGTACAGAATCCGTCATCAAGACCAGACCACTGTTGAAGCTCCAACAAAATTGCGAGCACCACAAGAAGACTAACACCATATCCAGCTCGAGATAACGAAGTTCAATGTACAGCTCCATCAACGCCATTCGCAATGGTTCAACACACTAGAAATGGCGGCAAGGTCTTCGAGCATATTTTCATCTGCGCCTTTTTACTAAAGCTAAGCTGGGCCAGCCGCTTTCCAGTTGTATAGCAGCATTCTCCACAGCGATATAAACGTCCTACAAATCTGATGGACGTTAGCATGTTTACAACACAAATATCCAGAAAGCTCCAGCATAGTTGATCTTTAGAGTCAAGAACCTCGTAGAACAAACAGTTCCAACGTGACAGCCGACGGTTGTTTGCTTCACTTCACATATTGCGCACCTGCCCACTTGCAACTCTCGCACACGACAAATCACAGGTCACAACCTCAATATCACATTCCAAACCACCACCGCATCGTCCATTCCACGATGAACAGCATCGCCATCATCGCGATCTGCCTCGCGCTCATCGGCACACTCTGTCTCTTCATTTACTGGCTCACATGGGTCTGGTACGTGAAGCGCACTGACGCCCAAACTGTCCGACACGAAGAGCCTGTGCACATCGAAGATGTCGACTTAGACAGCGCCGATCCACGCACATGGCCACGGCGAGACGACGTCCTCACCCACGAACAGAGACTTCAAGCACCAGTGGTCGACTATCGTGCGAGGACGAGACCGGTGCAGTCCTGAATGTCGGGACAATATCTGAATGCCAAATGCCTGGGGTGAGAGAAGCTAATGCCGCTGAACGGCGAGGTCGAGGTGAGGGTTTCTTCTGTCAAGTAGGAGGTCTAATCTGCAATGACACCGGCTGACCCTGCTCTCTCGTAGAATCAACCCGCTTCCAGAGAACAATAGCGCTATAATGCTCGGCACCACTTGGAGGACTGGCAAGCATCAGGCGATGGCCCAATAGGCACGGAAGGCACATGTCAGCACAAGACTTGTAGAGACGAGCATCAATCAAACCTGCCATGCAGCTGATCAATCCAAAATGACATGGGCACAATTTGCTCTTTCACAACTCGCTTCCATTCGGCATGATGTAGACTGTTCATAAAAACCCAAGTGCATCCATTCCCGGCACTGAAACTCCTGCCGCGGGATGCCCTTTTAGACCTGTCCCGTAGGACGGCCTTTTCATCATGTCTATTTCATCATCTATGCCTTACGTCAAGCCCAAGAACCCTCCAGGAAACATCCATCTATGCCTCTTGCTGGAAAGCGTCTGGGAATCGGCGCATGTTGTACTCGATTGGGCCGTGGTTGCTGAGGAACTGGACGTAAGCACCATCGACACGGATGGCACCAGCCTTGCGCTTCTCGATGTACTCGGCGCGGTCGAGAGGGGTGAAACCCCACTTCTTGGAGACGATGATCTTTTGGCGACCTGGGAACTTGTACTGCGAGCGGCGGAGGGCCTCGATGGCGGTTGGGCGGTCTTTGGGATGTTAGTACGTGGTTGACGAGAGCAGTGTGCAGCGTATGACTTACGAGAGTCACGAGTGCGGATCGAGAGGAGAATCTGGCCGATGTTGACACGGGCGACCGTGCCGTTTGGCTTTCCGAAAGCACCACGCATTCCAGTTTGGAGTCTATCGGCTCCGGCGCATGACAACATCTTGTTGATGCGGACGACGTGGTATGGGTGGGCACGGACACGGAGGTGGAAACCTTCCTTTCCGGCGGTCTTGACCATGTACCTGTAATTCCGTCAGTGTCCTGCATCTTTCTCTGACCTTCTCTTTCCTCGGAGTGGCTCACTTGTTGGCGCAAATACGGGCGGCTTCGAGAGCCTCGGAGCTCAGCTGTTCATACTCGTTGGAGACGAGGTGGACGCAGGTTGGGAAATCGTCGACGTTTGCACGCTTGCGGCCAAGGTCAAAGATTCGGATCTTTGGGTCTGGCACACCACGGTTGAAGCGCGACTTTGGGTACGGCTTGTTCTTGCAGTAGCGGTAGCAGCGAGCTGGACGACGGGCCATTGCGACGGTATTGCGGTGGATGTGTCGTTGGGTGTGGTGTGTGAGGAGGAGAGGACGACTGACGACGAGGTTCAGCGAGGGCCGTTTGCCAAGCCGCACGCACTCGGCTTACAAATTGACGGAGAGTGTGGCAAACTCAGCCGCTCAGGCCGCCGCCGCATCGGGGCAACTTTGGGCCGGTGGTCTGAGGATGTGAGACTACGCCTTTGAAATCAAGGTGTGAGTACGACAGAAGGAGCAGTGAGTCACGATGAGCGATTTCTGGCACAGAAGATGCATTTGCATTGGTGGGAATCTGCAGGCTATTTGAAGAAATGTGCCTGCGCAAAAGACACGGGCATACGGCCATCAGAATGCGGACTTTTCCTCATCCGAAATCGTCATCCGGACGAGCACTGTTTGCCGCGTCTCAGGAATGGTGCCGCAGATAGTTCCCCGCTCATGCATCTACTTCCTCCTCGTACTCTCCCTCTACTGGGGAGTGGTGGACAGAATGTCGGAGTCACCAGCATCGAGAATGGCCATGGTCGAGCAGCGGAAGAGCTTACCGCAGGCGGTACCGAGCTCAATCTACATCACGCACGATGGTTAGTACGAGTCGTTTCCCTCCAAAGCGCCTGTTGAAGCAGCTTCTTCTCAGGGCTCAAGAGAGCGCACCCTCCAGAGCCTTGATAGAGGCTCCTTCGCTAGGCGCAAAGGTTGGTATCCGTTTTCAAGTGGCACTTACGTTGTTGCCGGAGAAGTGGTGGACAGCAGTCTTGGCCAACATGCTGTAGTCTGTGTATCCCGTCAGTCCTTGCCCTCTTTCACCAATGTCTCTCGATCTGTGATTGCAACGTACACTCGAGCTCGGACTTGCGGAGAGGAGGGGTGTTGCCAGCGATGATGACGAGCTTGGCCTTGCCGGAGCGCAGCGACTTGAGGGTCGACTTGTAGCCAAGTGTGACCTTACCAGACTGTGCGAGAGGTCAGTCCATTGTGCTGTGCTAGCGATCGTGCGGGCTGCGCGTGCGCACCTTGATAGTCAGGGCCAACTTAGCGTTGATGCTGTCGTGGGTCTTGCTGCTCTTCTTTGGTGCCATTGTGAATGATTGTGTCTCCGGCTGTGATGACCTTCGCTGACTTGCAAGACGAATCGACAGAAAGCGCAAGCTCGAAATTCCAATTTGCACGAGCCAAGATTTGCGGCTTTCCGAGTCCGAGCGGGCGCTCCCGCTCGCCGTCTTCCGCACTGGCGACCGGGACCCTCCATTACCTCCTCCTTGGTCTTCGCGTCAAGAACCTTGCACTCGTTGGACTTTCGTACAATCTGTCACCTGCATTCGAGGATCGGATAGCAGGGCACAACTCGCTCTCTGGGCATTTGCAAGCCTTTCCACAGCCAGTTTAGCGCATCTCATTGGCAGGAGAGCCCCGAAAGATTCTCGAGCTTATATTCCTTGAATCCACGTATGCAGATGACGGACTGTACAGTCAACGGCAACGCTTCAGATATGGCAGGACCATCGTGCCAGGAACGGTGCAGCATTGTTATTCCTTGAGCCCGGATTTACTCTGTCACGCAAACATCTCGCGCCTGAAACCTGGTCCTGAGTCTGACAAATAAGCAAATGCGGCAGTGACATGACTATTGGGCTTCATCAGCGAGCTGACTGCGATAGCGCGGACTGTTCTCATGTTGAAACAGTCCGCTGCACAATCGCTGCCACGCACTCCCTTCAGGCAACTGCGAATTTTCTCATTGCTTCGAAGCATCTTGCACAAATGGACCCTTTCCCTTAGCTGCTCGCAATTATAACAGGGAGCCAAGATTGCACGCCTCCTCTTCAGACCAGCAAATCCTTGGAGACGGCCATGCTGCCAAGGCGATCAAACGAAATAGACGCAAAGCACTGTTCATCATGCTATTGTGTTGTGTCTCCATGATGTCAATAAGCTGCAAGGTAAGATGAGACAGCTCAAGCAGTCCGTGGCTGCACAACATGCAGCATAAGGACATCAAACGCCTCAGAAGGGAGCTCTCCCTTTCAAGCAAGATCGTTTCGCTTCCGATACCTGTGACGACCATGGCCGGGTCTCCAGCGGTCTTCTTCCTGAAGGCTCTTTTCTCTCTCCCATTCGTCTCCATCAAAATCAACAGTAAGGATGGCAGTCCCGGCGAGAGTCTCAACATTGGTCTTTCTGCTCCTGCTAGCCCTAAGCGGCGGTTTAGTCCACGCAGAAAGCAGCAGTGGAAATATCAATGAGTCCTGCCTTACGAGAGACGAGACGGCGCAAATCATCGAGAAATACACTCTGTACCTTACAAAATATCCAGGTAACAGGACGGTGCTGGAAGAGCTGCTTGATGAGAATGTCACCACGGCTTCCGATAGCCTGAGTTACGTCTTTCAGAAACCAGTATGTTCAGTGCTCTCCCCGAATGCTGCTGTCCGTATCTCACAAGATTTCAGCTGAACGCCACGCTCGCGCACAATCTGCAAGAGATGCTCGAACAAGAAGCCGCCGTACCTGCCGTACCGAGCGTCAACACTATCTTCACGTCGAACACTTGTGACACCATCACCTGGTATTGGGAGTTTACGACCAAGCCATACCCTACACGAGGCATCGAAATTCTCTTTGTCAACCTGCAGTCACGGAAAATATACAAAACCTACCGAGAGGCGAATATTGGTGCAATTCTGGCCAATCAAGGAAGTCCGGAGTGTCAGATACCTGATTCGAACTGGAAGCTTGAAATTGGCGAGGAGGGCTTGCAGAGGGAAGAGAGTAGCTGTGAGGACGTAGTGCATGGATATCGAGATGACTACAAGCCTTGACCCAGAGCCGTCGGGGCCAGGCAGTGGTACTCCGGCCGATCCTCTGTGGTCCAGCCTGGCTCTAGGCCAAGCTAGCTACCTGAGAACCTTCTATCGATTCCTGTCAAGAAAGACCTTTTGGCGATTGCTTCGGATGACAAAGTTGTCGGCGGACGGCAGCTATGTCTCGGACTGTCTTCTAAAACAAAATTTCGCCCAAGGCCCACCCAGTCAGCTCAGAGCCTCTGGGCATCCGAGAGACAAAAGAAGCCTTTACGCGAGTGCTTTGGGTGAGCTGTATGCACGCGGTCCACAACCCGTGAGCACGCCGCATGCAAGGAGCAGCCTCGTGAACCACTCGCTGTGATCGCGACATGTAAGCAGACAGTGTACGGAACTCCCGGGCTCGTGCGATGCACTGCAGGCAGCGATCGAAGAACTACAGCACAACGCACTTTCTTCGTCGCTTTTCTGGTTTCTTCTTTGGCCTCCATTGCTGCAAGTGAAGCAAGTACTTTGTCACAGTCGCTCCACAACCTTCAAGTCTGCGCATTGTGAGTCCAAACAGATCATGGTACTGTGTGCCTCCTCCAAGTGAATCCTGCTCCGGGTCTATGAACTGTTCTCGACGCTGCAGACTAGGCCAAGCCCATAGTGTAGCGATTGTTCTCGTAGCCTCCGGATCTTCAGGAGCTGTGATGCCACGAACGCAGCTGAGGAGAAACTCAGATTGAGTGCCACTGATTTGAGGCATAGTCCGTTCGAGCAGCCAGTCCACACTCTGGAGGCATTCAGGTGTAACGAGGTCAGGACGAGCTCATGGAAAACACTGGGCGTGGTGAAGAAGTACCTGATGCCCAGTCTGATGTCTTGCGATCGAGGCATCTCCTGGAGGAAAGGTGCCAATTCTATCCAGGTGTCGTTGGTGAGCTCTGTTCGTGCTGGTTCTGTGTCAAGGTGCCAGGCTGCGTCTTGTCAACAGATTTCCATTCACTGCATATCAGAGACCATCGTCAGGCTTACAGATATATATCACGGCCTGGGGTGATCTATCGATCACTTTCGAGCATATGAGACCCTGGCAAGCGCCATGTTCAATAAATTGTTGCAGTGCGTTATTCCAGGCGGGATAATTTTCCAGATCGAGCTCGCAGTTGAAGTCTAGCACGACCAGTGTCTTTTTATGTGGGCTGTCCGGATTGATCATGTAGAGATTTGACATTCTTAGGAGATGGGACGAGTATCTGTTCGAAACATGAGGTTTTCGGAGGTCGTCCTAATATGTCAGCCTAGTGTTCGCGGCGTAGGCGGCACAGCAGAAGCTGGCCAATCAACCATGCATCTTTAGCGCCTGTTCACTGCTTAGGTCTTGATAGCCAGTACTCCTAGAGAGATGTGTATATTCACGGGATTATCATTTGCGCCATACGGGTGGTATCTTTCTAGTAGTACAATAGATCTCCCGAAACCTCAGTCGCACGAAGCCGCGATTTTACCTCACTCCAATCGATTGTAGTTGCAGCTCCGTCGACGCAGAAGCCGGTTTGTGAAGCAATATCAATCACCACATGGCACTACGATCCCACAACTCCATGCAAGCACATGACCCCAAAACAACCGCAGCACAGCTAGAGGAAAGCCAAAACAGCCATACCCAGCCCCGCCGCACCACCAGCAACCACAACCTGCGGTACAGGAACCGAGGCCCCATTACGATCTCTATTATTGTCATCGTCATCGTTGTTGTTATTATTTTCATTGCTGTCTCCGTTGTTGCCCGACTCTCCTTCGCTTCCAGATTGACCTTGTCCTCCAGATTGACCTTCGTTGCCATAAGAATCGCTCCCACTAGTGCCAGTAGGTTCCGCACTTCCAGAGATGACAACACCAGTGATACCAGCAGAGCTAAGGGCAGGAGCGAGAGAAGTGATGTCAGCCGGCAAGTTCGTTTGAGACGCGAGGCTCGTTACAGCGGATTCGATTGCCGCGGCGCCTTGGGGAGGTGGAGGGCCATGTTGTGGACCGTCGGCTTCTGCGAGGGCGAGAGCGCTGAGCGCGAGAATTGAGGTAGCGAGCGTTAGTTGCATTATGCTGTTGTTCTTGATTGTATCGATGTGATGTGGACGGCGTTCTGCTTCGGAAGATTGTGACGATGTATACTTCTTTGAACGTTATCGAGGTCCTTCCTATAGTTCTCGAGAGTAGTCAATAGGCAGATGGCACTCATAACGGCCTTCAAGAAGCCGAGATGAACTGTTTTGAGGGATCAGACGATACTGATTTCGTCATCAAACCTACAACAGACTTCGTGTACGCCATTTCCCGGCTGTCTGGAATCCTGCAAGTGGATCGTAATAAAGAACTGTAGTTCGTACGGAGAAGTAGAACGGGATGTGGCGAATCACAAGTGTCGCTCGATCGATTAGCAGACATCTGTTGCAGCCGTTGAGACACTGATAGAAGGTGGAGGTAGGGTTGTGGTTGTCGTGAAGTTTCACTTGGCAGACCCTGATGACGGATTGGTCATAGCTACCTATTTCCAAGTTGCACGCTGTGCTTCTCTTGGCCAGGACATTTGTTCCAAGCACTCGCTTGCGGGTCATATAGCGGAGGATCTCGAGAGGACCGAACGGGTATGTGAAGCCGGTTCACGCGGTGTTTAGTAATGTCCTGAGAGGCCAGTGCTCGAAGAATCAGAGTCTGTGCACAGATTGCTCCAGTGCCGTATTGCCGCCTGCTAGCGATACAGTGAGGTTGCTGCGACGTGATTGCAAAAGCTACATCCTTCAATCACATCATGTCATCGTCCAAGCCCTCGGTCTGCGTCCGACTGCCCCGTACTTCAGCCCACGCATCAGTGAAACAGTCGCCCCTCCAACCCCAAGCAACGCAGTAATGGCTCGCCAATAGCTTCCACTCTTCGACCTCGTCTAGCCATTCCAGCTTGTCGATACGCTCTCGTTCTGCATCGCTGATCCAATCGTCCTGTTCCCAGATTTGATGCACATCTCTGGCACCCTGGCCGCTCTCAAATCCAGCAACTCTCAGCCGCTGCCGCTGCGCGTCCAGCGAGTAGTACTTTTTCAAAGTACGCATCTCAATTCCCCTGGAGGCCAGATTTGACATCATGGTCCGACCAAAAGCATCAAAGGGTCGAATCGGCTCGTAAAGAACCAGGCCGCAGCTTGCTTTGATGTTCATAGTGAAGTACTGCACAACGCTAACAGCCAGATCAGGTGGGAAATAGCAGAGACAGCATTCGCTAAGGATCAAAGTCGGCAGATCCGCTTCCAGACCTGGTATGATAGGAGGAGACTTGTTCGTCAGAACCCTGAGGTCTATCGCATGCAAGTGGTACGCCGAGACTTGTTCGTGAGGCAGTGCCATGCGCGCCAGCTCGCTGTTATTCCTGATCGCGTTCCTCTTGAGGTTCACATTTTCCTCGAAGTCGAGCTCATGATACACAACGCTGTGCTTCCCAGCACATAGTCTGAAAAAGCGCGTGTCGGATCCGGCACCGAGAGAGATAATCTGTTTTCTTTGATCGGGATGCGTCTCCAGGAAGCGCAACACAAGCCTGTCGATGGCCTTCGTTCGCACATAACTTCCTCGATTGATGATGGGATATCTTCTCGGTACTTCATCGCCAAGCTGATAGAGCTGCTTTGCAAATGGGTCCTCGAGGTAGCCCAAATTGACAGCGCTCATCCGACTGCTGCTGGCATCGCCATCCGTTTGCTGGATGATCCTGTCGCGAGCCTCTTCTGCTTGCTCGTCATTAGGTATCGATCCATCTTCTGTACCGGAGCTTGATGGCCCTCCGCGTCGTCCTCGAAGTCGGGTGCCTCGTCTGCCAGTCCGCAGTGTATTCAAGTTTGGGATTGAAGCCATTTGCAGATCTCGTGGCGCGTGAAGCTGAAGCTTCGAAGGCGAGCACGAGCGCAGCCTTGGCATACGTCACCTTGCAGCCAGCTTCACATGTTCACAAGCGCAGGCAACCATGTTGTTCACTTCGAATATCAAGCAAGTATACATGACTCCAGAGGCACAAAAGCGATAAGAACAGACCAGGCCACAGCGGCGTGCTCGCTCCCTCAACCTCAAATCGCCCCTCCGGACCCAGCAAACCTCTCCCCCAAACCAACAAGAAGGACCATAACCATGTCGCCAACAACAACACAACAGCCGGTTCGGCAATTCATCCACTCAAACTTCTCTCCAGCCTTTCTCTATCCCCTCAAAGGAATCTGGTACTTCAGCACCCACCGCTACCTCTGGCCCCTCCTCCAAAGCCGCCTAGTTCCACTCACCCTCCTCTCAACCTGCGTTCTGGCAATTCTATTCCTCACAGCCTACCTCCCAATCGTAGGCTTCCTAGCCCTATTCCACTACCGCGGATCCGCCTGGGTGAATGCCACATTCTTCATTCTTGGAATCGGAGCAGTCGTGATCCAACTTCTATTTGAAGGCATGCTGGTAGATCACACCCAAGTAGACGTCTTCGACGCGGTTATGGTTGGGGAAGGATATGAGGATCTCGTCAAGAAGCGGAGAGCAGTGTCCGAGAACTTCGAGGAGATCGATCCCTATGAGAGACTTGGACCGAGAGACAAAGGCGCGGCTTTCTATCCCTTTTCATTTCGACAAATCATCGAGCTTGTGATTCTTCTGCCGCTCAACTTCGTGCCGTTCGTGGGAGTCCCGCTCTTTCTCATCCTCACTGGGTACCGGGCAGGCCCACTCATGCAATGGCGGTACTTCCAACTTAAGGAGTTCTCAAGGAAGGAGCGCAAGCAATTCATTCAGAACAAGGGGCACAAGTTCGAGTATATGTGGTTTGGCGCAGTGCATATCACACTGCAGCTGATCCCTGTGCTGGCGATGTTCTTCTTGCTGACAACAGCAGCAGGTTGTGCCTTGTGGAGTATGCAACTAGAGAGAAGAGAGCAGGAAACACAGCCTTTGCGGCACGCAGAGGATGAAAATGAACCGCCCTCGTATTCAGACGAGGCGTGAACGATGAGCATATAGACACATGGTCGTGACGACCGTTTTCTATCCGATCTAATTTTGACGATGATCAAACATCTTCGCCAATGTATTGGCGCTTTTCCTTCTGCCGTCTATCAATCGTATTTGCAGTAAAAAGGATGCGGCTACGGCACGCCTGCGACCTTCCATACCTTTACAGCAGCATCAGCTCCCGTTGAGATGACTTTGTCATCTGTTATCCACGCAACAGCGCCCACGCCTTCCTTGTGCGCGTTATTCGCCTTCACTCGTTTGCCAGGATCAGCCAGTGACCAGACGAAGACGTTCGTGTCGAGCGCTCCCGAGACAACGTGCTTGTTAGCTGGGCTCCATGCTAGAGAAGTCACACGTGCAGTATGTGCCGACCAGCGGTTCGTCTCGAGAGTCCAGCTTCCAGAGGCGTTCGAGTATGCAAAGATCTTTCCATTGGTCAACCCAACAGCGAGATGGCTGCCATCAGGCGAGAACGATAACGCTGAGATCGGTGACGTCGCTTCCTTGAGTGTTGTAACTTCTGAGAAAGATGAGGCCGAAGATACATTGAAGATTCGAACAAGCTTGTCGTCAGATCCAGCGGCCACGACGCTGCCAGCTGCTGCGACAGTCGTAACAGGCGCAGGAGTTTGGAAAGCGCCTGCACTCTCACCATTGTGATATGAAGTGATGCCGGCTGTAGTCGCAACGAGCGTGTGCGGCTTTCCAGCAATGATGGCGACAGTTGCCGACTTTGGCTGTCCTTCTGTCTTGACCGCCGACCCCAGGTAGGACTTCTGAGCAGCGTCAACGGTCCGCAGACTGTCGTCCCAGCCCACCGAGAATATGCGCGAGTCATCACTTCCAGTGTTCGGTAGGCAGGCTATGCTTGAGATGTAATTTGAATGACTTTCGCCATCGACCAGGTCCGCGGAGCCAGTCGAGATGTCCCATGTACGAAGCCGTCCTTCTGCGGATCCTGTCCACAGGGTCTTGCCATCACTTGGTGCCGTGGCCGCTGTGATGGCTCTTTGATGTCCTCTGACAACTTTCACAGGCTTGTCGGTGCCTTCTTTGAAGTAGTTCAAGTTGCCCTCGAGGTCCAGCGATATGATCAGACTATCGCTTCGCCCTTGCGGCCAGACCACGCCGACTTGTTGATCCTGCACGCTGACTTTGCCCTCTTCGCCCAATCTCCAACTCTGCACAAGCTTCCCGCTGTCAACCTCCCAGATCTTGACAGTCTGGTCACCGGATACTGTGACCACCTTCTTGCCATCAGGGCTCCAGCTCACACCGAAAATTGAGCCCTTGTGTCCGTCTTCACCCTCACCAATCTGCTTCACCGCTTCTCCTGTCTTGCCATCGTATATCCATATCCGTTTGTCGCTGCCCACTGTGACCAAGCTGCTGCCATCTGGAGAGAATTGTGTCGCATACACAAACTTGTCATGCTTCCCTCTCACACTTGTGTTGAACTTGAACGGCGCTCCATGGAAAAAGCACATGCTCATATCATCACTCCCTGTTGCAGCCCGGAGTGGTCTCTGTTTCCGCACATCGACACAATTGATCTGCTGGCTGTGACCACTGATCTCTCCCACACTGTTTCCAGAGTCTGCTGTAATGCAGTGCCCGAATCTCTCTTTGCCATCTCCAACTGCAATTATCCGCTGACTTTCGCCATCCCAAGCAATATCGTTTATGCGGCCTGCGATGATGTGGTATTCGCCCTTCGTGGTCTCTGCTCCAACACTATCCCAGACACGGACGGAGCCTGAAATGTCACCAGAGGCAATGTAGAAGCCTGAAGGAGAAAATCGAGCAACGGAAGTCGTCGTCGTGTGACCGGTGTATTGTTTTGCGATTTCCGGTTGGTCAATGGACCGGACGAAGATGGACTTGTTAGAAGCATAAGCTATTCGCTCGCCCTTGCTGTCGGCGGAGAGAGGTGTGGGTTGGCCGCGGGTGGTGCTAGGCGAAGCAGCCCAAATAGCTTCGGGCGTGATTGACATGGCGAAGGAGTGCGAAGGAGAGAGACGAGGTTGCTTGGGAGGAAGACGTGTTTGTTTTGTACAAAGATAAAGTGGCTGCCTCTCACCGCGTAGAGAGCTAGTTCTACCTGACGCAAGCTGCAGGGCGGCTGCCCCACCATACCCATGGCGTCTTGGCGGAGTATAAACACCACATCCCTCCGTCTGAACAAAATCAAACATTTGATGATTTCCACCAGCCGGCATGCTCTATAGCCTTTTTGAATATCGTTCTACGACGATATCCTCACAAGCGTTGAATACACCTCGTCCGGCTTAGGAAAGAAGCCAAATTTGGTTTTGGGCGACAACTCGACACTGGTGTTCACAAGTTGTTCGAACATTGATGTGAATTTCTAGTAGCGGGGTCAGGTTGAACGCTCAAATCAATCGCTGGTGGTTCACTTAACGTACCGGATTGCCTCTAACCGCAAAGCCTATCATGAAAATATCACAATGTCGTTTCTGCAATACCTCCTTGATCCTTCGAAGTGTGTCTTCTGGGTCTTCCGGGTTTACATCCACGAGAGAGCAATCGTAGCCTTCTGCTTTAGCTCTTTCCATCTCCTGTGAAACGTCAGATCTTTGTGCAGGGCGAAGGCGAGGCAATATTACATCAACCACAGTTTGCCTGTTGGACTTCTGTTGCCCATTTTTCCCTTGCTGTTCCCAGTCTGCAGAAACGAAGTGGCCCATGCCTGCAACGAGGACATTCTTGCGTGTATCAGACATGATGGCTTGTGAAAGTCCGCTTTTGGTATTGTGAGTAGCTCTTTGATGTTCGTCGAAATTATTTTGGTTTCTTGCGAAGGTATTAAAGCTATTTTGTATACCTGAACTCTATTTTCAAGATTACTGATACTGCACCGGCGGCTTGACATTAGCCCGCAGCCACAAACACTCGACGGACGTAGATTGTACTTAATCCGGAGGTCAGATCTCTCTGCTCCGCTATATGATGTCCAAGATTAGTATGGTAGCTTTTGCGCAGAACACGCCCTGCTTCGAGCGCACATGATTCGCGTCTAACAACAACAGTGGACCGCCCTTGGGACAATGAACCTGCGGTTCATCAAAGTGATGACTATACATGTGGTTTCACTCACTGTCTGACGTAAAGGCCAACAGCGCGTCAGGACCAACTAGTTGCGGACAGCAAAACGGAAACTGGGAAATACGCTCCACTCGGGATCTCTCTCGCGAACTTGATTCCGCAGCTGCCTCGCTCGTTGTAACAAAGCGCCTCAGCTACTCCACATGGAGCGGAGATATGAGGATCGAAAGGGCACTCGAGTTCCCTGGGCAGAGCACTACGGAGACTCGATCCTGGTTTCTGTTTTGCTTTCCGGTAGTAGGACCAAGTGCCTTGAGTCCAAGCTTGGGCAAACACAGCGACTGCGTGCGAGGTCGAAGAAACGCGCTATCGCGAGCAAAGAACTGCACCAATGGACGACCTCTCGTGTCGTACTTCAGCACTTTTCACCTCTCCATGATGTCGACTTGACAGCTGAACGGAAGATATTTCAAGGAGCCCGGCGAGTGCCATAGATGGGAAGACATATAGTGGTTCTGCACTGTAGGACTAGCCGGCCACACGTGTCAAGGCCTAGACCTCTGGCCATGCATATAGAAACTCAACAGTGTACTATGGCTTTCTCCAATTCAATCTCTTTCTCCATGCAGCCGTCACTGCGACTCCTATTCGACACGTCGCGATTTGCTTGCAGTCCGTCCGGGAATGACACGCGCTATGCTGGCCGATGAAGGCGGCAGCGAAGGCACCAGCACGGCGACGACGGCTATAGCTGAGCTGGCGATGAGATGCGCGGAAGTAATCGGTGTTGACGCACGCGGCGATATATGAGGGGTTCGATGCCCTTCTTTATCCAGGAGCATGTTGAGAGTCTTGAGACCTGAGATCACGTACTACGGCTATTTCCGCGGCGTGGACAACCTCCTCCTCCTCCACTGCACCATGACAACCTCTCCATCATCGCTATTATTGTAACGGCATCTGCATCCGGCTTGTTGCAGGATGACCAGAGTCGAGATGATCAGAATCTCTCGCCATCACACGAACGCGCAGCCTTCTACGATGAGAGAGAACGGCCGGGCGAGACGATGCCACGACATGGCTCATCTCGTCCCGAGGGACTGCATAGATTCTTGCTGACCATAATCCTGAAAGGCGCAGCGAATTGCAGATGGCGCCTCTTGTATACATTTGTGCAGCATTCTGCGGGACCAGCCAGCGCGCTCCGCTGATCTGGTCAGGCGGGTGGCATATGGATCACATGTCGCAGACACAAGCTGACCCTCTGGCTTGCTCGTGGACCGCAGAAAAGCAGGTTGTTCGAGCTCTAGCAGAGGACGGCCACGACCACTTCCAACGCCAGCGTCGTGGCAATGTCGCGCCACCGCATATAAGTTTACGTCTCAGCCTCAAACAGATTGCTCCAAGCTCCTCGCATCAAACCTGCACCACTGGCAAGCAAGGCAGCCGCAATCAGCGTGCCTCAACTCAAGACACAACACCCCGTCCGTCGCATCCACACACCCTCGAGCAGCGTCTCCAGCAAAAACTCTCCAGAGCTCAGTCATTCATATAATATCCACTTGTCGCAGCTGAAGCGGTATACTTCTTGCCAGCCAATCACGATTGCTGCTCGCCATTCACTCGCAAGCTCAAACTCAGAAAACGCAAGCATCAATGCCTTTTAGACTTTCGCCCTGCATACAACGAAACGATATCAGGCTTCACTTAATAAACACAAGATAAATTCATTCCTCCACTTCTAACAAAGATCGGCGGCATTGGGCTGTACAAGACGTAGTCTTTGGCAACCACAGTCAGGAACAGGTTAAGACCTGCCCGCTCGTCCACTCGCACGCCAACAAGCTCGATTATTCTCGAGCGGCGGAGCAGTGACTGGACGAGCCTGCTGCACACGTCAGCGGATCGATCTATTTTGCCGCGCTGGACAAACAATAGCACCAGCACCAGAACAAACCCAAATCAAACACATCGCGGCCGCCTAGCAGCACTTCTCAGCCTCCAGTCTACTACCGAGAGGAGCTCGAACACAATGTCCTGGATCTGTTGCAAGTGTTCTCGAGACAACACCTCAGCGAGTTTCATCTGTACTTGCGGTATACAAAAAACCTTTCACGCCAATCTCACATCTCAAGACTAACACATTCATAGGCCATGGCACGCTTCTCTGCCTCGGCTGCTTCAGTTATGACAACAATTGCGGACCCAGCATTTTCCTCAGAATCACCGCGAGCAAGACCTCGACCAAAGACCCAAAGCCCACTCAACCTTGCCATGTGAGGCTGGCTTCTGGAAGCAGCTCAGCTGCTGGAAGATGACAACGACACACGCGCAAGAGAAGGTAATGGAATGATACGAGAAAGAAAGACTTAGAATCATCGGCCTCACGGCCACTTCAACAAACATGTATTTGTATGCACAGGGTGTTCAGCATGGTGCGCACAATCAGGCCGCTGTAATGCATGGTTCGGGGCTATTAGGAGACAAATCATCACAATAATGTAGTGCCCCAAGCACTTCTTCTACTTCACTTGTCTCATCGTGCTCAACCAGTCAGGTAGATCAATGACCAATGAGCTGATGCAGAACATCGCACACGACCTGTAACAGGGCACTAGTCCACAAGTCCAATGTAAAAACTTTTTACTGTAGCGAGTCATGATCCCAACGACTATCCCCAAGCATAAACAACACTTGCATACCTCACGTTTCAGCATCCCGATCAAGCACGCCATTCTCCAAAGCTTGTCCAAGCACGTCCAGTTTCAATGATCGACGTCTAGAACAAGATGCCACAGTGACAGGCATCACAACCCTCAACCCTCATCATAAGAACTAAGAAAAGAACCACGAGAAAAGCTACGTTGCTTCGAAAATAAAAGTTTAACAGTATACGAAACGTATTGCCTGCCCTGCCCGCCTCACATTACCAACCAACTAACACCCAGCCAACCTCCAAAGCCCGTGAGACCGACTAACAAAACCAGAACGCCAATCACCACTCCACTTTCCACTCTATCGCCTGCGCCTCGAAAGCCTGCACTGCCTAGTGTGAAAGGCTCAGAAGGCGCTGTTTGATTCCCAAGGAAGATCCACAATAAGCATGCGACAATCGACAGTATCAGAATTGCAGTCAGAGCGCAAAGAATTCTGGACACGCTCCAGCTGACCACGAATTCCAAACCATCGGGTTGTTCAGCTCGGAAGATGAGATCGTCGTCTTCTCCATAACCGTTCGGAGAATAAGGAGTTGAATTAGGTTGTTCTTGCGGAGCTTCAGCTTCAGCTTCGGCATCTCTTTCAGCATTCCTCTCATTCGTGCTCGGATGTAGTCTTTGCTGCGACGCTCCTCCAGCACCAGCTAATCGTCTCGCCCAATGCACGAACGCGAATCTCTGTCTCCCTGCCATCGGCCTTCGGTACATCTCCATAAGCTTCTCTTCCGAAAAAGTATCCGTAAGACCTTGATACGCTAGAACCCTCGGACTCCGAGGACTCAACAGCCAGCCGTGCCCAGTATTCGCGACTCGTGTTGTAGGACCAGATACTACGATGCGAGAGAGACTTCGCGCGGAGAAAGCACGGAGGAATGGACCGGAAAGTGATCTGTATGCACTGTGAACTTGATGGAACAAGTCCTGGTCGTCGAAGTTGTGGGATGAAGTATGTTGTTCCGTAGTGCCTTTCTCATTCGTTCGTATTGCAGAGTAGTCGTTCGAGGCGGGAATCGTGAGCGTTGTTACGCGTAGTCGAGAATTGGGATTCGAGCGCCGGATACTGAGCGTCAGAAGGCTATCGCTTGATTGTAGAGCACCAGGGCTCTCTGGAATTGGTGGTGATCGGTGGAAGTCCTTCCTATGATCTCGATAATGTGGATACGGCGTGCGAACAAGGTCGCTTGGGAGAGAATTCCGTGTATCACCCACATCAATGGGAGATGGCACAAAACGAGCCTTCTTGCCGCTGCGATGAGAAGAGGTTCGTTCTGGCGATGGATTTGCGGGAAGTTGGTCCCGAGGGCTACGAGGGTCGAATGTGCGCAGTGCTGCGGGAAGCATCGAGACTCTCTGTTCTTTCAGCGTTGATCGCTTGTTGCTCACCAATTCTGGGTCATTGATCATATTCTGAATGAGCATCTCATAGGCCATCTGATGCACGCCAAGTCTTTGGTCAATTTTGTCGGAGTACGTCGAAGATCCGCGATTGTGTCCATATATGTTTTGGTAATTTGCTGCCTGCGACGCTGCATTCCATCCTAGCCCGGACGTTCGAAACCGCGTTGTGGAAGACAGTCGCGCGGCAGGCTTCGGAGTCTGCGATCCACCTGGACTCGTTTGCGGCAAAAACTCATCCACAGACCCAACATAAGACTCCGTGTCCGCCATATCAGGATTTGGTACTACATGATCGAGGTTCGAATCGACTCGCTGATATCCTTCCGACTCCGGCTCCAATGCTTTCATACTGACCCTCTTAGGCTCGCATCTCGACACAAATGACTGTCCAGAAGGTGGCATCTGCTTACGCTTGGCCGGCGAACGAGACCGTGATCCTGAGTCAAATGTGTCCGTTGTGATGGCTCGGGGTAGCCCATCCTCCTCGTCAGACTCGTCGAAAAAGTCCGTTGTCCGCAATCCATAATCCGCTTGCTTGTGGATCGACTCTGTCTGATCATTCATGGCGTTGTGCTCGGGATGTATGCTCTTGGTTGGACTTTGCACCTGCTGGACCTGCGTTCTGCGGGCTGGCGAGTTTGAGAATCTGATGCTATTGCTGTCCATGTGTATACCATGATCTTCTTCTCTCCCAGTATCCATTGCGGGATGTTTCCTATCGCGTGCGGTTTCGTGTCGATGCGCTTACATGCAGTTGGCCCGATCGGTCGGCTTGGCGGCGTGCAATATATCACGTTGATGGAAGCTACCTTTTCTGATGCGGCAAGCAGAGACTTGTTGTCTTGTGTGAGAAGTCTCAACCACACTTGACGCGTGAACGAAATACACCAAAGACGTGCATAGCGACAATTAGCGCGCATAAGCGTTTCCGCAGTGAAGTCACTGTTGTTATCAGTCCGTCCCAGCAACACGTGGAATGCGGGTAGAGATTGGCTAACGCGACAGGTCACACAACTGCTGCATTCAATCCTCAAACTTGCCGCCACAATATATGCACACGTCGCATGCTGCAAAGAGGAGTCTTGCCAGGGTGGTCTTAGATCGTGCAGTAGCATCTCCACTTTGTGAGATCTTGACCCACCCATCATTGGCTGGAGTAGTCGAAGAAACTTCCCCTTCCAGAACATCGGCCATGTCTATGTCATGATCGTCCAACTGGAAATCTGGAGCGATTGTTTCATCGAAGTACTGCAGGTCGCATACACTGCAGTGCTTGGTCGTTCCGGGCTCCTGGATCGCTAGGAGCGAAAGCGCACATCTGCTGAACTGGTGTCCTTGCTGACACCTCGCCCACTTGAAGTTCTCAAAGACTATTGGCTGCTGGCATATCTTGCATTGTTCGTTCCATCCCCTCGCTGAGGGCTCGGTGTCGCCCAACTGATGGTCCTTGTCCAGCTTAGACAACGCCGTGTCATAGATCCTTCGCATGCACAGACTGAGAGAATCGACGTGAAGTTGCTCGTGGGATGAGCCGAACAGGACCTCCGCAACTTGTCTGACTATAGTGATGATACAATCGGGTCGGACTGTGTTGCTGTCTGCGGCCAGGTCGCAAATTCTTTGCGCGTGAGCGTGTCGCACTTCTTGGTTTGCAAAAATCTGAATTCTTGCCTGCGACAGGAGCGCATCAAGACTATCGCCGTATTGTGAATCTTGACCGCGACCTGTGATGACTTTGGGTGACAGCAAACCTTTCACGTCCTTGACCAAGCGCTCGCTCGAGATTTCCACTGGGATATCCGATTCGGCGCTGCGCTCCAGGTGCCGTTTCAGGAAGAACAAAACTGTGCTTGTTGGTAAACCATCGAAGATGCCGAGCACGTCAGCACTCAGCTCCAACGGGTCCCCATGCGTCTCTGATTCAATCGTAATATTCAGCAACGATGCCTGTTCGGCATTGATGATGTACGCAACAACATCATTGGGGTGCATGCTAGCACACGTAGCTGTGTATTCGCCGACGGGCGCGCACGCTATCCCCCAAGTTCGCTCCTGCACACGGTCTCCAAGATCGTAAGTCGCTCCAAAAGCCGCCTTGGAGTTCTCCAAAGCTTGGTGCCATGCTGGCTGCTCAGGGGCGCTAGCTTCTGGAGCTATAGGCAGCTTCAGGACACATGTTGGCGACGTCAAGCTTGACAGATGGGAGAGGATATGCAAGCGCGCTTCTCCATCGGCGCCGCTCGTGATCACCGTAGCTGTCACATCATCCCATCTGTCATCGAGGTGGCGATCTTGAAAGTCGCCTCGGACGGTGTGCGTGTCTCTGTCGAGAACTAGCTGTCCGTGGAAAACGGTGTCCAGCCCGAATAGAACGACAGAGCCTGCGTCTATTCCTTGAGTGATCTTCAAGGGGCCCACCAGATCGGAGCGTTGGTGGAGTACTCTTTGCACAGGTTCGGGAGGCCCAAACGATGCTGAGCCATTCGCATCATGTGTAAGTACAGTGGTGAACAGCATGCCTTTCACAATGAACGCCAAAGCCGCAATACGTTCACCATCGCTCCCGACCGCTTGCCACTCGCCCACTGCGAGGGCTTGAGCTGCAATGTAATCATCATCGGAGGTTGGAGGAAACACGGTGGTTGACCGCGTTGCGTGAGCAGTGTCATTGCCGACCAAGTCAGTAGCACGTTCGATTGCCAGACTCCCGGATACAATCGCCTGCCAGCTTTTCTGGTTGTTCAATTGATGAGTGGATGGAGAAACAACTCGCACAAGCAATAAGTGGCCGCCTTCGGTCGCGACCACAAGATACTGTTGTCCTGGGAAAAGATCTGGGTATGGTCGCTCCAGGTTATTGTGGCATTGCTGTATCCATGAGAATGAGTGGATCCTTTGCTGTATCTGCAATCGCTCTTCGAGCTCCCGCTCATCCAATGCGCTGTCTGTCGTAGCGGCGTTGAGGTCTTGGTAGAACTTGCGAACAGCCCAATTGATCACAACAGTTCGTTTCCAAGCCGGGTTCTCCTTGGCTTCCGCTTCGTGGGCCCACAGACTCAGAACATGATTGCTCGTCAGCACAGCAAGTGCGCTCCCGCGAAATCTCGTGAGGCCAGAGGGCGACCATGCCGCGGCTTGGCCTTGAAAGATCGAAAGTTCTTCACCTATCGACAGGCGGCGATCTGTCAAGGCAGGCGCTCGCGGGCAATCGGCAATCATAAAGGCATTGATCCTGATGAGATTCTCCGTGTCCCACCACAAGCGGCCAGGAGAGGGTTCCTTCAGGCGTGGAGTGACAATGAGAACGTGCTCGCCTCCGAGTACGGCAATCTGATTGTCCTTGGACCAGTGGACATTGTCATAGGAGACAGGCCAGAATGGCACGGTGACTGTGCAGGCCATCGCGTGGAGTTGTCCTGCTTCGCCTGAGCTGCTGAGTTGTCATTGCACTACGCGTCGCAGACGTGTCGGCCGTGAGCGATGCAGAGGTATGAGATGTGCAAAAGTTGTCACCTACCTCCGGCGTGTCGAAAAAGAGCAGAAGCGCACGCGACTGCCACTACGAGTAGGTCGGTGAGCAGAAAGCAGTGCAGAAGAAAGCGTGCACTTTCGAGTTGTTGTTGCTGTCTCACGCTTCCAGACGCGAGACCGGCGCTAGTCCATACCGGGCAGCTAGAGTTGCCGAAGCCTACGAGACAGCAAGCACCACAGCTCTACTCGCCAGCTACGAGCACTGCCAATGCACCTCACCTCTTCGCTCACAATCCTCGAAAGCCTTCTCCCAGATCTCCTCTCGCCTCCACAATGGTCATCTCCTTCATTCTGATCCAGAATCGCCAGTACGTCCTCTCAACCCTCACTCCAACCCTCCCTCCAACCTAACCCCTCCTCCACAGAGGCAAGACCCGGCTAGCGAAATGGTACTCCCCCTACAACGACGACGACAAAATCAAACTCAAGGGCGAAGTCCACCGCCTCGTAGCACCTCGCGATCAAAAGCATCAATCCAATTTCGTCGAATTCCGCGGATCCTCGAAGATCGTTTATCGCCGATACGCCGGGCTATTCTTCTGCGCATGCGTAGACGCAAATGATAATGAGTTGGCGTATTTGGAAGCTATACACTTCTTCGTTGAAGTGCTGGATCAGTTCTTTGGGAATGTATGCGAGTTAGATCTGGTGTTCAACTTCTATAAGGTATGTTCGAGTGAGATGAGTTGGGGAAGTGAGAGAAAGCATTGGAGATACTCGGACATCTCGGGGAGAGAGCACAGAAGGCTGACTTTGGCGGGACGATAGGTCTATGCGATTCTGGACGAGGTCTTCCTCGCAGGCGAGATTCAGGAGACGAGCAAACAGGTGGTGCTTACGAGACTGGAACATCTGGATAAATTGGAGTAAGAGAAACGGAAGTGGTGGGAAGGACCACGTTGTATGCAAGAGTGCGGAGCATCTTTTTGTTCCATTTATGCCGGGAAGCATCACAACTGGAAAAATGAAGCCACAAGAGATTTGGACAAGGACATGGCTGCGTGTGTCGCTCAGGTGGCTTCGTGCGGAGGGCCTGGAGAGGAGCCATTGCAGCAATCGTGATCGGTGCATCTCTACTTCCGTGGAAGGAGATGCCTATACCAGGAATCCGAGGCGTGCGAGCCCATCTCGCGCCTCCGGACCGCTTCGGCTTGGACGAATAGCACCAATTCAAGCATAGGGATTTCATGGCCAGAGAAGCAGACCGAGGATGAACACGTGCGAGACATTGAAGTTGGTGTCTAATTGGCGGGCGTGGAAGGATTGATGAGTCAGGCATGTAAGGCTCGGAATAGCGCCGGTGTTGGAAACAGAACAGCCACCGAGCGGAGCGCACAGAGCAGGACCAGGTGTAGACAAAAGAAAAAGCCGCGAGAAGACTTTAGCGAAAGATTCAGGGAGTTTGATGCTACTCTTACATATCTGCAAGTAAGATGTAATTGAGCTCACGATGTATTTCGTCGTGTGCTTGCGAGTGCGGCCCAGTCAGCCGCAGCACTATAGCCACCGCTTCACTTAGCGGAGCGATCAGCGATCGAGTCGCGGTCCAATTAGTCCAGGAGGTTCACATGCAATTCTTCTCTCAAAATTGCACGCAGTAAATCGCTTCTTACTCGCAGCACCAAAGCCGTTGCTTCTGCTTGAGGACCTCATTCGTGCCATTCAGCGAAGCGATCAGCAATCAGATCGCAGTGTGTTAATTCCAGAAACTTCACAGGCGAACCCTCCGCAATATCGCACGCAGTAGATCCCTTCCCGCTCGATGCGAAGATCGGTCGAGCTTGCATCACTCAAAAATTTCCCGCCCTCTCCTTGAATCAACCACCAGAACCCTCATCCTTCACCTCTCATTCCAGCTCCACAACCTCAATCTTCTTCTCGGGAATCACTCCAATCTCACCAAATAACCCCTTTGGCTTTCCGTTTGTCATCTTCTCCAGCATTCCCGTCTTCACAGCCCTCATCACCACAAACTTATTGTTGAACCAATCCAACTCCTGCACCTGATCCTTCATATCCAGCACCTCCCCACGACAAGTCAACACAAAATCCTCTTCCATCGTGCGTAGCGAGAAGTTGTGCCAGATGGTGCAGACCGTCGAGAATCTGTTCCCCTTCATCCACATGAAATCTTTGTCGGATTTGGCGTTTTTGGGTTTTTTGGTGGGGTAGAGGATTGCGATCCAGTAGCGGTGGCTGGGCAATGGGATGGGAATTTCGGGGAGGCAGCTGAGGGCGCGCACGTGGAAGGTGTGGTAAGCTTCGAAGGACTTGGAGAAATCTCGTGGGATGACGGGGCCGTCGGTGCCGGCAATTTTGGCGAGTTCGGCGGTACGAAGGACGGCCGTGCTCGCGTTGGTCTTGGAGACGTTGTACGTAGAGCCGTCGGGGAGGAGAATTTGTCCCTGCGAGTCGGAGCTGGTGGCAGCTGGTGCTGTGGATGTTGGTGGAGGAGGAGTAGCGATACGCTTGGATGGATCCTGATACGTGTAACCTTGTGCTTCATAGGACTGGGCGAGGGCGGAATCGTTGCAGCCAACGATCTCGAGATCCGGCTGATCGTTCAGAGAGTTGAGATTGAGTAATTCCGAGCCTGCAGCATAGCCGTGCTGGTGCTGTTGATGCCCGTGAGCCAACTCGCCGCTGGCACGCAGGGTAGGTGGCTGTGGGTCACTCTCTGGTGTGGCTCCAATCTTGACAATGAAGGCGTCAATCTGGCCATCTTGACCGACGAGCTTGTGGACTCCATTCTCCTCTTCGATGTGAGTAGGTGCTTGCGGTTGAGATGCCGATGCGAGGTCTTCAACGGCAGCTTCAGACATCGGCTCATCCTCGAGAGCCTTAGCATATGGTCGCGTTCCATTTGCTTCAGCAATGACTGCATCGAGGTCCGGCTCATCTGTGTCCATTTTCTGATCAGCCTCGTCCGTTCCCGGAGGATGAGACATCTGGTTCTGAGTTTCAGTGACGAATGTAGCGAGTTCCGGCTCGTTTACCTGCTGTTCGTGATCAAACTCATCCAACTTCTGGGCATACGCTGTCTGATCGTGGAGCGCAACACCACTAGTGTCCATCTCAGGACGCTCCAAAGGGCGTGATTGGGTAAGATCAAGAACATCATTCTCATTGATCTGGGCTTCTTTGCCCCCGTCATCGATGCCTTCCTGTCCGTATCCTGGTTCAGCGAGGCCAATGTCATCTCCATCCAGCGCGTAAGAGTCCATCGGCCCTAGCTCTGGAAACAAGCTGGCGCCCAGCAAGTCAGCGTCAGTCTGGCCTGACATAAAAGTGCTCGGAGGCTCTGTGTGGTCTGTGCGCCAGGCGCTGAGCTCATTGTCGGTCGCATCATCCATGCTCATGTCGAAACTGCCAGCACCTGCCACTGAAGCAAGCGTAGCAGGGTCGCGCAAGGCAAAGACATCTTCTTCAGCATCGACAAACTCGTCTTCGCTCTCATCATTCGCGGCAGTGTTCACCGAGTCATGGTGGTCTTGATGGAGCTGAAGTTGTGCATCAGTCTCGCGGCGAGAAACAACCGGCACCAATTGGCCGTCAACGGCTTTCTTCGTTCCGCCGGACTCAAGGTGGAGGCGCTTGCTGCTAGAGTCTTCGGTATCAGTCACCTCCGCTTTGCGCTTTTGGCCTGAAGGCGATGAGTGTTGCGGTGACATGGAGTCGTACGCGAAAGGGGAGTCTCCGTGCTCGTTGCTGTTGCTGGCCATTGTTGGCTGAGGTGTCGGTGAAGTGGTGTTTCGTTTTCCTTTGAGATAGTCCAGGTGTTGTCGAAATATCTTCGGGGTGAACGGCGGCGTGAAAGGTGCCATGTGAAATGGTGTGCTGAGCAGAATGCCCAGATCACAGGGAAACGCGAAGTTGAAGTGAAGTGAAGTGAGTGTGGTGATTGAGAGAGTCGCGGCGGTCGAAGATTTTTCGGTCACGAGCTCGAGCTTTGAAGAAGCGTCTGTTGGTTTTGAGGCTGATGTTGGCGAAGGTGACTGCACAGTGCAAAAGCCTTCATCACAGCTTCTGATACCGAACTGGTGTGCCGTTCGCAAGCAACGGTGCAGGTATTGTCGACCGTTGGACAGGAAGTGTAGCGTGGCGCGATCCGTGATAGTGGGGCACTGCCAGTCATAGAGTGAATTGAAAGCTGCGAAGGAGGGTCCGTGACAATAGGAGCTGCACGAACAATCATGTACTCACATGGCAGCCTATTCAGAAGTGAGCTCTCCACTTCTATGTCGCCCACTTAAACTCACTCTTCCCTCTGTCGTCCTCTTCTTCCTCTTCCCACACCCCAAACGAAACCCGCACTCACGGCACAACAGTCCCGACCTAAGGTTGATGCCTCGAGGTCTCCTCACAACTGAATCAACACAAAACCTCATCCAAGAAGCCATCACTTCCGCCATGTCTGACGCAGGAGAAAAGAAGGCGTCTGATGCCGGAGAACAAAAGGCCACCAACTCCAAGACCTGGACTGAGGTTCAGAAGGTATGGCTTCGCCCTAACTTGCCGAGTTCGAAGTGGTACAGAGCATGCCGCTAACAGACCAACAGCTCGGTCTCCTCTTCGCCATCATCAACTCTTCCTGCGACAAGATCAATTGGAAGGAAGTCAAGTTGCCAGAAGGCCGCTCCCTGAAGGCCTGCCAAGTCTGGCTCGACAAGCAGCGCACGGAGCTCAAGAAGCTGAAGGAGGCTGCTGGCGGTGAGAACGGCGAGGAGGACACTCCAGCAAAGCCACCAGCCAAGACTCCAAAGGTAAGCATCTTCCCTTAGCTTGAGACTCACTCCAGACTGACGCGACAGCAGAAGCGCGGTGCCAAAGCTGCCGTCGAAGGCGAGGAGAACGGCGACGAAGCCACTCCAAAGCCCAAGAAGCAGAGAGTCACCAAGAAGAAGACTCCCGCCAAGGTCACGGCTGCCGCTGACGACGAGGAGGAGGTCGCGAGCGAGACGCCGGTTGCCGAGGAGAAGGTCAAGGCTGAGGCCGAGAACGAGGACGCCAACGTGGAGATGACTTGAGGGTGGGCAGCATCTTGCTTGCTTTCTTGCATTGCATCTGTGATGGTGTTGGGCCGGCTCACATGATGGCTGGCAGGTTTGGAGACTTGGTGGCGCTCTGCGAGTGACCCTCCAACATCCTCACTTACGACGACTAACGACTTCTACGCTGCATGATGACACGCGACGGTGCAGCACTGCCGCGCCGGTATAGCAGACTATAGCACGTAGTTCTGCTCATGAAATGAATTGATGAATGTGAAGTGCGTGTGCCTCGCGTGGTGAAGTGGAGGTACCTGTACAGAAGTGACGTCGAACCCCTGGAAGGCGCGCGGTGTTGGTGGTGTTGCGGACTCGGCGCGGGAGTGAGACAAACACTTTGATGACCCGCCGCCGCCGCCGTCGCTGTGCATATGCTGCGACGACTTTTCCACGCCGACTGTCACGCCTCTCGTTTCTATATGTTCCATGGTCGAGTCTTGGCCAGGCTGCCTGCGACAACGACCCTCCTCAGCAAACACTGCGCCTCTCCCTCTCTGCTGCACCACGCGTCCCGCCGAGCCATCACCACCGCGTCCACTGCCACCACCACCCCGTCACTCTCTTCCAGACCACTCCGCACCGGCGCATTGACAAGCAGCAGCTCCATAGCACCCTCACTTCTGCCACGCGCTAGACACACATTCGTACAGCACGACCGCATCTCCCTGCAACCAATCTTTCGCCGATTCAGCACCATGGACCATGCTTCGCCCAAGCGCAAGCAGCCCCCGGCCGGCAATGACTCCTCGCGGCCCACGAAACAGGTCCGACGGCCTTCACAATCTCTACAGATGGAGAATGGTGGAAAGAAGATCGAGAACGGCGTCACAGCTTCAGCAGCAGACACACCCAACGGGCACGTGTCTCCTCAGCACTCAGTCGATGAGGACGCCATGAGTGTGATACCAGCCTCGGGGCCAGATACTGCGGAATGGCAGGCTACGATCGAGAAAGTGGTCAGCAATGTCGTCAGCATCCACTTCTGCCAGACTTGTTCGTTCGACACAGACAGCGCCATTTCGAGCGAGGCCACCGGATTCGTTGTCGATGCGGAGCGCGGATACATTCTCACCAATCGTCACGTTGTCGGTGCTGGCCCGTTTTGGGGATATGTCATATTCGACAACCACGAGGAATGCGATGTGTTTCCTGTCTACCGCGACCCAGTACACGATTTCGGCATCTTGCGCTTTGATCCCAAAAAGATTCGCTACATCAAGTTGAGCTCGCTGGAGCTGAGGCCAGACCTCGCAAAAGTTGGCGCTGAGATCAGAGTTGTGGGTAACGATGCGGGAGAGAAACTGAGTATCTTGTCTGGAGTCATTTCTAGATTGGACAGAAATGCTCCCGAGTACGGCGAGGGCTACAGCGATTTTAACACAAACTACATTCAAGCTGCTGCCGCAGCAAGTGGAGGGTCTTCGGGATCGCCTGTGGTCAACATCGATGGACATGCAGTCGCGCTGCAGGCCGGTGGGAGATCAGACGGCGCCGCAACAGACTACTTTTTGCCTCTGGATCGACCATTGCGAGCGCTGCAGTGTATTCGACAAGGAAAGCATGTGGATCGCGGGACAATACAGACACAATGGATACTGAAACCTTTCGATGAATGTCGAAGGCTTGGGCTCACTCCGGAGTGGGAAAGCAAGGTGCGAGCAGAGTTCCCGAAGGAGACGGGTATGCTCGTAGCAGAAGTCGTGCTGCCTAAGGGACCAGCAGATGGCAAGCTAGAGGAGGGCGATGTTCTGCTCAAAGTCAACGACAGTCTCCTCACGCAATTCGTGAGGTTGGACGCCGTTCTTGACGACAGCGTTGGCGGCAAAGTCAAGTTATTGATTCAAAGAGGCGGCCAGGATATGGAAGTCGAAATCAATGTTGGCGACCTCCACCTCATCACCCCAGATCGCTTCGTATCAGTTGCCGGAGCCGCTTTCCACAACTTGTCTTACCAGCAGGCGAGACTATACGCAATTGCTATAGAGGGTGCTGGCGTATACTGCTGCGAAGCTGCAGGCTCTTTCAGATTTGAGGGATCCGAATACGGGTGGCTGATACAGTCTATTGACCACAAACCTACGCCCGACCTGGACACTTTCGTCGAGGTCATGAAGGGGATCCCGGACCGCAGCAGAGTGGTAGTCACGTACAAGCATTTACGAGATATGCACACGCTCAACACGAGTATCATGTTTGTCGATCGGCATTGGAGCAAGAACATGCGCATGGCTGTCCGAAACGACGAGAGTGGCCTTTGGGACTTTACAGACCTGGCCGAACCTATCCCACCTACAGCACCCGTCCCGAGAAAGGGCAACTTCATAACTATGGCTGGCGCGCAACACAAGGCTGCGGTCGACATCATCAAGTCCTTCGTGCGAGTATCTGTCACTTTGCCGCTGAAGCTCGACGGCTTTCCAAAAGCTCGCAAGATCGGATTTGGTCTGGTCATTGATGCCGAGAAGGGTCTGGTCGTGATCTCACGAGCGATTGTGCCCTACGACATGTGCGACATTTCAGTCACTATCGCAGACTCGATCATCGTAGAGGGCAAAGTCGTGTTCTTGCACCCGCTGCAAAACTACACCGTCATTCAATACGATCCGAAGCTTGTGCAAGCTGATGTGCGAACTGCCAAATTGGCCACCGAGCAGATCAAGCAGGGAGAGTCGACGATATTCTTCGGATTCAACCAGAACCTACGGCCTGTAGTTGCAAAGACCACCGTGACGGACATCACGACTGTGGCTATTCCCGCAAGCGCCTCAACTCCTCGTTACCGTGCGGTCAATCTGGATGCGATCACAGTAGACACATCGCTCAGTGCGCAGTGCGGTAGCGGTGTCTTGATCAGCGAAGACGGCACTGTGCAGGCTCTTTGGCTCACATACCTTGGCGAGCGCACAGGCCACAGCGGCAAAGACATCGAGTACCATCTCGGTTTCTCTACGCCAGGTCTGCTCCCGGTGATCGACGAGGTGCGAACAGGCAAGAACCCACAACTCAACATCCTCAACCTCGAAACACAGACGATTCAAATGTCCCAAGCCCGCATCATGGGCGTACCCGAAGAATGGATCGACCGCGTGGAACGCGAAGACCCCGAACGCCACCAACTCTTCATGGTCCGCAAAGTCGACGCCGACGAATCCATCAAACCCGGTGAATCCTCGCTCCTCGAAGGCGACATCATCCTCACCCTGAACGACCAACTCATCACCCGCGTCACAAATATGGACCTAATGTACACCAATCCCTCCCTCAAAGCCCTCATCATCCGCAAACAACAACAATTCTCCCTCACAATACCCACAGTCCCCACCCAAGAACTCGAAACCCACCACATCCTCGTCTTCTGCGGCGCAGTCCTCCATCGCCCTCACCACGCCGTCCGCCAACAAATCTCAAAAATCCACTCAGATATCTACGTCTCAGCTCGTTTCCGTGGCTCACCATCATACGCCTACGGTCTTGCTCCAACGAATTTCATCCTCGCAGTCAACGCCACACCCGTCAATACTCTACCTGAACTCCTTCAAGAAGTCAACAAAATCGCCGACAATACATACTTCCGCCTCAAAGTCATGACGTTCGATAATGTCCCCTGGGTGGCGACGATGAAGAAGAACGAGCATTACTTCCCCACGATGGAATTCGTCAAAGATCCGAATGAGCGGGAAGGATGGAAGAGGATCATGTATGAGAACGGGAAGAAAAAGGTCGGAAAGGGGGAAATTTTGCCCGAGGTGCTTGAGGAAGGCATTGGTGCAGCAGAGGATATGGAAGAGGGGAGTAGAAGCTGATGATGTGGTTTGATGTGGAGACAGACGTGACAAGGCTGTACAAAAGTGAAAAGAAGGTGATAGATGAGTAATTTTGGCAGTGCATAGATAAAACAGAATCTATCCCTGAAAAGGCAGCGAAAGAAATTGAGAATCATGTCTCTCAGCTTCTATAGCTCTTACAAATTTCGGCTGCAAGGTTACTCGTGTTGCCTTTGAAGATCTTGAACTGATGGAGGAAGGGGGTGTCGGGAGCAGAGGGAGGAAACTAACGACTAACTTATCCAGTTCAATAGCACATTATTGTTTTGGCATGGAATGCATATACGTTGGCTTCGAAGCTCAAGCGAGCACAGAGAAAACAGTCGAGAATTGCTCTCTCGCCGCGACCTTGATCATGCGACTATCCCGCTCCGCGAGACCGGGTGCCTTGGATACGCCGCAGAAATGCTGAGTCACGAGGAGACTGTTAAGAACTGGCCCTAGAGGGAGATTGGAAGGTAGTAACTCGATTCAGAACGACGTTGTTGCGTAAAGAACTACGGTATACGCGGTGAACGAGAGAAGTATTTACGCGCGAAACGGAACAACGATATATAGTCCGGCAGCTCTCAGTCCAATTTGTAACACCACGTCCTTCCTCGAAAAGGCCTTGTCCTCAAGGCTATGCAGCGTATCTATATACATGTATCCATATTCAAAACAGAGAATCAAGCAGCGGTATTGCAGTACAAATGTCCTCCTCAGAACGACAGCGAACATGCAGAGGCGTAGGGTGGAAGGCAAGCGGCAAGCGACCAGCGACGGAGGCAGCGACAGCGACAGCGGCTCTGAGAACAACGCGGTACATCTGAGACTCGCGGAATCGCTTAGTTCGGCAGGCGAAATCGTCGTTTGGCGGTGGTTTGAGCGATGGCCAATGAGAGGCCGAGAAATACCAGCAGTTCTTGGTGCGGCAGCAGTTCGAGTTCTTATCGTGACAGCAGGCGGAGGGTTCCAACAGCGAGAGGTTGATTCACAAGCGTGGCAGGCGTGTCAACCGCAGTTGACAATGTCGGTACGGCGGAATCGATCAAGCGGACGGAGGTCAGCGCGGCTGGCGGTGCAAAGGTGACTAAGCGACGGCGTGTCGAAGGCGTGCGGCGGAGGGCGGAGCGAAGGGTTGGTGCGTTCGGCACGGTGGAATCAAGCGGCGTGATTGTCGTGGACGGCACAGTTGGCAGCGTGGTTGGTGGTTCGGCGGTTGGTGGTGCGGCGGTTACAAGCAAAGGGCAGTCATCATCAGAGTCCGCAGAGTCATTTGACGGAGGCAGCGATCGCAAGGTGGCCACGGAGGTGGAGGCGGAAGGCGTAAACACAGCGGGTTGTCCATGGTTGTCGTATCCAGGTACAGCGAACGGCAGTGTCTCAGCAGGGTCGTCTTTGATCTCAGTAAAATCGCGTTGTAAACAGACAGGTTGATACCGATCAAGTTTCGTGCGTAAGGCGTAGCTGGCGAGCCCTAGCAGGCTCTCAATCGTGTATGGACGGCGTTCAAACAGCGGGTAGTACGGTGTCGCAAGCGAGCGAACTCCAGGAGGTGGTGAGAGGTCATCAGGTGGCGGAAAGGCAGGACGGCGGTGGTTATCGCATTGGTAGCTGCGGTGTTCATAATCTCGACAACGGAAGCAGATATCGTTCTTACGGAAGAAGTCCTTCAGGTGGTCATTCAGAGGTTCCAATCCAGGCGACGGAGGTGGTGTTGGTGGTCGGTTCAAATCGACAGAGGCGAAGGCAGAGGTGGAGGCAGAGGCAACCGTGGTAGGTGTCTCGTCGTCAAACAGCCGTGCGAGTTCTTCTTGATAAGCAATCTCAGTCGAGAAGGAACGTACGGAGGCAGCGTCGTCAGAATCAGAGGCGGAGGCTAGTTGTGCAGGCAGGTGAATCCAGTAATCAGATTTGAGACAGAGGGCAGCGCGACTCTCGAAGGTAGCGTACGGCAGGTGGCTCAGAACGATTGACACAAGGTAGTCAAGGTCATGGCGGAGGTCAGAAACGTGGTCTTGTGTTTCCACAGAAACCAGCAGCATGGCGGCGGCGGCGGCGGCGGCGGTAGAAGTCCAACAAAGCGTGAGTTCTTGATATCCTCAATGCAGTGTCAACAAGCGGCAGGCGGCAGAAGGCGGTGGTGCGAGTTCTTGGTGTTCTCGCCAGCGGTATCAAGCGGCGGAGGTGGCAGCGGAGGCCTAAGGACGTCTTGTCCAGTTCCAGCGGTGTCAATCCAGCGGTGTCAATCCAGCGTTGTCAAACAAGCGGAGGCAAGGGTTGATCAGACCATAAAGTGGTGAGTGCGAAGGTCAAAACCTTCCACTCAAGCAGCAGCGGCGGCGGTACAGCGTACAGCGGCAAAACGAGCACTGAGGCGTTCTCAGTCTCAAACAAGCAATGTGGGTTCGCATCAACGCGATATTCTCGTGTAAGCAGCAGCGGCCAGCGCGGCAGGCGGAATCAGCGTGTCTTGAGGTATCAAGGCGGCGGCTGTCGTATCCAAAGTGTTGTGTCTGTATCTCCAAAACTATCAAAGATCGTCATCTTGTCAAGCGAGTTCATCGACAGTCTCGTGAATCAGCGGTATCAGCGGTATCAAGCGGTTTCTTGGTGGTGTTTGGCCATGGCGGAGCCAGCGTTCGGAGGTCGTGGAAGGCGGCGATTCGTGGCATTGTCGGTCTTCAGCCCACGAGCGAAGCATGCCATCTTGATCACGTTTTCCATTTTTCCTGAGAATGCCACGCCAATCGTTAGGAAAGCGAGCACGAAGTTTAATAAGAAGAAGATGTCGAGTTATGCAACCACAGCTCGTCTCGTCAAACTTTTCTGCCAGCCATATTCCACATCCTTTGCCCAGTGGGCTCGGCAGATGCATGTTTTCCAGAGATATCAGCCATATGAAGATGTACAGTTATGCAACCACAGCTCGTCTCGTCAAACTTTTCTACCAGCCATTTTCCACATTCTTTGCCCTGTCGGCTCCGTCCACAGCAGATATTTGGAGAATCAGTCGGATTTCCTGTATTTCTAAAATTCCGCGGAAGGCTCATCGCGACCTGGTTGGACATTCGTTGGCGCAGTGAGCAACACGGATGTCGGAGAAACAGCTTGATATCCTGTCGCTCTGCCGTTCCGCGGAAGGCTCATCGCGACCTGGTTGGACATTCGTTGGCGCGGTGAGCAACACGAATGTCGGAGAAACAGCTTGATCTCCTATCGCTCTGCCGTTCCACGAAAAGCTCGCTACGGCCTAGATGGATACCGGGTGGCACTGCAACCAGCACGAATGTCGGAGAAACAGCCTGATCTCCTGTCGCTCTGCCGTTCCACGAAAAGCTCGCTACGGCCTAGATGGATACCGGGTGGCACTGTAAACACCTTCATGTCCGGAGAAACGACCAGATCTTCTGTGTCTCTGGAAATCGGTGGAAGGCTCGCCACGGCCTAGATGGATACCGGGTGGCACTGTAACCACCTTCATGTCCGGAGAAACGACCAGATCTTCTGTGTCTCTGGAAATCGGTGGAAGGCTCGCCACGGCCTAGATGGATACCGGGTGGCACTGTAACCACCTTCATGTCCGGAGAAACGACCAGATCTTCTGTGTCTCTGGAAATCGGTGGAAGGCTCGCCACGGCCTAGATGGATACCGGGTGGCACTGTAACCACCTTCATGTCCGGAGAAACGACCAGATCTTCTGTGTCTCTGGAAATCGTCGGAAGGCTCATCGCGGCATCGACAGCGTCACATTGCCCTTGAGAACGTCACGCCAATCGTCAGGAAAGTGAGCACGAAGTTTGATGAGAAGAAGATGTCATTAGGTTGAGGTATCTTCAGTTCAGGTATGAAAGCGCTCAAACTCCGGCCCCAACAACACCACCCGTTGCTCCAACAGTCCCAGCGACGGCAGGAATTCGCCTCGCATCGCCTAGACCCTTCTCCTCGCCAATGTTCGCCGCGTGTGCCGCATCGTCAGGGCTTTTTGTGAGGCAGCGTCTGCGGATCCAAAACAGGGACAGAGGAAAGAAGAACGCCAGCAGTACTGCAACAATGATCTCAATGTCCTTCTCCTTGAGACCCTTGGGGTCTTTTTTCTTTGGTGTGTCCTCTGCACATGGGGCTTTCTCTGGTTGTAGTGCTTCCGCAGGCTCTGGTGACTTCAGGAGCTGTGGTGCCTCTGACACCGTTGTGTTTTCAGAGTGACGTGCTGTCTTTGGTTTCAGCGTCGTCTGCATGAAGGATTGTGTGCGAGACTCACCGAGCTGTTGCGGAGCGGCGAGTGCGAGTGCAAGAGCGGCGCCTGCAAAAAGTGCGATGATCTTCATGGTGATGAGGATGTGGATACCAGACAAGCTGTGTGATGTTGATGCTGAGTCTGGGAATGGAGATGTTGATGTTGATGTCTGCGATGTTGAGAGAGAAAGTCAAGAAGGCGACGAGAAAAGCGCAATATAACGCAGTGGCAGTGCTCAGTTGGTTGTCAAGCAAGTGCATCGAACGCAACTGCTTGCCCTACCTGCAAGGCAAGAATCAGTCACATCTCGGAAGGAACAGCTCACCAGAACAGCAGTAACAAGTGAGGACAAGAAATGGAAAGCCCGTTCTTGAGAAAAAGGTTTGCGTCGGCATCACCTACGGATGCATGCTCACTTCCACTTTCCGCCCCATCTCTCTATCTAGAAAACTGTCGCTCAACATTTACAAATGCGCTATGGGTTCTGCCAAATGGTGGTGGTAGTGGTGGTTCAATCGGAGGGTGAGTGGACGGGCGAGCCAACCAGCATTCTTTCTCCGCATAAATTCCAGCTTCGGAGCGCCTGCCCATCGAAGACATTCAATGTAATTGCGGGGAAGGAAATTGCCCTGGTCTTTCTCAGTCGCGTCGTAACGGCGTCGTCGTCACTGCTTCAAGTTCACTTCAGTCGCCGCTCAAAAGCCAGTAGGCACAGGAGCGGCAGTGGCAGTGGGAGTAGGAGCCGAGTAGACAGGATCTTGAACGCCCCAGTGAGGTTTGAAACCGCCGTGACGAGCACCGCCGAATTGCTTGGCTTGAGGTTGTTGAGGCTCGTCGTAGGAAGACCAGGAGCCACCGGTTGGGGCGGGGAGGCCGCTGCTGGCTGTGCCGGTTGGGAGAGCGAAGCCTTGACGTTTGACCATTTGCTCGTCGCGTTGCTTGACGAAGACGCCGGGCTTCCAGGGGTCTTGACGCTTCTTGTGTTGCGGGTGTGCGTCACGCTTGGCAATGTTGTTGTTCTCTGTTGTATCAAGCGAGGGAACTCCTGTTGGCAGTGGGAGGCTGGTTGGGAAGGCAGTGCCTGTGGGGAGGACGGCGGGTTGTGTGCCGGTAGGAGCTGGCCATTGAGTTGGGAATACGCCTTCGTTTGGACCAGGTGAGAGGTTGGGGAATTGTGGTGCTGATGGCTCGTTCTCGCTCTGTCGAGCGACCTTCATCCACGAGGGGAGGTGGAATGGCAGAGCAGCGGCGGAGGTGGCGAACAGCGCAAGCGAGGCCGCGCTCAATGTGTTGATTTGAACCATCTTGGGAGAGAGTGTGTGGATTTGCTTCCGGCCTTGCGTAGCGAGTGACAAGGTTCAAAGGAGTGTCGTCGACCAGGACGATGTAAATTCGATGGTCTATTAGATGGGCGTGCTGGACGCTGAGAAACGAAGAGAAGGTGAATTGGGTGTTTGGGAAAAGAAAACCAGGTCGACGCTCTGTCCCTCGTACGTGAGAGTAAAGTAGCGTCCCTGACTCCATAAGAGTCCGGCCGCTCAACGTGATGATCTTGCATAGTCCAAACCTACCTTGCCTTCGCCTCGTGAGAGTCGACAGCGATGTGGTTCGCACCACGGTCATTCCAGACGGGGCTCGACGAGTGACGGAGAAGACGAGCCATAGTCTAACGCTTGAGATAAATGGACGCCGAGAGGTGATAGGCTAGGTGACTTGGTCGATCGCGCAATGTTGAGACATGCCATTCAGGTACTGTCGCGCCAGTGTGCGGAATCATATCGGTCCCTGGGACAGTCATCGTCACTGTCCATAGCTACAGTTCGTAGATTGCGATAGAAGTCCGCTCTCATTCGCAGGCGCATTGTGACATTGGAACCTATACTGATCCCTGTCCCAGGCACGGATGTGTAGTGCTGTTCTGTGGGCGACGGCTTCGGGAGAAGTCTGGAGATAACAGGGTCAGCGCGAACAAGGCCCACAGCCAATCAATGGAGAAATTGTGCGATTGCTTCTACCAAACGTCACCAGTAAAAGCCGATCGCTCTCATCGCATTCGAATCAAGCCGCATAGCGATAGGCATCGCCGCGCAAGCGAAGTTGAAGTTGAGAGTCGGTCAAAAAGCAACAGCAGGGATTCTACTTCGACCCGCTTTTGATGCTTCTCGCCCGTGGGAAAAGATCGCTTTCCGTCGAACAGCAGACAAGAATCCGGAGACGTTCCCGGCGCAAGCTGAAACGCAGTTGTCGCGTCTCCTTGCTCCCAAATGATGACATTTCGCGATTGGACCTTGCTCCCAAAAGCCGGCCTCGCGGCCGCATCGACACCAGGGAAGAATGTGCTCTGAACATGCGCCGTCCTGGCTAGTACCTAGTTCCGCTCTCTACCAGAAACGAAAGAGCGATCTGCAATACTGAATATGGTCAAATCTCCATTGACCGTGAGCACCACTCCTTCCACCGTGGTGTGCGCCAAGCTCACTCCTGTATCGAGTCGCGACCAGCGTGCGAATAGTTAAAGGAGGGATGCTTGCGTTCTTCGCTGTCCGGGCGGTCGTTGGTGTTCCAGTCAAAAACACCGAGAGTCTGGGATTTGAACATCGATTCGTTTCACTCCAGGCAGGATACTTCGTACTGCTTGCTCTCCAGATCTTCCAGACCAAGAACAGCTGTGCGCGCTGCGAGTCGCGCTGACAAGATGTAAGCACTTCTTCCCGTCAACGTCGAAATATGCATGCCGTGAAAAGGCTGTCATAAAATGTGTCTCATTGACTTCGTAGAAATGCCTTATGTACAATACATAGTAATAACATCGCTCCAAGGAACGCTTCGCTATTGCTGAAATAGTTGATGTGCCCGCTGCATCATCTGAACCGGATATCATTACACGCAGCCAAGAATGGCCTCCTCTAAAATCCTTTGAAAGGATCCATTCCGTCCTCATCAAAGACGTATCCCGCCCGTCGTTTGTCAACAGTGGACTGAGATAAGTTGCTGCTTCGACGAGGACGACGCGCGCCACCGATGACTGGAGGTGGTGCAGGCACATAGAGGACGCCATCGCGAACGTTGGGGTCGACAAATGCCTCCATGCGAACTGTCCCCACTGCCTCGAAGAAATTCTGATGAACAGGGCTAGCAAACGATTCTCGACGACTGCCGCTCTTGGTGGACATGCTGGGTCGGAAAGATGAGCCATTCGCCGAGCGATAGTAGTTCCCGGACGAGGCGGAAGATGGCACGCCCCCAGAGGAGATGCTTCGAAAGCCAGGATTAGTGTTGCTGCGGTTTCTCTGGTGGCGGGTAGTGCTGATATACAAGCGCGGAACTGCTGGGAAGTCGGCGCTTCCTGGTTCGAGACCGACACCCGCAAGGTCGGAAGAGTAGGTTTCATCAGGATGAGATTGGACTTTGTGAAGTTCTGCCTTCTTGCCTTTCGTGATACGAATGGAGTCTCGGACATTTGACCTGCCAATCGATGGCGAACGATGTCGTTTGATATCGACACCATCAGCTTCTGCATGCGGCGTTGGAGGAACAGGAAGCGCCTGCGTGGGCATCGGCGGGATCTGGTTTGGAAGTGTTGATTCGCGGGCCAGGAACGTAAGAGCTGCCATCCACAAGCCATGGCGTTCTTCAGTGGTAGCAGTGAACTTTAGCGCACGTTGTGGCGTGAGGATCAGAATGGATCGCCCCCACGCGGATGGAAGCTCTGCATTCTTGGGCAAAGGCGTGCGATCTTGCACATCCAGGACAGATGTGATGGTCACTGTGTTGGTCAGTAAATGTCGCCCACGCCATTCGAAGCCTGAAGTACTCACATTTGCGTCCCCGCTTGCCCAGCAATGCAGTGCCCGAGCTGGGCTGCTTGGTGTCCCACATGATGGTGCGCTCGTAAGGCGAAAGCCACACCCAGCGTTTATGTCGGGTGCCATGAGCCGTCACGTTCACGATGCCATTCTCGGAGGAGACAGGCATTTCAGAAGTGTCATCTCCCATGCCAAAAGACTTTCGCTTGCGGATGTATTTCCACATCCACTCGCCGACCATGGTCGCAGCGATCGCATCCACAAGATTCGTTTCCTCTCCCCCCTGACTCGACTCTCCTGGCGAGCTCCGCAGATCAACAGATCCCTTCACATGCGGATATTCACGAACCGGTGAAGGTAGCTCTGGGATGGGGAACTTTGTTGGCGCAGGACTATCGAAAGCCATCGACTGCACTGGAGTCAGCTGCGGCGAACGTCTGCTCCGACGGTGTCCTTTGGTTGGCGAGGTTCTGCCATGTCTATTCCTAATGACTGCAGCAGACTGGACTTTGCGCAAGCTTGCCTGTCGTGCATGCGACCTCCCCGTTCGCCCAGTTCGGGTGCCGAATCCATCGTGTGGTGTTGGGCTCTGAGACCCCTCGCTCTGGGGCTTTGGCCGCGAGCTAGATCGCAATGGGATGGGATATGGAGGTAGTGGGTCACTTTGGTACGCACTCTGACTGCTAGAAGCCATGCTTGTAAAGCTAGGACTTCTCGGAGACCTGCCGAGCCTGGCCTGAGGTTGCTGCGTGTGTCTGCGTGATGAGGTCGCGCGACTGCTGGATATCGAAGGAGCAGGTGCTGCAGCGTGCGAATCTGATGTGCCGGGACGACGTTCTGGTGAGATTTCCTTGTCTTCTGGAACAGCCTTCGGAGGATCGGACAGACCAAATCGTCCAAGAGGTGGTCGACTAGTGACCGGCATCGAAGCAATCAGATCTGCAGGATCATGATCCTCGACAGGATCCTCATAATCGCTTTGCTCAGACGACTCAGGTTCTTGTCCACCCATGTAATCGGTCTTCGGCTGCGTCACGCCGTATTGGGAGGATCGATTGAGGGGCCCGTTGCTATGGAAGGTCTCGTTAACTGGCAACGGCGGTGACAGAACTGGTCGTGGCAGCGGTAGCGCTTTCAATGGATAGTGACGAAGATCTCGAGCTCCATTATTCCTAGCCATATCCGGGCTGGAGTCGGTGGGAGATTGCAGAGGTGGCGACGCTGGGATTGAGATGGCGGGAGGCCTGTTGAATGACGCTCGCTTGGTTAATACACTAGAAGCGCTGATCCGTTTCGACTGTGGCCGCGAATTTTCCTGGAATGACGGGCTCGGTAGCAAAGATGAAGGCAGCAAGTGAGGTGGCAGTTTCACAGGACGCTGGTCAATGCGAATCTCCTCTGTCTGCATACAGGCATCTCGGCTTGGCCATCCCAGATTCGCCTGAGCAGTGGCATTCTTCGTGCCCGGGGGCAACGCATACGGACGAGGAGAGGAGGGCCGTGAGCTTGGCGGGTGAATCGCGATAGATGGCACAAAGGAAGGCGGAGAAAGAGAATCGCGCTTCGGGTTGTGACCACTTCTCGGAGGTTCTTGTTCCACGGGGTCAGTCTGCGTCGATGCTGTGCTATACTCCAGTACAACAGTAAGCTCTGGTTTGTGGTGTACCCAGGTCCCGCCTACATCAACGACAGGAGTTTCCGGTGGGCTGATCGGCTTGTGCGAGAGCGTCGGCCGCGGTTGCTGCAGCGAAGCATTGATATCGATGGCTGGAGGTGGTTGCTGTCGCATCTCGTCCTCTGAATTCTCATTCGCAATGTCATCTCCAGGTCGTGTAACCTCAACGCGTGGTGGCGAGACGGGAGGCGACGGCTGGTACCCAGCGTCCACATATGTCGCACGAACATCGGGTACTGGCGTGTGAAATGCAGCTGGTGGCGGCGTGGTTGCGCGGTCCTGGTACTGCTTAGTCGGCTGCCGCTGGCCTTCCGACTCAACTTCCAACTTCGGGAAGTTCTTTGCAGATGGCGACTCTAACGAGTCAGTGGTCAAGCCTAAGACGCGCTTGGCTTTCGCGTCTAGCTCTACATTTGCAGAATTTGACCGAGCTGCAGCCTCATGTTTCATCTGCGCTGCGCTCTCCGGGGTATCGTCGCCATTGACGGAATCCTCGTTGTCGTACTCGTCCAGCTCATCGATGTCCAATTCGTCGGCCAGAGTATTGCCGGGTCGAAAGTATAGATCCGGAGTTGCCGCGGTCGTCCTTGACACGACTGAGCTCCGCATGTGGCGATGTACGAAGCTAATACTGCTCATATTCCGCCTGTGTTTCTTCGGACTCGCTGAAGGAGTGGCAGAGTATATGCTCCCAGTATCGCTCTCATTGCCGAACCCACTGTCCTTGAAAGTGCTGTCGTCGGTTGCCGCATCGGATTGTGTCTGACTTTGTTGAGCGTTCATTTCGTCCACAACCGCGCGAAGTCGAGTTTCAGTGACATGGATCCTCCGCTCCAGCTGACGACGCTCGCTATCCCACGCCTCTTTGTCGTTCTCCCATATGTTTTGGGTGCGCTCTGCGTCCTCATCTTGCTGCCGCGTCTTCTTCTGAGCGAGCTCAAACTTGGCTCGCAACTCTTCGAGGGTCGCTCTTGCCTCATCTCGCTCTCGCACAAGGTCCTCAACAGCCTCATAGGTGCCCTGTTCAATTTGCTGCACCTGCTGCTTTGCCTTGCGAACCTCGCGCGCACTTTCTGAGAGCTGTCCGTTGAGAGCATCATTTTCGTTTTTGGCCAAAGATAAGTTCACCTCCAGGTTCTCTACCAGGTTATTCTTCGAGTCGAGCTCTCGTCGTAGCTTGAGGATCTCTGACACCAATGATGCATGCAACGTGGGCGTGAAGCGACGGGGGTCCATGTTCGAGTAGCGGCCATCTCGTGCCTGCTCTTGTGTTTCTCTGGCATCTGAAGGAAGTGGAGGTGGAGGAGACGGCGAGGCCTCCCTCGACGATGCGGCGGTCGCGCGTGACGACCTCTTTGATCGGAGGAATCCTGTGGTCTCGTATGGTGTGTCGGCCGGCGACGGCAGCCCTTTGGCGCCCATGTACTGAGAATACTCGCTGAAATAATCGGCCATGTCAATGTGCTGGTGGTAAATAGTGGCTTAAGAATGCGCAAGCACCCGTGAAAAACACCACGCTGTTTCCCAATGCATGTGTCTACAAAGTGCGGGGGGTCAACTGAAGTGAAGTCAGTCCGGTGAGCTCTGCAGCGCAGATGATGGGCAATGTCTTAGCCGAGCCGGAGGTCACGTACGGACAAGGAAGCGTGTGCCATGGCAGTGAGCTCACGACGATGGAGGTGTGAGCATTATTGTACAAGACGCTTATCGTGTGGCTCGACGAGGCGTGCTGGCATGCGGTAGAGACAGGTGATGAGGTGGAGTGTCAAGGAGAAGGATGGTCGACCTCGAAGCCAGGAATGACCTGGACCAGGTGGAAGGTTAGGTCGTGTACTCGTGGAGAGGTAGCCCTTCTGGCAACGCATTGACTTTCCGGCTAGCCCTGCTATGCAATGGCCACTTGTTTGGCGGCCGTCCCGTGCGATCCTGGCTCCCGCTAAGTTATACGCAGGCAATGGAAAGCCTATCAAGGCGCGAATCGGCGTTCAATATGCAACAGCACACATGTGTCTCATCGGCTGCTTCTGGCGCGGGCGGTACTTGATGCGGGCGCACAGCAGCGCTGTGGGCGCGCGGGCGATCGGGGTAGCATATGAAGCCGACGTTTCCATATGGTCCCAAGCGGCGGAAGAGTGCATGGAAGCGATGTCCAGCGGGGGCTTGCAGCAGATCGCAGTGGTGCTGCAAGCTTGCAGCAACGTGCTGGGATGCATGAGATGCTCGTGCCAGGCCTCCTGAGCGAGCAGATCGATGCCGAAATTGGGCACGTATCGAGAGTCGTCTGCTCGTTTCAGCGTCCGACGTTCATGGATGTGTTTGTTCGTGGTGAATCGATGCACTCTGGCACGCCGCAGTGCTCACACCTCCCACCCCTCCACGCCCTCTCGCCCACCCGTCTGGTTGAGGAGCGATGGGCAAAATTAAACTCGGCCACTGAAACCGCAGTGCAGACACCGAGGGAGCTACGTGCAGACGGAACCAATCTCCTGGCACGCTTCGCTCCTCTAGCGAGCTGTCGGTTGAAGAGTAGTGGCGCTCCGCCCTGCAGTAGTCCGTCAGATCCGTGTGTCGCCTTTGTTCCGCCGGCGCCATTACCGCTCTGCCACAGTGCCACAAGCGCTCCAAGGCAGACGTTCAGCCAACGGGCCGCGACGCAGTCCGCCGTGTTCCATACGAGACCTTCCACTGCTTCCAGTGCCACGGCGGAGGGGAGGCGTCGTGGACGGGGCCGGCGATGCGCTGGGGAATATATAATCAGAGTCGCTCGGGCAGGTCATCACGATGTTGGCGAGTTGGCGAAATGAAAGAGGTCCCGCAGGCTGTGATGTCGTGCGGCACAATTTGCAAAGTCTGCAGAAGGGTGGGTGGCGCTGTGATGGCCCTCGCACCAACGCGTCACAAACGGCGAATGAAAGTCTGCCGAGGGCTCGCTGAGCGCTACGGAAGTTCCACTCACGCCTGCTGGTGTGGTCGTCGTTGCTCCATCCAGTCCTCGCATCGCCAACGCCCGGACTGTTGGTGTGTTGCTGTGTGCTGCACCTCCTCCATCCAGATCTGCGCCGCCGCCTCCAACCGCGCCGCCACAGCACAGCACAGCACAACCAGCCAGCACTCGCGATGGCAGCTCCAAGTTGGCTGCTTGGACGACGCGTGCAGATGGACAAGCGATCGGCCACAGCCAACAAGCCCATGTGCCGCAGGGGTAGTTCTAGCCGCGGTCTAGGTTAGCTTCCGCCGGTATTTGTCTCTGGCTCCAAGCCTAAACCAGGGCTGCTCCGGCTGGCATCGAAGTATACTGCAGTGGACAGCACAGAAGAGGGTTCGCTGCTACTGCACACCTGCACGATGGCCGACTTCCTACAGGCCCCGCAAGGAAAGCTGCAGACACCGTCGTTCCAGAGATCGCTGCACCAACAAGATGATCAGCGTGATGCTAGAGTGCCAGCAATCTGGGGAGGGCGCGTCAGGCGGCAATCGTCAGCAGCGTCAGCAGCGTCAGATTTCCAGCCCTCTGCCACCGGGCTGCGGTCGTCGTTCTCGAACACATCTGACCTGCTGCCGTTACACGTAGCTGCAACGCTCGCCAAGGAGCCTGACTCGAAGAGCTGTCTGTTATGCAAGGGTATGCACCTGTTCTCCTTCAAGACGCATCGTGTACACACACATGGCCGTCCCGTCGTAAGAACAGGCTTCAGCCTCACTCCGATGAGCTTGTTGCCACACAGCTTCCCGTATCTGGCACGGGTGGTCTGATGATGAGACCAATTTAGCAATTGGTTTCGGATGCTGTTGCATGTATCTTCATGTTGATCTCGCCACAGTCGATAACCGATAGTCAGTCGTTACTATACTCATTTCCGAGATTGCCAATGTAGGTTAAATCACAATGCATCGAGCGATCAATGTAAATTGAGCACGGCGCGCTCTGCTTGGACTCTTTTGGCAGTTGGACAGGCCTTATCAGCACTGCGCAGGCAGATATGGCATTTTTGAAGATGCGAGCTCGAGCGTCGGCACCAATTGACTTCGCAAACGCCGATGTGGAGAAGCGACCGCTGAATAGCCACGAGGAACACGATTCAAGAATTGTCGTCAACGCTGCAAGACATCCCCTCGATACAACCAGAACGCGCAAGATCACGCTGCAGCTCGCTGAATCGTGACCGACATCCTCCTGCAGCCAAGCGATACACTGCGAGATTGACACAGCTGCAAGAAGCAGAGCCAAGGGTCGAAAAATTTCCATTTCCATGCGACACTTGACAAGCTACCACGGGATCTGAGAATGGCTCAAAACAGCAACCGCAGCAATCCCACGGCGGCCATAACTGCACAACCGCCGCCCAGCAACACCGGCGAGGCAGCTGCAGAAGCCCGAAATAAGCAAACCCAGCACGATGCAGACAGCTTCGTCGATAACATCACGGCTGCCATGCCACCCAGCATGGAGGAGAACCGGACCAAAACGGCCGACGAGCTGCTGGCCGAAATGAATCGCGTCCCGCTCTTCATGACCACGCTAGATGAGACGGATGGCGAAGGTGGCGAAAATGTCATGCTCGAGGCGATCAAAGCCCTCGCATACGAAGGTACCAAAGCCGAAGTAGCTGCCAACTTCAGGGAGCAAGGTAACGAAACCGCTCGCGCGAAGAACTGGAAAGATGCGCGTGAATTCTACTCCAAAGCTATTGCTTCGGTGCAGGGCAAGGTCAAGTTGGTAGAAGCTCCTGAGAAGGATGATGATCCTGCTCTTCCCTCCACGTCGTCGGCGTCAGCCCCGAGGATTATAGACGTGACTGAACTTGACGATGCCGCGAAGAAAGGTACAGAAGAGCTCGATGAAGAAGCTGAGAAGGCCAAAGAGCGTGAGATTGAAGAAGCTTGTCTCGCCAATCGCGCACTTTGTAATCTTGAGTTGAGTAAGTTGTTCCAGCCTGTCTCTTCCTTGATTTCTTTCTCTACCACTACATCTCATATCACTCCCACGCCACTGACACCCGCCACAGAAAACTACGGCCAATGCATCAAAGACTGCGCCTCCGCCCTCCGCCTCAACCCGAAGAACATCAAAGCCCTCTACCGCGCAGCCTCAGCCTGTCTAGCTCTGGATAAACTGCCCGAAGCCCTCGACGCAGCCACCAAAGGCCTTACTATCGACTCCTCCAACACCCCCCTCATCACCCTCAACAAAAAGATCACAACTCGCCAAGAATACCTCTCCCGTCTCGAAACCGAACGTCTCGCCCGAGAAGAAAAACAAAGAAAAGAATCTCTCACCCTCTCCACAGCCCTCAAAGCCCGCAACATCACCCTCGGAAACGGCAGCAGCAAAGAAAATGATTCCCCACCCGAAATGGAAGACGCCGCAATCCACCTCTCCTCCCCTCTCGACCCTTCCTCAACCCTCACATTCCCAGTCCTATTCCTCTACCCCCTCGCCGCACAAACAGATTTCGTGAAAGCGTTCCAAGAAACAGAGACATTACTCCAACATCTCGAGTATCTTTTACCCGTACCTTGGGAGGAAGAAGAAACATCATCTTCCGCGGAGAAAGAATACGCATCTCCAGAAGCAGTAGAATGCTACATGGAAACCTCATCCGGCGGCCTAATCAAAGCTGGTAAAAAACTGGTTTTGGGAAAATTGCTAGGATCAGGAAAGATGGAGATTGTGGATGGTTTGGTAAGGGTTTTCGTTGTGCCGAAGAAGAGAGCGGGGGAGTGGATTGAGAAGTTCAAGGAGAGGAGGGGAAGGGTATGAGGCAGATCTGGAAGGGATCAGTGACGGCTCGCTGTCCGTGAAGAAGAGGACTCCTTCGTGATCGTGCTTGGAAAAAGATGTAAGCCTCTCCAAGGCAGACGCTTATCTCATCTTCTTCAATGGCTAGTGGTCAGAGTACGATGATACGAACTTTCGAGGCTCATCATCACCCCGCACAAACTTTCGAAGACACAATGAGCGGGTGCGGGAGTGGAGGGATCATAGAACGACTTCATTGCCAGGGAATCCCAATCTTTGACGCGATGCTTCGATCGTGTATCTCCGGTTCCTGGTCTACACTACATCATGACAGTCTAGACCCCTTCGGTACCTGCGCAAAATGTACAGTCGATCGTAGTTTACGCTTCGCATGGCCTTTGCATGGGAGAGCATGGCATCGTACGTCAAACGAAGCCACAAATAAGCATCTCGTAACTGTCTTCTGTGTATGACAAATCCGCGATTACTTTCCCCTTCATCACCTGCCAATCTTGTCCGCCGGGTAATTAATGCCAGCCTGTCGTCTCATGTCTTCCGTAACATGTAAGACGTTTCGCGAGATTGTCTCCAGTTCTTGCAAGGCGGTCGTATCCTTCTCCTGCAGAATCCGCGCGAACTCCGCGGCCTCCTCTTCCATGTTCACATTAGGCTTCTCGGCCCTCTTGCAAGGGCCTGCCAGCTCTTCTGTAGTCTTGGTATGAGGGCTCCAAAGCTTCAAGCTGTCAATGTCGGTTGTGAAGTTGATGGTGAGAGTTCCCTTCTCGCCATAGATTTCGCAAGGCGCGGTGCTCTGGTATGATTTGCTGTTGTTGATTTGCACGCCGAAATTATCGTACTGCAAGATTCCAACTCCACCGCCATCGACGCCCGTCCTGCAGATTGTCGGGATGTAGGATTGGGTTTTCGGCTTGCCGAAGAGTGCAACTGCAAACGTGACGGGATACACTCCGACATCGACGAGCGAGCCGCCTGAGAAGTCGAGTGAGAAGATGTTGGGCGTCTCTCCACTCAGGACGTTGTTGTATCTGCTGCTGTACGAGCAGTATGAGAACGACGCTCCGTAGATGGGACCCAACTTTTTATCCTCATTGACGATCTTCCGCAACAGCTTGTAGTTCGCCTCTTGAATGTGTCTGTACGCCTCTATCAGGTACACCCCCTCCTCTTTGGCTATCCGGAAAAGGTCGTCCAGTTCGGCTGATGTGCTGGTGGCAGGCTTCTCAAGCACTACATGCTTCTTCGCCTTCAGCATCTGCTTCGCTTGCTCGTAGTGCAGGTTGTTGGGCGAGGCAATGTAGACGACGTCGAGCTCCTGATCACCAGCGAGATCATCGAGGGAAGTGTACAGGTTGGAGCAGGCATATTTCGACGCGAACTTCTCAGCCTGCTCTTTGGTGCGTGAGTATATGGCGTGCAACTGCCATTTCCCGGCCTTTTCTGCTGCTTTGATCCAAGAGTCGGTGATCCAATTGGTGCCAATGATGGCGTATCGAATGGCCATGATCTGCAGTCTTTGGGCGAGCTGGTGTTGTGTGTTCACACAAAGAGTCGACGAGCTCAATGGTGACTTGAAAGTCTTCGAACGATGGTGGGGCAGCTGCCAGCCACAGCTGACCGGGTGCTGAGGAAAGTGCACTTACATTTTGCTACACGCTGCAATGGATATGTGTGTCCAGCAGAGCGCGTGGATGAAGGTCCCACAGGCCTATTCCCCTCCATGTCCTTTGTCGGCGACATTGGGAGATGGGCGGCATGCTGCCTTCGTCTTCCCCATTGCGCAGGGATTATGGAGCTTGCGTTCTTCGACCAGATCATCGCCTCGTGCCACTTCCATCAAGCGGTCTCAGAGGGCACACTGCTCCTTTCCGCAGAGAGCGCGCAGACAGCTCATCGCGGCGAGGCAGGTCGCTATCATGTCGTGGCGTGAGAGCAGGGAAGGGCATGGCGGATGGGTTCGAACAACGCCGCAGCCGAGCAGAGTAGAAGACGGTGGTGGTGAGCTCGAGCGGTGATGGTGCAGTAGCTCTGTGAGAACCTTGCAGCGTATGCCGCTGCATTCGATTCGCAGCGGAGCCAGCCCACACCACTGGCCGTGTCCTACCCACATGATGCCGCATCACCGTCTGCCCTCCGCGTCCCTCGACTCCATGCCGACCCGGCGACGTGTGCTGCTGTTCCGTGCGGTGCAGGGAGGAGGCTCATCATGTTCATGAGCTCCATGTTTGCGGGTAAGTTCACACTCCAGCACTGCGTCCAACAGCACACACGGCCGGGGTGATCAGATGGCGGACGCCGGCGATGCCAACATGAATATTACGCGGAGCCAGATGCTCTGGCGATGGCGTGGAAGGCACGCTCCTTCCACATCTCCCACGGCCGCCATGCGACTTTCTCATGGAAGCGGACATGGCCCACACCGCACTCATCGACACCCTCATTCCGCCGATGAAGCCTCTCCGCGGCCATGGCTGACGCCGCCGCCGCAACCCCGCCCCCTCCGTCGCCCAGGAGGCCGACGAGGGCGCCGTGGTTCGGAGCAGCCACACGGCGCTGGTCACAACGCCACGGCAAGACGCGCGGTTCTGTCGACGCCGCCGATATGACAGGTGCTGACTCAACTTCGACTCTAGGCGTAGGGCTGAACATCACCGATCCCGATCGAGGTGAGTGAGGGCCTTGCTCGTCGTTCGCATGAGCCCGCTCCTGCTCCAACGCCAAGTCGAAACTGATAAGCCACCAAGAACGAGATCCGCCGCCTCGGCCGACTCCCATTACTTTCCCACAGAGACAAAGCACCTCGAGCCATGCCTGGAACACACCGTCCGCCCCTCCCAAGATTCAGCCACTCTTTGCGAGGGTTCTGAAACCCTCGGACATTTCTGAAGACCACCTCAGTATCCTGAATGTGCATATCGGACCGGAATGCGATCCCAAACATCTGTTGCCCCCAGCCCCTGATGGTATGTTGCATCTTCACTGATACGGCCGTTCCTCTTTGGGCGTTCTGTCCCATTATGCAAACATAGACCAGAGTGCTGAAGGTTTGGCAGGGAGCTCGTACTTTCCCCCGCTGACGCCGGAGCAAGCCAGCAATGCTGCATCTTACGCAGATGCAACCAAGGTTAGCGCAGCTCCTGCTACGAAACGCAAGGAATTCGATGACCGGCTTGCTGAGCTTCGTATCGACAATGATACCGGTATCCGGGTCATCACCAGGACCACCAAGGCTGGTAATAAACCTCGTGTTGCCTACATGCGCAAATTCTGGGAAGGCCTGGAAAGCGTAGCACAGTACTGGGACACCAGTCTCGATCAATACTACGAAGGCCCTGTCCCGAAGCCTGATCACGATGGCGAGAAAGACGCCAAGCGGCTCCGACTTGACAATACACCCTCAATATTGAACTTGCAGACTGAGCTGGGGCAGACAAGCCACGTGGAAGCGAATTCCAAGTCAGAATTGAACAACGGACTTGCAGACTCGGACGACGCGATTTCTGTAGCAGCATCAACGCCATTACCTCAAGAAGACCAAGATGAGCAACCTGAGATGCGCCTTCGATACAAAGGCCGACGAACCGCGGCAGGGTGCGACATGCCAGATCAATTCCGTGCAGACATGGTAAAGGCATTTGTGGATGGGACGACATATCCATTCGGCACCCAGGTCGCACCGCCTCGGCAGATGCCACTTCTACGGATCAACAAGCTAAATGTGCCCGTGCGCCAAACAGCCGCCGTGTATCGCAGGCCTCAAGATCGCACCAGGGCGCGAGGGGGTTTCCTAGAAGGGCCGGTCATGACTGTGCAGTGTCGCCCCGAAACAGACTTTGAAGCAGATAACCTCAATCAGAAGCAAAAGGGAGTTAAAGCTCGACTGGACTATATCCGGGAACTTGGTGGACTGCTACATCTAGCACAGGAGCGACGTCGAGAAGGCAGGGTCGCGCCAATCCCCGGAGATGGACAATGGTGGACATCGAAGCCACGATGGGGAGGTGGACCGGGAGGCGAAGTCGAGAAACAGGAGGTACCTCATGCTTCACTCTGAGAGCAACAAGCAATCGCTAAATTCAGGCACAGGACGCTCACAATGAAGCCCTCGTCAAAGACGTCCTACAGCTTGCAGAGAACATGAGGGCTAGTGCTTCCGTGCATCGCGAATCTGCAAGACGGCCCAAGAGGAAGACCCCAGCGATGCTGTGGAAAGAGCTCAGGCCTGGCAGCACGACATGGGATGTGAAGATGGGTTATGAAGCGATTGGCAAGGATCCAAACTCTGAATACGATGAAGTGAGTTACCCCAGCCTTGCATTACCAAGTCGGGCATCTTTCCGACTTTGACCTTAGGGCAGCCTATACTTTACATGGTGTGGTGTGAGGGCACGAGTATCTTGATGCTGATTAGACTACGACAGGCATTCATGATCTCTTCGCTCAATCATCACATCTCCATCCTCAAATTAAAGGTGCACGGGGCATACCTCGACTACCTGGAGACAGAAAGAGTACCTGATCCGTCGGTTGATGAAGACTGGTCACGACCACTCCTGCAGCGAACCAAGTGGTATGACTTGTTAGATGTCAATGATCGTGTCGAGGCTTTCCGAACCCTGTGGGGCATTTCAAGCTATTTGTTTCGTGATATAGATAAGAACAGCGACGAAACCACAGGAGAACGTCCGACAAACGTGAACTCGTAGAAGAGAGCACGCGACGGCAGGAGGTGGGAAAGCGGCACCGGGACGCTGGTGGGCACATTGATGATGCAGTTGGGCACGCTGTTTACCAGTGGTGAGAAGAAAGAAGACGAGTGAGTGGCGTGCCCGACAGATAGGCCATTGCTCCGGGATCAATAAACCAATGAACCTACGAAAGAGCAGAGCGGTTTCAACGTCTTGTGCATTTCAGGTCGTAGAGCCACTAGATGCTTTTTGTTGTACACGCTACCGACTGCCATCTAGGTCTATTTCTGACAAACAACTCCAGGCTCGATGAAAGCCATTTCGAAAACGCCAGCCATGCCACGAGAGACTTCTTCCATCATATCCCTTCGAAACGCCCAGAAAAGCACACACAACACTCTTCCACTCTTCATCTCCTCTCCTCTCCTCCCCTCCTCACCTCACCTCGACTCATCCTCAAGGCCCGACCTTAAATTTCATCCTAATCCCCATAGCCGCCAATTCCACATCCAAATACTTCAACACACCCGGCACAGCCACAGTCGTAACTTCATCACCACCAAACCACTTCTCCCCCTTCCGATCAAACCAGCACAAACTCATCGGATCCTTTTCCGTCGCTTTTCTCGCACACCTCCTACATCTTACTCTCCCGCCTTCCCTCCTCATTCGCGAAGTGAGGAATGAAGGATTCGAGCTCGGTAGGACACTCAAAAACGATCCACAAGCCTTGCAGATATTCGCCTTTGTGTAATCCGAACAATTCATCAACCGGTCTTGTAAGAGGAACGAGGTTCCGTGAGCGATGAGAGCATCACGTTCCATTTCTCCAACACGGATACCACCACCTTTCGCTCTTCCTTTGATCGGTTGTCCAGTCAATGGTGTAACAGGTCCCGTAGTTCGGACTTGGAACTTATCATTAACCATATGTCTCAGCCTCTGATAATAAACCACTCCGATATAAATATCCGCCGCAAGTTCCTGTCCCGTAATGCCAGAATACATGGGTTCATTTCCATAGAAATTGTATCCGGCGCGTTTGAGTTGATGGCCGAAATATTCTACTGCAGTAGAACCTTCTGCATCTTGGAATTTGAAAGGGGTGGAATCTTGTGCGAGGCCGTGGAGAGCGCCGGATTTGCCTGCTAAGGATTCGACGAACATGCCGATTGTCATTCGGGAGGGGAAAGCGTGTGGGTTGATGATTACGTCGGGTTGCATGCCGGATTCGGTGAAGGGCATGTCGATTGTGGGCCATTTTTGGGACATGACACCTTTCTGGCCGTGACGGGAGGAGAATTTATCGCCGATTACGGGGGAACGGGGGATGCGGAGGCGGATGCTGATGGCCTGGAGAATGATGTTAGTAGATGGTGGTGTTGAGGGAATGGGAGTAGTTGCTTACCTGGAAAGGCTCGCTGTTTCCATTCTCGTTTCCGATGATTTTCACCTCTTCAATGTACGCCTCTTCAGCGTCCTTGTATCGGTGAATGTGAGTGATGCCGTCTTTGTTCTCGTACTCGCCTGTGTGAGGATCTTTAACGACACTGTAATGCGCAGCAATTGCATCGCCTTCTCGCAACTTTGTCCCAACAGCAGGAAGACCATCGTCGTCGAGTGTTCCCCTCCATTGAGATTTGATGAGCCCCGTAGGAGCGAAGCCGAACATTGAAGTTACTTGTGCCCCTCTGCGTTTGTTGTCCTCGTTCAAATCGACCTTCTTGACCTTGTAGATCGTTCCGTGTCCGAACCCTCGTTCGTGAGCTGATTTGTTGATGATCATAGCGTCGTCCATGTCGTAACCCGTGTATGAAATGACAGCTACCACTGCGTTGGTCCCGTTGGGAAAGTTGTCCAGGCCATATTCGTTGTGTTTGGGAGTTCGAACAACAGGAGTCTGTCCGGTTTGAAGTCGATATGTCTTATTGTCTGTGCGGTATTTGAGCGCTGTTCCAGGCGTTCCCATCGTCTGTTTACCCATTTGACACTCTGTGGATGTGTTAGCCATTGTTGGTGTTAAACTGTGAAGAAGGTGTTCAACTTACGGTACATGTTTCGTGGTGACTGATTGAAGTTTGAGAAAGGTGTCTGGTTTGCCACGATCGACAAGATGTTGGTCACATCAAATTCAACGTGCGTAGAGTCTCCAGACACAACCTCAGGTTCCGTACACGCAATACTCATGTATGGCTGCTCAAACGGCCCAACACGATCCTCTTTCTCCAGTGGTAGGTATTTCACAGGTCGAATCATCCGCGCTGCTTCCGAGAACATGTAGATTCCAGGATATTGGCCACCCGTACTTAGGGGCACGTATCCGATCTCTAGATCCAGAGGCACATTGTGCGTGCCTTCAACTTTCCAGTACCGCAACGAGTCTCGTATTGTCTCCGCCTGCTTCGGTGAGCAGTAGCCGAGAATGCGCCCATTAAGCTGCACAGACACGCTGTCGTTCGTTGAAGCTTCTGAGTATGGCGAGACGCCCAATTGTGCGATCAACGCAGGAATATGTGATGTCTCTGCGTTCGATGTGGAGATCTTGCATTTATGTGCGAGATGGTTTAACAGACCGCAAGGAGATCCATCAGGAGTATGTACCGGACACAGGAAACCCCAACTCTCCGGAAGAAGCTTTCGGACAGTCGTTGTTTTCAGCTGAGCGAAGAAGCTACCTCTGTGCACCATGCGGAAATGACTGATGAATCGGTAGAAGTTGATCTTTTCTGCAACAACAGTGAAACCGCTCGTTTGTTGCAGATCCAGGCCAGAAGGACTGACCAGGTTGCCTGTTGACATGAAGTAATCCAGCCCTTGACCCAAGTTCTCGTTCGTTCTGCGGATTACTTTGTTCATGAAGTCTCGGTCGAATTCTTTGCTGAGAAACGAAGGATAGGAGTTCTGGGCACTCCACATTCGTAATTGAGCGCCAACGCTCGTTGTCAACCATTCTTCGATACGCTCCTTGACGATCATGCCGTAGAGGAATCCCGGGAGCAGGATCTCTTGGTTCTGCACCGCATCCGGGTTGTCCACTGCACACTCTCCTTCGACCAGCGCATACAGCTTCCGCGTCATGAAAAGCAGCATTCGGAATTTGTCCATATCGTTCGATTCCGTCACATCGTACGAACCCAGATGTGGCAGCACGATTCTCCTGAGCAGTTCCGTTCCCACATCCTCATCAGGCATATCTGCCGGGACACCCAGCACTGGCCGGAACTTCTCGCCCAGGTATGCTCTGCATCGTGCCTTCGTGTGCATGTTATACACCTTGAAGGTTCGCAATAGCAGTTCCACACGATCGATCACAAACTGCTTGTTGTCCATCTCTTTTCCACCAGTAGGCCCAACAATTCCCTCGAAAATCTCTCGATCGTTGGTGTCCACCAGAGCCTTCATGACCATCACGGCAGGAATGAGATATTCGTTCTTTTTCCACGAGAATCGAAATGTGAGAGCACCATCGTTCAGGTAATGTAACACATTGGTCTGTGACGTCTGATCTGGTCGTACGGATCGTATCTGCACACCAAATTCTGAATATGTTGCCCCTCTGTTCTTGAACGAAGGTCTGGTGATTGCCATGGGGTAATTCCGTCTGTTTACGATCAACATTCGAATCAGCTTCTCAATGCCATTGACAATGAAGTAGCCTCCCAACTCTTCCGTCTCTTCTCGCTTGTTGACCAGCTCTTTCGGTGAAAGTCCTTCGAGGTGACATCGATTCGATCGCAACATGATGGGCAGTGTGCCAAAGTCGCGCACTGATTCCTTCCATGGCCCATCGTTAACCCGGTACTCTAATCGTCCTCGAAATCGTCCTCGGTATGTGGCGTGTCGTTCTCGGCATTCGACTGGCAGGATCTCTCGCTTGATAGTCTCGACTTTGTTGCTTGGGGGTAACTGCGGCTTTTCGAGGAAGACGTTGGCGATGCGCAGCTGTAATCGATTCTTGGGCCCATCGTCTTGTGGGTTGCCATCGAGGAAAGTTTTGGTGCCAATGTCCTTGAGGCCATGTTCCAGCTGGCCGGTAAAGATGGCGTTAAAGGAGTCGACGTGTGGTCGGATCACCTCCTGCAGTGCCGGATATGCGCTCTTGCCAGAAGGAGGGTTTCTGAACAATTTCTCGCGCTTCAGAGTGTCGTACTCTTCCGACCACTGGCTGCGAGCCACGCTGTGTTGTGCCATGATTGCGCGGGGGAAAGAGGCAGCGCGAGGTGATCACATGTGGCTTCGATCAGGCAGTCAACCCACGCAGAACGCCTCCAACTCCGTCGTCGCGAATGCAAAGATGGAAACCAGCACGAAGCTCGAGAACTTTTGACGAAAAGCTCACTTTAGCCGAACGCCGGTGACGCGGGATAACGGGTCGGCTCTTGCCTAGCCGACGATAGCGCATCTCAGCGCGGCGACACCTCGAAGTGGGAGAACAAAGTGGGCTGTGTGATGAGGTGGGCGTGCGTGCGTGCTTGCTTGCGAGCGCAGACGAGCAGAACCACGACCAGCTAACGGCCGGCAGACCTAACTACCGTTCCACTGCAGCGCGCATCTTTGGCCGCCAGGCATCCAAGCTCGTGCAGCTCTGCAGGACAGCCCGCCCGCGAGTCCCCCATCTGCACCTGACTACTATACTGCGCACACGCAGAGACGGCGCGCCGCCATCATCGTTTCTGCTGCTCGTCCATACTCCCACTGCCCCCCCCTCGTCCCCACGCCGCCGCTGGTGTCGAAAGCATCAACCAGACGTCCATCCACCACGACGGTCCTTCTTCCTTAACCTTCCGATTTACCTCCTAGTGTCCTCGTGGCCCGTTCCACCCCGCTCTTCGAATTCTTTCTCGTCCACTCAAGACAACGGTTCCTTGTCTCGCGATCGCCCTGCCGCCCATCCACTCCTTCACTGGCCCAACTTCCGCACCGGACCCTAAAAGGCGAGCGCCAGAATTTCCACTCTGCGCCAAAGTCGAAAATCACCCGAAGACGTGCCCAGTATGGTGGGCATCTTCAAGCGCATCTATGATTGGCTGCTCAGTCTGTTCTGGTATGCTGCCCTCCCTCCCCACTGACTCGCCCCGCTGTGTCGTCGTTGTGTTGTCGGAGTTGGCGCCTTGCAGCCTGAACTACACCGCCCCCGATATCACGACAACAGCAACGACATCGCCACCACTGCATCCTACCGCTAGGCGCAAGCTGACATGGATTGCTTACTCACTTCAGGGCCACGGAGATGGACATCACCATGATCGGGCTCCAGAACGCCGGCAAAACATCATTGCTACGAGTCCTGGCGGTGAGCGCTCCTGAACTGCTCGTGTTTCGAGTGCGCTGCTAATAGCTGACGCGGTGGTACAGGGCGGCGAGTTCACGATAGAGTATGTGATCCTGTGCGACCGGGCAGGGGTTGTGCCGAGATCTATGTGTCGATGGAGGCGCATGTGAGGCTGATACGGTGGCACAGCTCCATTCCAACTGTGGGATTCAACATGAAGCGGGTGCAGAAGGGTCATGTCACCTTGAAGTGGTATGTGTGCGCATCTTGCTTCCGATGACTGCTTCTACTTGGTGTCCTCAAGTCGTGTGCGGCGCGGTGGCAATGGTCGAGAGATGCTGACGGAGTGCAGTTGGGATCTCGGAGGGCAACCTCGATTTCGTTCGATGTGGGAGCGGTACTGTCGCGGTGTGAATGCCATCGTGTAAGTCGTCCGGAGGCGCACATCGATCGGAAGGACTGATCGTAGTTCGCAGATTCATCGTCGATTCCGCAGATAAGGAAGCTCTTCCCGTGGCCAAAGAGGAACTCCACATCCTACTGGACAAGCCGGCCATGGAAGGCATTCCTCTGCTCGTGCTTGGGAATAAATCGGACCTCTCTGGTCACGCGACGGTGGACGAGCTGATTGCAGCATTGAATCTAAAGTCTGTCACGCACCGTGAAGTTAGCTGTTACGGCATCAGCGCAAAGGAAGAGACCAATCTGGATGCGGTTCTGCAATGGCTCATTGCGCGAGCGCAGAAGTGATGTCTGTTGTTACTGATTACGTTTGACCCACGATACGTTACGGCCGCGATCCATAGGAAGACTCCACGAAGATCATGGCTCCATCGACGACGACGACGGTGACGACACGAGTAGCTGTTTCTTAATCTGGATCATTTATCTTGTCGGCATAGAAGGCATAGGGACAGCGGCGCAAAGCTGCGAGCCAGCAATGGCACTTTCGAAGCAAAATGTTGCATCCTGAACTCATTGTATTTCATTTGTGTTTGTGGAACGGGACAGGGACTTTCGTTTGGGTTGTCCATTCCAAACTGCGGAAGGAGGCGAGATGTTGCGGCTTCGAAGGATGGACGGGTGGTTTGGAGATTTGGTGTTCGATATCATGTGATGAATGAGGCATGCGAGACGGCCGAGAGACTTCCGTGGGCGGGACTGAGATAGCATAGGTATGCAGTCGAATCGGTCGAAGCTCCATGTATCGGTCCTCTACACTTCCCACAGCTCTTCCATTCGTGTAGAATGGCAGCAGAATTTCTTGAGACGCGTGCAGAAGTTTGGCGGATAGCTCATGGCATCCCTGCATGGAGGCGCGGCGTCGTGGGCAGCTCTTTGTCGGCACCAAATGGCAGGCGCGAGGACGGCGAGGAATTAGTCGAGCAGAGAAATTGAGCGCACAAACGAGAGGGTTCGTGGTTGGCAGTCAAATAGTTCTCCCTAGCCTTCTCATTGACAACGCATCGTGCATGAAAGCGCCAGGATGCCAGGGTGAGCAGAAACGGAAGCTACGTCTAGCTTGCCGCGAGCCGCGGCAGGTGCGCTGGAACACACGAAGCCGGGCCAAGCCAGCGTCACCAGCAGCGCGGTGAAATGGCCAGCAGCACCATCACCAAAGCCCAATCCCCGTACTCATGAAGTCGCGAATGCGAGCGCGAAATCAGAGACATTCCAGCGCTTTCCGCGCCGCCGCCGTGCAGAAAGCCGCGCAGACAGTCAGCCAAGGGTCACGTTTTGGCTGAGCCACACATCGGCTGACGATGGCAACGAGCATGATGGGCAAAGACTCGCCGCGTCATATATGCCCTCTAGTCCTCTGCTGCTGACCTTGGTCTCTACACTCTGACACTCTTCCACAGCACATCGCCAGTATGGATCTCCCGCGTCTCACGAGTCGACAGGACAACAACAACACCCGCGAGCTGGACGACGAGTGAGTACTGCCTTCCCCATCGCCCGACCCGCCCAGAGCCCGAACGAAGTCTTGGCCGATGTCTTGTCGCGCCTGATCCTGGTGGGCCGGAGCGTTGCTGCGCCTTTCGTTTGGTGGTCCTTCGCGACCATTCCACGCGAGTGCGCGGCAACAGTCCATCCAAGCATCTTCACAACATATCTGCACGCCTCCCCCTCTTGCTGGCGTTCTCGCCACTATTCACATACACTGAGCATCTCTGTCTCCCGTCCTCCAGCTCTGCCCCGGTCCCTGTTCCGCACAGCAACCACAGCCACGCCGGAGCTTGAGAGCCACTGCTGACCAGCATGTCAAGCTGCTACGTTAACGCATTTGGCAACGTTCGATGCTACGACAGCGCCTGGGACAGCTGGGTGCGATGGCTCGTCCTCGCCCTCATCATTGTTGCCGCTTTTCTGCTGTTCTTCGCATTCAGGTAAGCCAACATCGCAAACTTGGCCACTTTGCGACCATAAGCTGACATCCGTCGCAGCTGCATCTCCGCCCGTCGCCGTCGCAAGCTGGGCCATAATCCGTACAGAGGAACAGGCTGGGCACTAGGACGAACACCGCCTGGGCATGCGCCTGCGCAGTACACGAATCAGCAGCCATATTACCAGAATGCACAGCCATACTACGGAAACTCACAACCATACTACAACAACAGCAACAACCCTCCGCCCGCATACACGCCTCCACCGAATAACAGCCAATACGGACAGCAAAACCACAATGGACCATACGGCAATGATGTGGAGCTGCAGCAGCCTTCTTCGACGTATGGCGGATACAGGAACCAAGAGGCGGGCGTGTACGAGCCACCGAAGGGCCCTCCTCCGGTTGTGAGGTAATTAATGGAGAAGAATTGTCGCGAGGTGCAGATTGTAGGAAAATGACTTGGACTTTGGAGAATTCGTGAAAGATACCATGGGCTCAGGTGGCACAATACCTTGTACAGAAGTTTACGAACGATATGATAGGCGCTTATTACGAACACAACATCAACCTCCTCTGGCGACAGAATTATGCTGTCATGCGGCTCCGCATTTGGCACCATATCACGGAGAGCACAAGACTGTGGCGACGATGGGGTCGATGTGCTACATCTGCTCACGATCGATCAACTCGTTGACAGACTTCGCTCCGCAGCTCTCGGCCACTAGCATGTATCGTACTCATTCGCGGCCATCTAGCAAGAGCGTGGCAGGACCCAGAAGGTAGTCCATAACCATCTGCCAACCTTGATCGAAGAATGACCCAGCTTCAACTGAACCATTGCACATCGAAGCTCCATGTTGGTGAGACAAAGCCCTGCCTCTATACTACCTCTTCATTCGTCACCGCTTCATTGCCCTAACTCACAGTTGTTCCGAGGCCGAATCTTTGCATTCAATGGAACCACACGTCATATTCTGAATTCCTGCTCAAATGTACCCCGCGTGCTCGCAGCACAAAAATCGTTCCGCACCAAGCTCCTAGCACGAATCGCCCCGCTGCAGGATCAGTAAACTGACCATGTGGGCGAGAGTTTGTAAGCAAAGGATCTCCATCATGATGTGACGAATATTTCAGATTGAATGATTCTCCGTTGTTTGTATTCCTGTCTGAGACACTGAGTTCTCTTCCTAATTGACTGTTTCGACCACCTCGTTCTTGAAAAGTGTAACTTCACAATCTGCCATACTGATCGGAGGTCCAGAAAGTTCACACTGAAGCAGCTTTGACACTCCTTTTTCAGGATGGCGAACTCACTTCCGAGCAAGATGAAGGCGATCAAGATCACAGAGCAGAATACTGCTGAAATTCGAGAAGTCCCTCTGCCGAAGCTGAGGGATGATTACATGCTGGTCAAAGTCGACGCTGTGGCGTTGAATCCGACGGATTGGTAGAACCAACTTGCAGAAACATATTGCAGTGGAGGCTCATGATCCCGAACAGGAAACATATTGACAAAATCGGCAAAGGAGGAGAGACTGTTGGTGTTGATTTATGTACGTCTTCTCCACGATCATCCTCAGCTTTCATCCCAAAAAGCAGTCACTAACTCGCTTCTCTTCTCTGTTTAGGCGGCACCATCATCGAAATCGGCCCCAAAGTAACCAAACCCTGGAACAAAGGCTCTCGCATCGCAACCTTCGTCCACGGCGGCAACGCCTCCCAACACGAAGACGGAGCCTTCGCCGAATACGCCATGGTAAAAGGCGACCTAGGAATCTCACCTCCAGAATCCATGTCCTCCTACGAAGCCGCAACTCTCGGAGCAGGCGTCATAACTTGCGGTCAAGCGCTTTACCAATCTCTCGGTCTCCCATTACCAAACGACACCTCGAACAAAAAGGAAAGCTTCGCAGGAACGTTCGTCTTGATCTATGGAGCCAGCACCGCAACAGGAACACTTGCAGTCCAATACGCCAAACTCTCCGGTGCACGCGTGATAGCAACATCATCGCCCCAAAATTTCGATCTCTTGAAATCTCTCGGAGCAGAACAAGTTTTCTCATACAAAGATCCCGAATGCGCTGCCAAAATCCGTTCATACACAAACGATTCTCTCCAAATAGTCCTTGACTGCATTTCCGAACACAACTCCCCTCAAATCTGCGAAGAAAGTATTTCTTCCACTAAAGGTGGAACAATTTCTTACCTCCTTCGCGCTAAACACACAAGAGAAGATGTTGAGACTAAGCATACATTGGGGTATACTGTTGTGGGAGAAGCGTTTGAGAAAATGGGTCATTCGTTTGCTGCGAAGCCAGAGGATTTTGAGTTTTCAAAGAAGTTTTGTGAGTTGACGGAGGGGTTGTTGGAGGGGGGGAAGCTGGTGCCACATCCGCAGGAGAGGAATTTGGGTGGGAAAGGGTTGGAGGGTGTGTTGAAGGGGATTGAGGAATTGAGGCAGGGGAGAGTCAGCGGGAAGAAGCTGGTGTATGCTATTGGAGAGTGAATTCAAAACCGACGAGAGATGGGTACGAAGGGATTATCAGAGGGAGAAGAATGGTCAGACTTTGCATTTGAGTAGTGACGTTGAAACGTGGAAAATCGTGATTCGTTCTCGTTCTGTCTACCTCGTTCATCATTCCAAAAACATTGGCCAGAGTAGACGGTATTGTACCATCCTATTCGTGCCCCGATCCATCTCGAATTGGACCACACGAGGATTCTTGCACCTGCAATATGGTGTCATGACGCTCACTGCGCATGCACCGATAATGCAGCTGGATGGGAGTTCTATTATCTCTGTGGCATATGTCCGCCACCAGATGGAGCCTAGCCGCTGAAGACCCGGTGTCCGTTCGATTTGGGGAATGATTTGTCGGTAATGAAGTGGCTGAATTTGATGCCCTGTGTTGGTAATTGACCTCTAGCGTGCGGTCTGGGTCGACGCAACCTTCCAGCTCTGCAATCGGCAACGACTTTTAAGGTCGTGTGCGTCAGAGGATCGAGTCAGGGAGATTTGGAGGAATCCTCGGTCTGCTCGAGAGACGTACGAGGAGGCCACAGTGTGATTCGGCACATCAGCAGGCGAATGCAGCGAAACTAACAGTCTTCCAATCAAGTCCCATTTTAGCCTTTGTTGTCCTGCTCCTCGCTCCCAGCATGGTCCAAGGGCTCTCCAATCGGCTCGTGTTGACCAAGTCTCGAGTCTTCGTTGACATTTCGTGCCATCACAGCGCCCACGATCAGAATCAGAAGTGCAACAGTCTGTGGCACGACCTGCAATGCCGCCCGGTAGGTCAGACTACCGAAGATCTGGTTAAGGTCCGGGGCAGCATCCCAAGCCGTGACGACTTCGTAGACGTAGCGAAGCCCGAGGAAAGGTAGAGCAAGAAGGACAGACCAGATCAGCGACGAGGAGCTTCCTTTTGAGTGATGCCACCAAAGTCCAAAAGTCGCAAAACAGAGTGTCAGGAACAGCACTGAGAGCAGGAAAGCTCCAGACTGTAGCAGAGGTCGAGCGAAGGAAGGAGCACCTCCTTGGCCCAGCAGAACCTCTCCAGCTAGGATTTGTCCCAGTGCAAATATTCCGATGAGGTGGAATGCGTTCAGCAACCACTGTGCCGTTGCCTGGTTCTTCTCGACATTGGCAACTCGCGTGGTAGTAAACCATTCATGAAGGACTGCTGCTGTACCAACCATGAGCGGTGACAGTGCGATGGACGCCAGAACTGGGGCGAAGAATGGCGGAGCACTTGCTTGTCCGACGCCTGCTATAATTCCATAGCCGGCGAGCTGGAGAAGGACGAAGATGGTGAGGTGGATCCAAGCTTGAAGGCCGCGTTTCTTGTGCTTGTAGAATGTGTATGCGATTGGAAACAGAGTGAGGACATAGACGACCAGGATGATGCAGGACAGCGTCCAGAGCGAGGGGGCGGTCCAGGTTGTGTTGACCATGCTGCTTGGTCAATTGTATTGGATGTCGATTGGGTAGAGGACAAGTAGGAGAGCAATTTAGTAGAAATCGCCGGAGACGTCGTCAGCAGTCACGACCACGAGGCAGTTTCCTACCTTTCTGCAGTGACGCCTGGCCTCGGTTTAGACAGTGGAGGCAGCCGCCTCAGCCATTGTCGATGGCGAATCATGATTGTCAGCAACGGTGGAAGCCCTGCTAGTGCGCAGTTATCGATTGTCTGCTTCGAAGATTCTGGCGGTGCACGTCCGTACAGTTTCCAAAAACATCTCGGCGAAACTGCGCTGCAGAGACGCAGTGCGGAGGCGTTGACGTATCGCAATCAGCTCGCACGTTCGCGACAACGTAAGTGCCATATTGCAATTCGTGTGATGATTGGCGTTGCTGAGCAAAGACATTGTCACCGTCGACCGCAACGACGAGCAGCTCCGAGCAGACGATTGTCGCAGCAAAGAGTGAAGCCAGAGAGGAGACGACGTGGAACCAGGGTCGGAGGACGGAGCTTTTTGAGTTGCCGGCTCGGCTCGCGGCACAAAACCAGGGTCACAGCTGCCGTATCGATATCGAAAATGTTAGACTTCCAGCTCCGCTACCACCACCTCCCACACGCATCTCCACTACCACCGCCACGATGCCCAAATCCGCGCGCAAAGGCAGTGTCAATGGCGTCTCGAAACCCGATCCGTATGCCGGCGCGGCAGCGCGCAAGGCAAAGTCATCCGCAACAGCGAACAACATCTTCAAGATGAACACAGACATCGGTCAACACATTCTGAAAAACCCGGGTGTCGCGCAGGCGATCGTCGACAAGGCCGATGTGAAACAGTCTGATATCGTGCTCGAAGTCGGTCCGGGAACAGGCAATTTGACAACACGAATTCTGGAGAAGGCGAAGAAAGTGATTGCGGTGGAGCAAGATCCTCGTATGGCTGCAGAATTGACCAAGCGTTTTCAAGGGACACCTGCTGCAAAGAAACTCGAACTGATACTGGGAGACGTGATCAAGATGCCGGAGTTGCCGTACTTCGACGTCTGCATATCGAACACGCCCTACCAGATTTCTTCGCCGCTCACATTCAAGCTCTTGGCCACGAGCCCGAGTCCGAGGAGCTGCGTGCTCATGTTTCAGCGCGAATTTGCTATGCGTCTGTTCGCGAAGCCTGGTGATAAGCTGTACAGTAGGCTATCAGTGAACTGCCAAATGTGGTCGAAAGTGGACCATGTCATGAAGGTAGGGAGGAACAATTTCAACCCACCTCCACAGGTCGAGTCGAATGTCGTGAGAATATCGCCAAAGAACCCGAGGCCACAAATCAGCTACGATGAGTGGGACGGTCTGCTGCGAATCTGCTTCGTGAGGAAGAATAAGGTGCTGCGAAGTGGATTTTTGGGTACAACGAGCGTGATGGAAATGCTCACGTCGAATTACCGTACATTCTGCTCACAAAATGGCATCGAGCTGGACGACGGACCTTTGGACGGCACCGAGGACATGGACATGGACGGCGGCGCTGAAGAAGATGAAGAGATGGATGGGCTCATGGAGGTGGATGACGACGACGATGTGCCAGACTTTTTCAAAGAGGAGATGGATCGGAGATCAAAGAAGACAGCGGAGAATCCGAATCGCAAAAAGAAGGGCAAAGTTGCTGAGCTGGTTCGCAGCAAGGTGAAGAAGGTGCTGGAAGATAACGACCTTGCGGACAAGCGTGCTCGCATGTGCGACGAGGGCGATTTCTTGCGCTTGCTTTACGGGTTCAACAGCGAGAACATTCACTTTGCCTAGATTGCGCTGTGACGTTCTTCAAAAGTGGAGTGGAAGCTCTCAGTCGAGACTGGACAGACCTTGCGATACCCAACTTGAAACCTCTTGTCTGCTCGGTCATGGCTCAGCTATTGCTGCTATAGTACAATTGCTGGTTTTCGACATCATTGCCCCGACAGACGACACTTTAGGGTGTGGTGCAGCTTCAATCCATACATCACCTGGCCATAAGTGCACACGCCTGCACGGATGACCGTTCTGCCGTCTCGGACGACACAGACGAGCGCAGCTGCTTCGTACGGCAGTGTCTCAGTGCTTGAAGATGGTGCGGAGCATGACACCTCCTTGCGCTGCTTGTTCCGGGAAATGAGGCCGCTGTCGACTATCTGCCCATACCAGCTCGACGCTCGATGTGTTTGAACACCACGAATCACTACAAGAACCGATGACAAAGTCTTTGGCTGAATTAAAGACCGATGAGGGCAACAAGAGCGGTACACCAGCCAGAGACGCGATTATCTGAGTCAATATGCTTCTGCGGACGCTGCAAGAAAGCCGTCAAGTTCACAGCACTGCGCGACAGCAAAGCCAATGTTCAACTACTGGACTCATCGGCATGGCTGTAGATTTCATGAGGCACATGTCAAGTGCCAATATAGACGCAATGATCGATGAACAGCCCAATTTTTCCGCTACTAATTCCACTGCCCCCAAAGCAGCTCATAGGTGGCTTTGTCAAACGTGATTCAAGCAGCCCGTATTCTGCAATTGGATCATTCCAGCGATGGGTCTACGATGCGCTCATTTACTGGTTGTACACTGTCGAGCGACGCCCTGGCTTTAATGCTGACAACTGAACCAAGCAAGACGTGCCGTTGCGACTGCCGAGCTTCTTAGACTTCCAAGCCTCTCCACAAGACCGGCATCGGGCCACTCATAGAGCCACTGGCGCACTCATAGAAAATGCACTTGAACAACTTTCTCTCGTCATCCCTGAAGCGGCTTTGAAAAGATAATACTGAATACAGAAGCATGACATCCGATCCCGCGATCAAGATTATCGGCTCTGGCGTCGGAGGCTTGGCCACAGCGCTCCAACTTCACGCCCACGGCTTCCGGAACATCGACTTGTACGAAGCATCAACACAACTACTTTCACTAGGCGTCGGAATCAATGTTCAACCATCTGCTGTCCTGATCTTACGCAATTTGGGACTCTTACCAGCGTTGCAGCACACAGGAGTGGAGACCAAAGAGCTAAACTACTACGATCGATTCGGCAATCCCATCATAAGCGAGCCACGCGGAAAATATGCCGGATATAAAGTGCCCCAGTTCAGCATACATCGCGGGAACCTGCAGATGCTTCTGCTTGATGCAGTGAAGGAACGTCTGGGAGAGGATCGAATCCATCTTAATCATTGCTTGGAGAGTTTCGAAAACACAGAGGACACTTCGAAACCTGTCAAACTACGATTCATTCAGAAGAAAACAGGTGCTCCTGCTACCAATTCAGACGTCAACGCGGATATTGTCGTTGCTGCCGATGGTATCAATTCCAAAGTTCGAAGCATTCTGTATCCCAAGGAAGGACCTCCGCATTTCTCTGGACGAATTCTATGGCGAGGCTACCTTGAACGAGAACCATTTCTGACATCGGCGAGTATGATTTGGTCAGGACATGCAAATCAGAAGATTATTGCTTACCCGATCATAAACTATCACGATCAAGCTGGGTCGAGATCTATGGTCAATTGGATTGCTGAGTTGAGAGTGCGGGACGAGAATGATCCTGACACCACACCGCCTGTAAAGTCCGGAGACTGGCTGATGTCTGTGCCTAAAGAACGATTTTCTGGAGAGTTCAAAGACTGGACGTTTGGTTTCCTGAACGTTCCGGAGTTGATTGAGAAGACGGAGAAGGTCTTTGAATATCCCATGTGCGACCGGGACCCAGTCGACAGATGGACGTTTGGAAGACTAACATTGCTGGGTGATTCTGCTCATCCAATGTACCCGATCGGAAGTAACGGAGCCTCACAAGCAGTCTTAGATGCTGCTTCTTTGACAAAACATCTTCTTAGCTGGAGAGCTGGCGACATCGAGTCGATACCGGCCGCTTTGAGAGCTTACCAAGACGAACGACTGCCAGTAACTGCAAAAATCGTAATGGCCAATCGAGGCAACGGGCCTGATCATGTCATGCAAGTGGCATATGAGCGTGCTCCAGATGGCTTCAAGCACATCAACGACATCATACCTCAAGACGAGCTGGAAGGCATCGGACTGGCATACAAGGCCATCGCTGGGTTTGAGATCGAGAAGGTCAATGAAGCTGCCGCGCAGACGGAAGGAACAGCAGAGAAACTTGGACTGACACCTCCGAAGGCGTGGACGACTGGTCATACAAGTGGGACAAGTGGGACAACGAACGACCCTAACAACCGCCAATGATTCGAACTTGCTTTGTAAAACATCTTTCGGATGCATTGTACATACCAAAAGTTCTGCTGGCATTTAGTCAGATACTGCACGATTTCCCGCGACATGCTTGGACTGCTTGCGCTGCGGCACGTCAACGATCATCTCTATGCTCAGCGTGCCAATTCTCCACGCCATCTCGTTCCATAGCCTTATTTTTCAATACCTCGCAGACATAGCCCTACAACGTGTCTGCCAAGGCCAGATAAAGCATGCGAGGCTCCCCAGAACAGCCAAGTGAGACCAAATTTCGGGGATGCTGACAGACTACTAGGATGATTGTCCAGGATAGACATGTGTATGCTAGGGGCCATGTCCGATTAGTGAACGATCCATGTCCAAGTTAAAAGCATACGGAACGACACATTCCTTTCCTACACTGCTGTCTGCTGTTGCACCGCTCCGCTGTCGCTATCCCCGACGCCGTCAAACACCGCCCACCGTATTCGCTCGTTTTCTCGGACGGACTGACACAATCGTTACGCCGTCAGCCTCCAGGATCCATTACGGAGTACAGTGAAGCCCTCGTGACAACACGGGAAGTTCTGCAACACGGCCACCCGGTCCAGACCCGCCAATATGAAATCCTCAATCCAACAAGCTCTCCTCCTAGGCGGCCTGCTCGCAGGCACGAACGCTCTGAAGCTCCAGATCGGTGACTACGACGAAGGCGTAAAAGTCAACACCCTCAGCAAAACCTCCAACGCCACGGGCGGAACAGGCAGCGTAGCCGCAAACGGAAACTTGGACGGTTTCGGCGACGTCGGAATAGGTTGCGGAATCAATTGGACGAAGAATGTTTCTTATGGTGGTACGCCAAACCTATTTCCTTCCCTTGATCCATCATCCTCTCATTCTCCACATCTCACAACTACCCATCGTCCAAAGCGCGATCTAACGCCCCATATAGGTGGTTTAACGGGCGGATCCGCAGACTTCGGTCTCGGGGGAGGATTCAACATCACACAAAACCAATTGAATGTTTCTGCGGGAATTGGAATTGATCCTGCGAATGCGAGTGCGAATTTCGTGTTATCTGCGACGAAAGATGGGAAGTTTGAGTTTGTGTTTGATGCTTCGAGTGAGACGGTTTGTACCAATGAGAGGAAGGATGGGAGGTTTGTGGTTAGTTGTACGTCGGTTGCATGATGTGAAGTGAAGTGAAGTGAGAAGCGAGGATGACTAGGATTTGGTGATTTGATTGATGAAATATGTTGTTCGTAATTCATTTCGTTGAATATATGTTTGATTCTGTTTTTTCTTTTCTGTGCTTGTATTGCAGTCGTACCGATTCGTCATCCTTGGTGTGTCTCTAGTTTCATGTTGTTTTACATTGTGAGCATTCCTTCATCGTAGTCCTCACACATGATCATCTTTCATCATTCTTCATCTGTGTTCATCCTTCTCGTTATTCTTTCTGTCCTCTCTTTCCATTCTTAAGCCGCAGCACATCATATCCGGTGTGACGACACCAGCTCCCAGACCACATGCGGTAGTAGCTGCATACGTCAATTTGTGACAGTGTCGCACGATGCAGGTCCAAAGCTCGAGGCATAATCTCCTAGCTGCGTCGCCTAAAGCCAGCTGCGTTGGTGGCGTTTAATGCGGAGTGCAGTTTGCCGAGACCAACCACAGGACAACCAAACGGAGGGTCCCGGTAGCCCCTCTCGGTTCTGCAGATCTGGATGCGTCGAGGAATGGCGTTTTGGGTTGGGAGCGTCTAGGCGACGCGATGAATTCCTGATTCATTCGTCGCGTTGGAGGTTTTGTGTCGTGATGGCATCACATTGCGTTGTTGCTGTGCGTATGTTTGATGCGCGTGATGCGAGTCTCTCAAACCACAACATCCTGGTGCAAGACTGGCTGTCCAGTAACCGACAACTCAGGCGTAGGCTTCGGCGCAAGCGGATCAAAAGTGGCCTCCTCGAGTTCAGGATGTGTCTGTCGCAAACCGGAGTCCTCTTCAGTCGTAGCGACAGTAATCAAAGGATTGCTGACAGGGAAATCTTTCTCCTCGTAGACAGTCCAGGTGCCTTTCAATTTAAGTTGAGCATCCTTGAAGCGTTGAGCAGATTGTTTTTGAATCCATTCTGCTGCATCGACTGTGTAGTGTGGTCGGAGAGACATGGTGGTGATGAAGACGACGGCTACGAGCATGAGGGCTAGGAGCGGTGCGAGACCGCGTTTTCCTCTGATCGGGCTGCGGGAGCGGCGTGGTGTCCAGGATTGTCGCTCCATTGAGGCTTTTTCAGAGAGCAGGCCTGGGCTACCTGCAATGGTAGGTGAGGGTGGTGCTGATCCCCACGAAGACATTGTTGCGTTGCTCTTGTGTGGTGTTGGTAGAAGGTGAGTAAGGTGGCAATGGCTATGCAGAGAGCCCGACGCGATTGCTGGCGAGGATGTTGAGAGATGAGCTCGAGATGATCAGAATTAGCGCTTCTACAGCGACAGATATGATCGAATGCTCGTCCGCGCTATGAACGACAACTCCATCATCACAGGCCATAGACCAATTTACAAAGAACCTTTGCTATTGGCTTGTTCGGAGAACTCCACCTTTTCTCCAACATCTCCAGACTCGGTTTCGCCGGCGTCATGGTCAAGTAGGAAGCCACTCAGGTCACAGCACCGAAAGGGACCCCAGATTGGCTGGCTCGGCCGTTCCAAAGCAGGAAGCCTCGGCCTAGCAAACTCTCTGATTTGCAGTGTCGATGAGTGGTACCGGCGGCTACTCCCATCTGCGGGCGCCGCTCGGTGTCTTGTGACGATCGTAGCTCCATGCTTGGAGGATTGACAAGCACCGTAAGCTCGATGCTCTCGTACCTCGCGTGCGCCTCGTCTACGCCTGCGTTTTTGGAGGCGTCCTTCTCCTCAAGGCAACTTCCGCATTTCCCCGCAAGGCAAGCCAAGTGGCTGGTCTCGACCACTCTATGAAGCGGAGACGATTATGCTTGCTTTAGGCATAGTTAAGCTTGATTGAGTTGCGGTCGGGCTGGAGGCGGGCCTGGAGCTACAGGACTACTGCACGATCATTCGGAGCAGCTTCCCAAATTTTCATGCATGTGATCGCAAGTTTTACGAGGTCGCTGTTCAACATCCATCCAGATAGCGATCGCGATTGCTGGTTGTTGTTGAGAGACATGAAGTGGAGACGGGTGAGACGTTGTTGGTAACAGTTGTACAATGAATCACATTATCATGAGAGACTGTGTTACTCTCTCGTAGCGCTATGAACTGGTCTTCTCTTCGCTCTGACTCGTAACAGCTTTCGTCGATGGCTTCTCGGGCAAGAATCGCGAGTATAGCCATGCCGTGAATTTGATTGCACTGTCGTCGACGACAATGGTCATGACTTCTGCGACCCACATCGTGACAGGCAATAAGATGAATTGGCAGGCGATGAAGCTCAGCTCCAATCCCTTTGGTCCCCATTTCGGTAGAGGGAAGCGACCAACCCACCAAGGCATGAGGAGGATGTGGTGACCGGGGATGGTCCAGCCAACGGCACAGTATAGTCTGTCTCCCAATACCCAAAGGACAGGGCCGTGCATGAGGTAGAGCATGAAAGAGATGCGTCCCAAGTGTTGGCAGAAGCGAGTCTCGAAGAACTTCTTGGCCCAGTTGATATGTGGGACAGAGGCCACCAGGAATACAGCTGCCCAGTGCAGGAAGAACCATCTGAAGTCGAAGACAGCTTGGGGTTTGAAATATGCTAGGTAGTACCACCCAGGACTGCTCTTAAGCAGGTTCACTTCGATGGAGTGCGAAGGAATACCGCCGAGCAGAATCGCAACTGTGAACAGCGTGTAGAATATCATTTTCTTGTAAGGCTCCAAGGCCTTCATCCAGCGTGGAAGTGTTCCCTCTGCGGCCCTCAATTCCAGATCGCAGAGAATCATGCCGGACACGAACATGCAGTAGTATGACCCGTCCGTGATGTACATGAAGTAATACCAGAGCACACAAAGCGCGAATAGTCTGCCGTCTCGCGTCATTCTCGATACTGCCATGAGTGCAGTATAAATTGTAATGGAGCCCTTGAATTCCACCGGAATCGTCCAGATATGTGGGTGATAGTCATTGATGACTCGGTTGCCGGTGTCCCAGATGAAGAACATGTTCTTGCAGTCGCAGTACCACTTCCAAACTTCGTCTTTCCACGATTTTTGCGGCTCGAAGCTCATGTGTATGCCGAAAAAGTGTGGTGTGCACATGATCATGAAGGATACAATGATGATGGGGATGTACAGTCGCAGCCAGCGCTTGAACAGCGAAGCGGAGACGTTGTCGCCCAACAGCACATATTCGCCTTGTCTCATCAACTGCAGTGGTTTGACAGACAGAACGTATCCTGAGAGGACCAAGAAGCAGGACACTGAGAAATGCCCGCCGGAGAAGAAGGTCCGAATGAATGGAAACGCCGCCAAGTAATATTTGCCATTATATCCAAAGGTATTCTCGAGCGCCGGCGATCCATCGTAGAAGGCGTGAGCCCATAGCTGATGATGCAGGCAGTACACCATCAATGCCGCAAATCCTCTGATTCCATCCAGGTATGCTGTTTTCCTCAACTTCCGGTGCCCGCCTGTGTTTTGCTTGGGCAGGAATGAAGGCCGGAACATCGAAGCCACGGGCGCGAGGACTCCCACCAGGGGTGCTACCGCGGCCGCAGCTGGAGCAATGGCTTTTCTTGCAGGCGCGAGGACTTTCGCCACAGGAGCAAATACTCGTGAAGCGTGTGCCCGCGCCGTCTGCACATGAGGATCTATCCTCTCGTAGTATTCTCCCGCGCGCATGCTCGCTTGCGCTGCGAGGTCCTGTATCCTGATCACATTGTCTCCTTGCTGTTGCCTTTGCTGTTGTTGCTGCTGTCGTCTTATGTCATCCTCCTGAGCCAGGAGATTCAAGCGCACCGGCTCCAGATCTCCCGCTTCGAGCTGCGCTTCTTTCATCCTGGCGACTTCTCTGCCGTTATCGTGGAAGCCCATCGAGGCAGCGGTGCTATGGTGAGGGGCAGCAGCGACAAGAAGCTGAACGCATTACAATGTGCAGGTGGAGGTGTGTGGACCGCATGTGACAAACGATAGCAAATACATCACTCGAGTAGAGTTCGAGGGCAACGCGTTAGAGGCTCGGTGGCAACGATCACAATGCGGACCCGCCGGGGGTGTAGCTAGAATCGGCAGAAGGGGTGGCGGCGACGAAAAACGCGCCAAGTGTGCAGAGGGTGAGGCGCAACGCGCAACGCTTGCTGCCGACCCCGGCTACGCCAGCCGAGTTGCGTCTTGGGGGCTGGTCCCGCTGCGGAGTGCTGATTCGCCGTCTCCTGGATGGGGTGAGGTCTGGCAGACATCGGACCTCGGCGCCGGTCGTATAGCGAAGGAGGGCAGGGGAAATCTGGGACGCTTTGTTCCTGCGTGGAGCGTATTCATGGCCTACCAGTCTCGTAGGCTCGTAGGCTCGGACAACCAGCAGCACCACCACGAAAAGTGCGGGGATGCAGTCGCTCGAGCTGGAATCCCTGCTCGAGTACGAAGGCCATGTGAGATGTTCGCGGCGCAAGTCAGCAGGCGCAGGAGCGATGCGACCAGTCGCCGGTGAGTGGTGCAAGATTGCTGCTGCAGCGTGGGCGAATTGGTAGCAGTCATCAAAGCACAGACACGCGTTGGCTGCTTGGGGCTTTTCAACGTCTGCTACCGAAATTCCCATGCCGCTATCGCCCGGCCTGCCAAATACCGCAAGATTACTCCGACACTTAGTTTCACGCGCCTCCTGGGACGGGCAACATCGCCAGTGTGCGCTCCCAGTCTGGTGGTCGAGCGGTCTCCGCGCCAGTCGATGCCAATGTCAAAGAAGGCCGCGGCAGCAAAGCATGTGAACAGGCAACCCGACGTGCGGCGCAAGCACTCTGCAGCAGCCGCCTGCAGGCCCTCGTGCTGTGCTACTCGCCAGATCCTACCTCGGCCAAGCGCGTCGTCATAATGCGCCCGTTGCGTGCGTGTTTTGCAGCACTTCGGTAGAGAGCCAAGCATCTGCAGCTAACCAGCTCCCTGCTATTTGCGCCTTCTCTGGGTGGCAATGACACGCAAATTGACTGTTCGACAAACGGGTGCATCGTCGTGCCCGCTGCTGCTGCTTGTGTGTGTCTCTGACCGGCGTATCAACGGTCGAGCGTGCTCCTGGTTATATTTGCGGCGGCGACCACAGGAGTGCAGCTGTAGAGAGGGCGCCGCTATAATTGGTTGGGATCCCAGTGCCAATCAATTCGCTTAAACTTTGGCCGGTCTTGCCAGTATCGTTCTCGATCCGCCCGCTATGCTTTGCAAATCTGGCCTTTCTTGGGGCAAAGCGCCACATTGAGTTCGTGGCCGACATGCTTCACACTTATCCGACAAAGTAGCAATTCTCGCGCCCGCGTCGCTCCCACAACCGCCTCTCCGATTCTCTATAGTGTGGAGATGCTCTGGTCGTTCACCGATTAGCATCCCTTACTGCGAGCCCTCCTCCTGCCCTTATTGTCACTCAGACCTTCGTTCGCGACACCACATCCACGCTGAGCACTCATGCGAGTGCCACTGCATTTGCCTGAGTTGCCCATGTTCGGCCAACAAGCACCGCGAGCTCGTTCTTGGTCGTCGAGCCGCACGCCAGCAGAGAAGACCGAAATTCCCGTCGACGCGAAAATGAAGGCCGCACCACCCAAATACAGCGCGAGGGAATACCTGCAATCAATACCACAGATTGGCATGCCCAAGCAGCTCCAGCGAACGATCCCAGCACTACTCGCTCTGTGCTTATTAGTCTTCTTCCTCTCCGGCTCACATACAGGATTCGCTCCAGGATTCTTCGAGTCGAGACCCAAACACTTCCCGCGAAAGATCTGGCAGACATGGAAGGTGGACCCCCTCAAATTCGAGGAGCGAGACCACAACGTGGCGCAATCGTGGATCGCGAAGAACCCAGACTACCGATATGAGGTCCTCACAGACCAGAACGACATGGCCTATGTCGAGACGCATTTCGGACCAGATGGCCTCAATCGCGAGGATATCGTGTACGTGTACCGCGAACTCACTGCCCGAATCATCAAGGCCGACTTGCTGCGATACATGATCATGTACATTGAGGGCGGCGTGTACACCGATATCGACGTGGAGGCGCTGCGTCCGATCAGGAATTTCATCCCTCCTCGCTGGGACGAGAAGGACGTGGATATGGTCGTAGGTGTCGAGATCGATCAGCCAGAGTTCTCGATGCACCCTGTTCTGGGTAGCAAGTGCAAATCTTTCTGCCAATGGACGTTCATGTGCAAGCCCCGACTTCCAGTCATGATGAAGCTCATCGAGAACATCATCGTGTGGCTGCGAAGCGTGGCCGCACAGCAGGGCGTTCCGATCTCCGAGGTCAAGCTCGACTTCGACCAGGTCATCAGCGGCACCGGGCCCTCCGCCTTCACCAACGCGATTCTCGACGATATTGAGCAGCGAACCGGCGAAAAGGTCAGTTGGGAGAAATTCCACGACTTGACCGAGTCCACACTCGTGGGCGGCGTCCTCGTCCTGACAGTGGAGGCATTCGCTGCTGGTCAAGGCCACTCCGACTCCGGTACCCACGACACGAAGCAGGCGCTCGTCAAGCACCACTACCACGCGTCAGGCTGGCCCACGACCCATCCTCGATTCAACCACCCCATCTTCGGCGAAGTCGAGCAATGCAACTGGAACCACGATTGCGTGAGGAAGTGGGATGAGGATACCGCCGCGTTCGAAGCGCTTTCGCCAGAAGAGAAGATCAAGAAGGTCGCGCTCAAGGAGGCCGAGGATAAACGGAAAGCCGAAGAGGAGGAACGACGAAAGGTCGAAGCCGAAGAGCGCAAGAAGAAAGGCCTTCCAGAGCTGAAGTATGACGAGAACGGGAAAGTGATCATCCCTGATGAAGAAAAGAAGGACAAGGACAAGAAGGAGCCCGCACCCGATCTCCATCGAAGATGACTTGGTTGATCAGAAAAAGTGACGATAGACAAATCCAGCATTTTCGAAACAGGCGGCGGCGGTGTTTGGCGAGCTTTTGTTGTTGTTGTTCATCATCTCTTAATTAGATCTGGCGATCAGTATGTGTGCGTCTTGGGCATTTTCTCTGCGCGTTGAATCGCATGGTATTTTCCGACATGAGGTTGGCTGGGTAGGAGGATGATTGGGCGATGAAAGGAAGGAACGCACGCGGTCAGAGCGGAAACAGACGTTACAAGTAGGAGCCTACTTATGAGCCCCTGTTCAAGCTTCAGAGAATGACATGTATAATTTCCAACTCTCTCAGCTCTCAGCAGCGGTTCTTCATGGGTCATGGATTTTGGGTGCGTTGGCAGGTCGAGTTGAGTTTCGTTGCTCTTGCCAGGATTTCCGGTTCCAGCTGACGGGCAATATCAGGCGAGTCATAGGATCATAATGAAGGAATGAAGATATCGAGCAACGAGGAGAACTTTTCCAGTCGAGAGGCGATGAGGTGATGTTGTCGTTTCTCAGCCTTGCCATCTCGGCAGGAACCACTGAGGCTGCAAGATAAGTAATCAAATGTGCAGGTGCGACGCATCGACCAGCAATTGCGGACTTCGCTTCATTTCCTGCTACTTACCAGCATCTGTGTGCTACTTGCAGACTGCCCCAGACGTGCGGCCGCACAACACCGCTTCCAAGCCGAGCGAGCAGCGATTGCAGCTGCCCCAAGCTCTGTGCATCATGCACGCACCTCACCTGTGACCAGAACCACGGACTCTTGCGCAACAGCTTCAGCCGGACGCAGAGTACACACGGCAGTAGCGTCTTCAGTGGAATCCCATCATGAGTAGCACAGCAGAAAGCAGCCACAACACGATGCAAGTAAGCGTGCGCCTCAAGTACGAGCCTTTGGGAGCATTCATCGGTCGGGCCAACTGTGATTCCATGCCGAACAGCTCTAGATCCGCAGCGCTGTCATGCTTCTTCGCTATCCTCAATGGCAAAGGACTCGCGCCTGATCGCAGAACTGGACGCCCGCAGACAGTTGCTCTTAGCACAAGCAGGCCAGTCGCGTAAGCGAAGAACCCTTTTCCTCTTCGAAGAGCTTCGCCTTGGGTTGACGCTTCGGAAACCGTTTCTCAGAGGAACTTGATACCATACTGCGGCATGCCTATAATACAGATTGATGTATCAAGCATTTGCTGTTAGAAAGATGCATAGGATGTCCTACAAGTCAGAGACAATCCGAAGGTACAAGATTGGATACGCTCCAGCTCCGTACCTCAAATGACCCAATCTTGCGGAGGACGAGATGTCATCTGGACGAACGAAAACGGCGTACGAAGAATTGTCCTCATCTAAGACACTTTCAGCAGACTGGTTCCCAATAAACGCCAGACTTTGTCGCAACGCGCGACCGCGGTCGGTTCTCGAGGCGCATCTTTACCAACTCACGGATCTATTCGAACGTACAATGCTCAAGCTGTCAGCATACAAAAGTCTCTCCAGCTGGTCTCAAGCTACAGCATCTGACCGCAAACTTCGCAGGACAGATTCTGTTCTACACTGCTCCAACCTACATGCTATCATCACAACTTCATGTTTTCGGAGTCTTACGAAACTCTCAATGAGTGTCCTCTCAAAGACGCAACGAGGAAGTCTTCGGCTCTTAATCTCTTCAATACTTCTGCAACATGTGAGTATGTCTAGGATCTCGGCGCGGACAGCATATTCACTTGAGTTGCCTACACGATTCTCGGCGGTGCTAAACATCTCCTGCGCCTTTTGACCATCTGGCCATTGTTCTATGCTACGTTTCATGCTTGTTTGATTCTTCCTGATTGAGCCGAGCATGGGCCCGATACACGATCGTCGTTCCAGACTTTTGACGTGAGCTCAGCTTCGCTCATCTGCACCAATTGGCTCTCGCCGCAGAATGTCTCTATCCAGCTGCGGATGACCCCATTGCACGGGATTCTCAGAGCATGAGATCGACGGCGTGGCTCCTGGCCATCGCATGGCATACAGAGTACTGACTGTGGGTAGTAGACCACTATGCCCCGCCGCTGGAAATAGGTGCAGCAGCCTAAGCACGGGATCATATCCGTCTCATTTGCTGGCGAGCTGATTTTAATAGGTATCGAGTACGAAGCTTCAGTGGAGCGGCGTTATCGACGACCGTGACAACAGGTCGACGTGCGCTCGAGTGCGAGATACGACTGGTGGAGTTTCGCCATGCAAGGGGCTGGGAGAGCAAGCCAAATGTCGTCCGTATTTGAACTGCAGTGGTCGAAGTGGCTGTCGATGTCGCTGTATGGGTGGAGAGGCGCGACGGTGTGGAGTCTTTATCAAATGATCCATCTGCAATCACTACTTCGTAGCATCCAATGACCGGACCTACACCTACGATAGCGTCTTAATGCAGTTCCTCGCATGGTGAGCATGTAGATCCTTTCACTGGCCGATGAATAGGAGGTGACTCCAAGCAGCGGGCGAGAATTTCCTTCTCGGGTACAAGCAAACAGCCATAGTAGAATTCTGGATGTTCGTGTTCGTGCACTACATATCGCTTTTGCAGAAATCGCACGCCCATAGTTTTATTAGCTGAGAGCATTGGACCGTGCTGTTTCACGAGGTCTGACAGCAAGCCATGGCGAACATGAATGACCTTGATCTCAGCGCCTTTGTGAACTCGAACAGGTATTGCTGCGTATTCGTCGTAGCGGGTTCTAGTTCGCTTTAGATCATTGCTGTAGTGGTCGAGCTTGTTGCTGCACTCGTAAGGTGGCACGATATTCGCTGGATACTGGCTTTGTAGAGCGAGATCATGTAAGCTCGAGAAGAGAAGTCGTCTTTTACCAACCGCGGCAATTGCTCGTCTGCGTCTTTGCCGCCCGTAGTCTGAGCATCGAGGTTCTGTACCAGGGCAAACGTTCCGCCTGCGAAGGCAGCATCCAGTACAAGTTGTTTTCACAGTTCCAATATGGACCCCGCGAACCACCCTACAGTGGCTTGTACCTCGGACATGTAGAGTCGCAGCAGTACTCGTGCACTGATCAGATTTGTGTCGTCTGCTGACGCCAACATCCCTGTGATCTGATCAGATAGCCAGCTCGCCGGGAGGTCGACGTGATGTCCTTGCGTCTCGTTGACCGCATGTATATGCCTTTGCAGTGTTCGTAGAAGATGCTTTTGCAGTGGGCTCAAGTTTCGTTTCAATTTCCCAAGACCAGACGACAGAGGCTTTGTGCTCAGGCTTCTGCTCGATCTTGTCTAGCGACCTATCCACACCTGTAATTACGCGAGCGGAATTCGTGTGATGAATGGACCACGAGTCACCATGTCTGGCGTTGTTGTAATCAAGTTGAACAAATTTGCGGTTCGACGTCACATGTGCTCTCGACCCATGCTTCAAGTGCATTCTCCTCTGCACGGTGTTCCGCAAAATGTTCAGCAGTCCATCTGATAGTGTCCACAGAAGTAATTATGGCCCGACCAGACTTCCCTCGCTGCAACAAGGCCCAGTACAGCAGTACCTCGTGACTGTACAGTTGTTTCCCGTTGTTCAGTGAATATTTGGACGGCAGTTGGATAAAGTCAGGATATTCAGTCGAGGCATCAACCAAGGTGTATGAGGTAGCTGAATCACCAGTCGTGGGGTACAACACACGTGAATCGACAATATGTACTGTGTGCTTTGTGATCCGTGCAAAAGAGTATGTCGCCTTCTCCTCCAGCAATTGTCGCGCTTCTTTACAAACATCCTGCTGCTTGTCGTACTGTATCGATCAGCCAGGTGATTCGTGTTTCGACGAGCTGGAGCGTCTACAAAAAAAGCGAAAGCCGCTGTCGACAGACTGGCTGTTATTCTGGCAAAAGCTATGTGGATCGATGGGATGCTAAGCGGTCGGTGATTTGGTCGCGCGTTTCTGCTGGCTGAAGTCTGAGTTTTCTGGACTGCATGATCGCCCATTCTATAAGCTGCCTGGCGGAGTACGGAGGCCTCTTATCGCTATCGGCTGATCACCCTGTCACGAGCGGTGTGATGTTGGGCATTTGAGGAGGTCGGAAGTTCACAGGATATCGCTCGCCTAGTCGTAGAGGCGAGCGTGGTTTGGGTTGTTTTGAAGCTGGACGGCATCCTGGCGGCGTCCTCTTCGACTCTTGGATACTGATGATGTTGCGACTCAATCTGGCGAAGGCGCGGCGCTGTTGCTTGTTGCTTCGCAGAAAGTGAGAGGGGTGAAGTCGGTGAAGTGATGTACTTGCCAACATGGTTTGTGCTTCTGCTCGCTGTAGCTGCGGCTCGGCCAATGTATATATTCTGCGCAACTTTGGGCCATGCAGCACTCGCTAAGAAGAGCGGCGCATCGGAATACTCCGCATCTACATCGTGTCATCTTTATGCTTCCTGAATTGACCCAAAGTGGCAGTTGTACGCTCTTGCGCAACGTTCTTTCTTGGCGTGATTTCACGCCAGCCTCGTTGCGCCACGCCTTGAGGCTAGTCACTTTAAAATGAAGGCACGACGCACTCTATTCCAACAACACTTCTCCCGTCGCGTCAGCACGACAATCGCAGCGCATTGCCTTCGTGCGAAGACCAGGACGTTGCTGCGATGCGAAACCGTGGCCGGCAAGTGAAGCACGTCTTCTTCGACCCACCTGGAAAATCGGCCGAACTCTCAAGGAATCGTTTCCCATGAGCACGCGTCGGAACCCGTCGCAGCGCGGCAATGCAATGGGATCTTCATTCTTTGCCATGACCAAAGAAGGGCTGACTGGTTATTTGAATCACCGCGACAAGTTCTCACTTTCCTGCCGCGTTGGTCCGGTCAGCTCCGGCTCGAAACTTTGACTGGGTTGTGCAATGGCTGCTCTGGACCTGGTCTTCTTTCCTGGAGTCTTCTGCCAACAGCCCTGCTCACTGCGGACTCTCGGTACTAGTGTCAAACGAAACTGCAAAAGGAAGGGCTTTTCGACATTGCGCACTGGCTGCAGCTGTCAGTGTAGACGCATGGAGCGCTAACATACCACATCGGAGTCCGAGCATCCGTCGTCCCCAGACCAGCGATGTCCACGGCAGTGATACAGTACTGCGGAAGGTATGGCACCACGGCAGTGTACACTGATCGCTGATGCGCTATTTCTTGCCTGCAATCAATAGTGCCTGTCGCAGATTTCTACTGCAAGTCTCACTGTCTCAGCAGTCAGCAACTCAACGCGCCATGGATCTCGAACAATTCACGACAAGGATATTGCCGTCCAGCCTCATGGTGCCAAAAGCGAGACATGTCGCCTTGCGGAGCTACTTGCAGAAGCCTGAACAGAGCAGCACATGCAGGACGTTGCAACCCTGACGAGTCAGCAAATTTTGATCTTGGTGCGCACAGTGTGCAGGCAAGGTGTAATACCCAGCATCGACAACAGGTGCCATGTTCCGCCTGACGGGCTAGATACCAGCAACAAAGGATCAAACTATTGGAAGCATAATCTGAAGCGGCCAATCCTCGTGCGCCAGCTACGCAACCCTGGTGCTTGTACCAGTCGTCACTCGTATTCGAAAAGGAAAACCGCAGCGTCCGTTGTAGAATTGGCACCCACGAGAGGTTGTGTCGAGATCATGTCGCTGAGAACGCTGCGAACCGAGCCTGGGAGGATATTGCCCATACGAGAACTGCAAAACTGTCTTGAGTGCCTGAAGTACCTCTGGTAGGCCTGAAATAGCCGACAACAGTTTGATGATCCTGCACAGTTTGACAGGATATGCAACCATGGGCGTACGCACAATTATTTCCTTCTCTCGTTGAACATGGATTATTCAATGAACCACTCTACTACATGTTGAGAAGCAGGTCTTCACTGTGCCTGCTGGAGAAATAATGAACAGCGCAAATCAACGCTGATTGACTTCATCAATTTTGCTTTATCATTTGGAAGTGGGCCACCGTCACCGGATCTTGGATCGGGAGGTTGCTCCGCGGTCGTCCTGACAATGACATTGTCGCATGTCATCGTTGGGATGCAGAATGCAACACGAGAATTCAATAGCACATGGCATGCCGCTTGGTGGGTCTCGAGACACGAACGGCTCGAAGCTTGGTCTCCGTATGCACCGCAGGAGCACAGCAGGAGGCAGGAGACAGCCTCTCCGCATTATCACGAGACAACTCTTGCTATGCTCGCTTGTCTTGCAGATGTCCGCCAGGGTGTGCTGCAGCCTCACGAGGAGCGCTGTGGGTGCGCTCCAGAGTTATCCTCGTGCGCGCCTCCAGCAAGCGAGAGTCACGGTGCGCTGGAACGTCGAAGTCTTGATCCTCCAGATAGAAACTTCGTGTTCCGGTGGTTCGCATGGTAGTACCAAGCGAGCTTGGCTAGCCTTTCGTAGGATCTTGCGGCTAACCGACTAGCGGACACGAATGTCGCCACTGTCGACAAATGATTGGCGCGTTGAAGGCCAAGCTGCTCGGGCTGTGCCCAAATAAGGTCAGAATTCAGCGCCTTGGGATCTCGAAATAGCATCCGCCGCCGCTGACATCAGGCTACTGTCTAGTCTGCAGACGACGTGCCAGCATTCTTGCATGTTCCTGCATGATTCCAGGGGTGTGACTGGACGGTTCATCGACGACCGTGAAACGATAGCTTCGCCCGACGTGTCTCCGTGCCCATCACCTTGAATGTCTCGGTACTGCAAGTACGAGGAGGCTGGAGCGCAAACACTGTCAACTGTGTCTCACCAGCAAAGCATCACGATAGATGTCGGTGTGCATGTGAAGCCGACGTTGCCGGACGTTATTGCTTGTCGACTCGATGAAGACCGTTGAAAAACGACAATGCGACGACGATCCAAAGGTAGAACCCCATCTGCGAACTGTCACAGTTCGCACATTTGACATCTGCACTTCAAATGCTCAACGTACCAAGTTTGCTCGATTGACAACGGGGAGGCAGGAACACTTCCTGGCAGGAGCTCCTCAGCCACGCAGAAGACCGAGCAGCAGAGTATCCACTCCAGTCCGCAAAAATATCACGCTGTAGTATCGCTACTGGTCGGCTAGCCTTGGTGCCTTACTTACGAAAGTCTAACCTCCGCATACCGGCTCATGATCCCACTTCTCGTGTTCTATAGCGGCCCGTATTCTTCCCACGAATGCCCCTTCAGGATGTCCCGTGCCTGAGCCCGCCCTATCAGGTCGTATCGTCGTGTACCAAGATAGCAAGCACCAGTGGGAACGAACCGAATTCTCCTACCGTCCACAGAGACTGCACCATGCATGACATCAGCCCTGCACAGTGCTGCAGTCGTGGAACTGGGATAAATATGCATGCCTCCATCCCCCAGAAGTCGATTCCTCATCAGCTCACCACAGCCTCATTGGACTCATACCACAGTCGTTCCGACAACACCTTCGTTCAGAAACAATGAAGTCCTTCGCCACCTTCGCTTTCGTTGGCGCTGTTGCCGCTCAGGCAAACTACGCTCAACCAAAGGGCTATGAGCCTCAGCCTCCTACCTATGAGCAGCCTCCTCAGTATGGCACAACGACCACCAAGGCCACGACTCCCGTAGCTTATCCGACAACTACCACCAAGGTGACTCCTCCAGTTTACGGCACCACTACCACCGAGTCTATCCCAAGCTACCCGACTTCCACTTGCCCTGCTCCAGGCTCGTACGACAGCCAGGGCCGCTACAGCTGCAACCCAGCTCACGCATATCCAACTGGCCAGACCTGCAAGCTGATTGATGGCTGCTACTACTTGGAGTACCCAAAGACTACTTCGACAACCTCGAAGGCGACTCCTCCTTCTTACCCAACGACCACCGAGTCTATCCCAAGCTACCCGACTTCCACTTGCCCTGCTCCAGGCTCGTACGACAGCCAGGGCCGCTACAGCTGCAACCCAGCTCACGCATACCCAACTGGCCAGACCTGCAAGTTGATCGACGGCTGCTACTACTTGGAGTACCCAAAGACCTCTTCGGTTCCTTCCTACCCAACCAAGAGCGAGACCAAGCCTGCTCCTTACCCAACTCCATCTTGCCCGGCCCCAGGCGACTACGATAACAAGGGCCGCTACAGCTGCAACCCAGCTCACGCATACCCAACTGGCCAGACCTGCAAGTTGATCGACGGCTGCTACTACTTGGAGTACCCAAAGACCACAAGCTCTCCACCAAAATACCCAACCCAGCCACCCACCTATACCACTGAAGTTGTAACTACTGATTACACGACTTACTGCCCACAACCAACGACCTTCACGCACGGCCCATCGACTTATACCATCACTAGCGCTACCACTATTACTCTGCCATGCAAGGGAGGATGCACAGTCACCAAGCCAGTTTACCCAACTGTCCCAGTATACGTCAACACAACTATCCCTGTGTATGGACACCCAACGACTGTGACTGAGACTCAGCCTCCTAAGTACACCACCAAGGTCGAGACCGCCTACACCACCTACTGCCCGGAGCCAACTACCATCACTGTCAAGCAATCAACTTACACTGTGACCTCTGCTACCACCCTCGTTGTGCCTTGCCCAGGCGGTTGCACTGTCACCAAGGAGATTCCTCAGCCACCAAAGACCTACGTGACTACCTACACCAAGCCTCAGCAGCCAACCACTGTGGAGACCCACCCAGCTCCTCCAGCTGAGACTCACCCAGCTCCTCCTGCCGAGACCTACCCAGCTCCACCAGCCGAGACTCACCCAGTTGTCCCACCAAAGTCTCCAGAGCAGCCAACGGCTCCAGTCTACCCGACCGCCCCAAAGCCAAGCAGCCCTGTCTCCGCCCCATCGGCTACTACCAGCACCCCAGCTGTCTACACCGGTGCCGCTTCCCAGAAGGCTGCCGGCGGTATGGTCGCTGTTGCCGCTGCCGCTGCTTTCTTCTTGTAAGAAGCATGCGCTCCGCAGCATCGTCAATCTACCCCTTGACATCTCGTACAAGGTCCATTTAACTCAGAGTGTTCTCGTAATGAGTGCGGCGAATCAAGAAACGAAAATGTTAGAAATGAAATAGGGAATATCGGGAAGCGCGCAATTGTCATTACTACTGGATTGTACAGCACCAGAACTGGGGAAATTCGGAACATGGTAATCAAAACAATCACGGAAATATCACATTCGGAGGAGATGGAAATTGAATGTCATGGAACGAAGTTGATGACTGTATCCCGTAATTTATTTACTCCAATAGAGATTAGAGAAAGGTTTCGAGACCTCACTACTGCTCACTTCCTCACCTTCATCGTCCTCAGTCGTTGCTGCGGTCTACAGTATGCGGTTCCATAGTGTCTACTGCATTGTTTACTTGCGAAAACCTTGTCCTCCGTCAGAACCCGCTCAAAATCCAGCTGTGCCGCTTGTCACTCGTATTTCTGCAGCAGGATTCCTGCACTATTGAATTTGACAAAAAGGACCTTGCTAGTTTCTGCACTGCTATGTACTGTACCCACTTCACTATCGACATGGTTCCTGACGAGAGTGGGTTGTGACCGAAGCATAAACTGTGGGTTGAAGTTGGCCACGATCGAAGATTGCCAGCCACAAAGTTTCCTCCGTCCTCCGTGACTTTTGCCGGTTTTCCATTCTGCCAAGACTCAAAATACGAGCGTGAAAATAGAAATGATGATGGCAGGTAAAAGAAAGCAATGTTGCTGGGGAGACGTAGCGACACGTCATGTTCGCTATACGGGCGCGCACGACATGAGCATGAATGGTCGCTTGGACACAACATGAACATCATGGTTGTCAGGTTGTGTTGCTTCGTCTCTTGAAACACGGCGTACCAGTTCTGTGATGCTTGGCTCAAAGCATTGAGAATCGGCGCTTTCACGACCAGTTCGGGGCATGCAGTTGCAAGGGATGGTAGCATGTGCGAATTGGCGTTATTGAACCAGCTGCTTTGTATGAACCAATGGCTGGCGCTGGAGTGACATCGATAGTCAATTCTGTGCACATGAGAATTAGGTTGCTTCTCCGCGAAGAGAGAAGATACTGGAAATTCATTCCGCTCTCTCGATATTCGCTCAGGATCCAGTCGGTATGCACAATCATTGGTGTCCTGCTCGAAATTGACGAACATATCGCGCCGCGGTACTGGATCAACATTGCTGTTCTTCCAAGCATCGAATGCCGTAAATTCACATCAGCGCGCAAAAAGGCCTGCTTTGCATATTGCGCTTCGCGCACAGTCCGCTGCAATTGTGCCCATGAGTCTACCTATCGAACAGCTATGTCTCTCCATATTGCGATGCGTTGCGGAGGAAAAGTGCAACCCTTCAAGCTGTTGGTCCATGTTGCGCGGAGCTCGATATGACTTGCGCAACAACATTATGGCCATTGCCCGAACTTATTTGCGATCCTTAAGAAGGCTGCACTACTCTGACACAAATACCAGTTTTGCCGCATCTACCAAGATGCACGTACCGTTCTCTCAGTTTTGCTGGTAAGTGGAAATGTTGCCGGCATTCGCAACAACTCCAGACTCGGATGGACCTTGCAAGGATAATGGTTCCCACATCTTGTGCAAGATCAGAAAAGATGCAAATTTGCTCACAGCGCGAGAAGGAGGAGACACTAATATCTGCGCGCCAGATCGTCCTGTCTTGCCAATGCCCAGATGATGCACGTGTAGCTGTGAGGTGCCAAGAGTCATGCCGTGTTGTCGAATGCGTTCGACGTCCAGTTCAGGTGACAAGTAGCGTAGCCTCCATATTGCCGGATCCTCTGCGAAAACTACCAGATATCATGCGGTGGTAAGGGCTTGCCATAAGACCGTTCTCATCCGTTTTGCTTTTGGTCTGTTGGTATGAACCTGCGTGTACTCTCATCATGAGTCCAGTCATCCCGTGATATTGAGCGTATTGTGAGCATGCCCCCGACATCCGGAGATCGAGCACACCTACAGTCAGGATACTGTTACTTGACGGAGTGGACGGCGTTCGAGAAGGTCGAGAGGTGATGTGGGGCAGCACCTTCCAATCGGCAGTGCCCGAAAGTTCGCCAAGCATGAATTCTTCTTCCCACTCGCAAGCGTGGATCTCGTTTGAACTTCTTCTCCCAGGGTCGAGTACCAGCAACACGCCAACACAACAGTCAAAATGGGTGTCGGTATGTCAATTAAAGAGCATGGAGGGCGTTGGAAGGATCAGATTGGGAGGTTCGGCGGCGCTTGACGGAGCGCGACCCGGAGAGGTCATGAAAAACGCTGGCACACCTTCGCGATATGGCCGACAACGCCCTCTCATCATTCTGCTAGCACCAGAACGATTGCGCTGACTTTGATACAGATTTGGACAAGCACCACGTCAAGTCGGGTCACCGAAAGGTCCGTGAACCTTTTCCATGAGCACTCATGCCTCAGACCATGTCTGAGGATGTCTGCAAGTCTTGTGTTAACACAAAGGCGCAATCTAGGCCCCGAAGTCGAACAACCCATACAAGAACCTGTTGCACAAGTTGTACAGCTTCCTTGACCGCCGCACTGAGAGCAAGTTCAATGCTACCGTGCTGAGGAGGTGCGTAAAGAGGATATGAGAAATCAGGACAATATCAGGTCAGTGGCTGACATTGGAGCAGACTGCGCATGTCGCGCATCAACAACCCACCGATCTCGCTCTCCAAGATCGTGGCTGTCACCGCCAACAAGCACAGCGGCGCTGCTCACGAGGGCAAGATCCGCGCTGTTGTTGGAACCGTCACCGACGACAACCGTCTCCTCGAGGTCCCAAAGCTCAGCATCTGCGCTCTTCGCTTCACTGCTCCAGCGCGTGCCCGCATCGAGAAGGCCGGTGGCGAGTGCCTCACCTTCGACCAGCTCGCCCTCCGCGCCCCAACCGGTTCCAACGTCGTTCTCCTCCGTGGTCCAAAGAACGCCCGTGAGGCCGTTAAGCACTTCGGCTTCGGTCCTCACACTGACAAGGTACGGCTACCACATCGGAACAACTGGACGCTCACATTTCTGACAATTTCTACAGAAGCCATACGTCGAGAGCAAGGGCCGCAAGTTCGAGCGTGCCCGTGGTCGCAGACGGTCGCGTGGTTTCAAGGTCTAAGCCAGTCGCTAGAGTACTTCTGGTTATGGTGGGTGCAGGGAACGGTACAGGCGTTATAATCACAAATGGCGTCTTCAAAAAGAGCATGAGAGGAGCCCTACATCAGGCGTCTCCTCCGCGTTGCATGGTACAAAGTGGTGCCTCAGGCTACGCAGTTCATGAAATGACAACGAATCGATCTTGAACACCCATCACTTATTAGCTCACGTGTATGATTGTTTCTGTGAAACGGACGGACGGCTGCCGGATCTTTCGAGATCCGGACTCCATGGTTCTGGTCGAGTGTGACCGTAAACCTTGATCGGGGCCCGATGGTGCCCTCATTAGATGCGGCCGTGTCTCATTAATGATCGCTTGGACGTGGAGAAAACCTGGAGTAGTTGTCGAACATGCAATTTTGTCCCAATCGCCACTGCCTCACTCGTTGTCCCAATGCGGCAAGAATCAAACTTTCTCAGTCTAACCAAAATTTCACGAGTCACCAGCACCCGCCGTAAACTTTTCCGACACAGCCGTGCAGAGACAACATCTTCACGTCCCACATCTGAGCAGATTACACTGACTTCAGACCTTGTCGACATGGTAAGTGCAGCGATCACCGAAAGGAAGAAAATTTGTCTGCGCGCCCTCAATCTCTCCACCACTCATGTGATTTGTGGTCCATCAGCGCGGCTTCGCGAGCACAGACAATCTGCATAGCAATGCCAGAGACAGTAGCTCATACTCAAGATAGGCATCAGACAAGGTCGTTGGCGTCCTCGGCGGCGGCCAACTGGGTCGCATGTTGGCAGAGGCCGCCAATTTGCTCGAGATCAAGGTCAATTTTCTGGACGCCGCCGGATCAAGTGCCAAGCAGGTCTCTGGACACGACGGACATGTCGAAGGATCTTTTAAAGACAAGGATGCCATCTCAAAACTGGCCGAGAAGTCCGATGTGGTCACAGTCGAGATTGAGCATGTCGATACTGAAATGCTCAAGGAAATCGCAGACACTGTCGACGTGCAGCCTTCTTGGCAGACAATCCGCACTATTCAGGACAAGTACGTTCAAAAGTTGCACCTGGAGAAGAATGGCGTTGCAGCAGCGCAGTTCCAGGCTCTGTCGGCTCCAACCCTTCAGGAAATGGATCGCGTAGGTACCGAGCTTGGCCTGCCATTCATGTTGAAGTCTAGGAGAGATGCCTATGATGGACGTGGAAACTTTGCCGTCAAGACGAAGACCGATTTTAGGGAGGCTCTGGACGTACTCTCCAAGAATAAGGATCTGTACGCCGAGAAATGGTGCAACTTCAAGATGGAGCTCGCAGTCATGGTCGTCAAGACCAAAGACAATGTTCTGTCTTTCCCTACAGTCGAGACGATCCACGAGGACAGCATTTGCAAATTGACCTATTGCCCAGCTCGTGGCGTCAGTCCTGAAATTGACAAGAAGGCTCAGGCATTGGCACGACAGGCAGTCGGGTGCTTCTGGGGCAAAGGTGTCTTCGGTGTGGAGATGTTCCTGACGAGGAACCACGACCTTTTGATCAACGAGATCGCACCTCGTCCTCACAATTCTGGTCACTATACCATCGAAGGCTGCCCAGTGTCTCAATATGAAGCCCACCTTCGTGCGATCTTGGATTTGCCACTTCAGCAGGAAGACTTGCAGCTTCGAGAGCCAAGCATAATGCTCAACATTCTTGGTGGAGAGTCGCCAGATTCACATCTCTTAATAGCACGCGCAGCTCTGCGCCACCGTCGCACTAAGATTCATCTCTACGGAAAAGGTATATGCAGTATCAATCGTCCTGCAGCTTTTCGCGGCACTGACAAAACCACAGGTCAAGCACGCAAAGGCCGTAAAATGGGTCACATCACCGTCTGCGCCCCCACAATGCAAGAAGCCGAGCAAATCATCCAGCCCATGATCGATCTCGTAGACGAAGGCAAACCCCAAATCAACCGCCGAGCCTCCGTAATGTACGGCGCTCCACAGGAAAAACCAGCAGAGAAACCCCTCGTAGCGATAGTAATGGGCTCTGACTCCGACCTCCCCGTCCTGCAACCCGGTCTCGCAATCCTCAACAAATTCTCTATTCCGTACACAACCCGCATAACCTCCGCCCACCGCACTCCATCCTGGATGGCCGAGTTCGCCTCTGGCGCCGCGGCTTCTGGCCTCAAAGTTATCATCGCAGCTGCAGGTGGTGCGGCTCATTTGCCGGGCATGACAGCAGCTTACACCTCGCTGCCCGTCATCGGTGTTCCAGTCAAGCCTACCATTGGCGATGGCATGGATTCTCTGCTGAGCATCTGCAACATGCCGCGAGGTGTACCAGTGGCCACAGTCTCCATTAACAACTCCGTCAACGCGGCTCTGCTTGCAGCTCGCATTATTGGTTCGGCGGATTTGAAGGTCAGAGATGTGGTAGAGAAGTACATGAAAGACTCGGAGAAGGAGGTTCGGGAGAAGGATCTGAAACTGGTGGAAATCGGAGCGGAGAAGTATGCAACTGAGATTTTGAAGAAGTGAGCAGTTGAGTAGGATGGGTAATTAATCATTGCAATGGAGTTGGGTATCATCGACGAATTTCTCTCTCTCTCTCTGACTCGTCCGTTTACTGCAAGCTCACTCTCCACCAGAACATTAAATTTCGAAAGGCAGTCAACCAATCTCGTGGGCCCATCCCATTCCAATGGGATGAAAGAATGTTGAGGCGAACGTCTGCAGACAGTCTTGACATATTCAACGCCCTACAGAAGCCCATACCTCCCTTCCAAACCCTCCAATCTTATCGAGGCCCACGGTCTCCCGAACTCCATCCAGAAAAGCTGCTGAAGTCCGAATGTTGTCCCTCGTTCTTCCCCGAACATCTTCCTTCAAACCGTCCACTGACCTCAGGCCTCGAAGAATAGAACCCTACCAAGCCCTAAAGATCCCAATACTTGGAACAAGCAACCCCAGCACGCCCATCACAGTCCTAGATCATCAAGAGCCCAATCTGGCCGAATTTCGTTCGAGCGCCTTTTACAATACAGGCACAGATATCGTCAAGACATGGCGCCTTTCTGCCCTGATTCCGCATAAGTTCCGCATCGAGTTGATCATCAAGCCATAACTAAACAGAGAACAATAATCCCGCCATAGATCCAGGAACGAGAGCACGAGGAGAAGGTGAAGAAGAGAAAAAAAACAGATCTCGACATCATCATCATCACAAAAGAGGTTGGCTTCGCAAGCCGAACCTATAAGGTTATATGGTGTTATCTATCATCCATATCCTATCCTAGTCGTAGCATCAGATGGTATCGTTATGCGTTTCCATACTCAAGAACAGACCAAGAGATAGCAAACAAGTGTGTACATGTCAACCATGAAATTTATCGCTTCCATAAGAACGCTCACTCAAGAAAGAAAAAATGTTTGTCATGTATCGCGATACAGAAATGGCAAAAAGTGTAAGCAAAGCAGAGAGGAGAGAGGGACGCTGTTTCAGTCCTCCCGGTATGGGTATTCTAGATCCGAAGTGGGAAAAGTGTTGTTCGCCTGGCCATTTATTCCAGGCTGAGGTCTCTCAAACAGATTCATGGAACGGTATCGCTCAGACTTCTCCCCAAGCGCCCAGCGCAGATGACAAAGCCTGACCGCTGTGGATGCTGCCTGCGCTCCCACCAATATCCCAATAATGTCTTGAGCTTCCGCTCTTGGTATGTCGACTTCGCTTGGTACTTTGGCTGGCACAGCTGCTGTCTCCCGTCCGCTTCCTGGCGAGCTGCTCCATGTGGTGTTTCTTGAGCATAGACTCTCGGCGTCGAGCATGGACTGCTTGGAGTTGTGCCCGTTCGAGAGCTCGCTCGGCGGCTTTTGACACGAGTGGATGTTGTTGTCGGATGATCTCCTTACGGCGCTCGCTTTCGGGTGATGTGCCCATGGCAGTGTTTACTGGGCCTGTCGTGGCCCAGGACGCTGGCAAAGGACCAATACTGTCAGCGGCACTCGGTTGAGACCCCGGTTGCGCATTTGAGAAGCGGTTCTTCAGGTATGAGAAAACCATCTTCATGTCGACGTCTCGCTCCCAGTACTCTCGTTCCTTCTGAAGCTTGCCTTTCTCTTCCTCATCTGTGAGCTCATCGGGTTCTTCTTCGATACCCCATAATGATGTATCGGCAGGTTCTGTGACTGGTGTGAGTGGCGATTGCGGAACAGTGGGTGCAAAGGCGTTGTCGATGGGAGCTTTGCCTTTTCGTGCTTTCTCCTCCCGTCGGCGTTGTCGCAATGATGGCTGGCGCGGGATATTTCGTGGAAGTCCAGCGTACTCAATTTCTTGTTCCTGTGCATTCTTGTATATGCTGAACGCTGAGCCATCAGCTTCGGCGAGTGTGTTGACGAGAATACCAAGCTCGCGCGCAATGCGGTCGAGAAGTTTGACCTCCCATGCTGGGTCTGAATCATGGAAAGACACACGAGATTCCTTTCGAGCTCTCGTGGCAAGAGGCGAAGAGTCCCTCGGTGTTGGTGAGGCATCATCGGCCAATTGTTCGCCAAATATGACAGACAGAGTGGCGTCATCGAGGCCGATGAGGTCTTGGATCACCTTGCGTGTGATCCTTCGCCACCACGACTCGCTCTGTGGCGCCGGTTCTGTCTTTGTGCTCCCTGTTGCGTCGGTCATGACTGAGTCTTGCCGTGAGAAGACTCTGGACAAGGCCTCATCCTGCAGCTGTGAACGCACTTGACCAGCGCTCGTGGCGGTCGTCATTCGACTGAGCCGTCTTCTTCTCCGTCTTGTCTCGCGCTCAATCTCCTCCAGCACGGCCTTGCTTTGGTCTAATCGCCACTTCTCGATGCGAGCTGTGCGGTCATCCTCAGCGCTGATTTCCTGCTCCACCTCCAGCTCATCCAATTTCCGCTGCACACTGCTTCGTCGTCGAACATGTTTACTACTCCGTCGGTGAGGGTTGTATCGTTCAAACTGCCAGAGGTGTTCTTGCAAATCGACACCGGAGGGGAAGGTGCCGAAGCCATCGTGCGTCGGCAAAACTGTCCCGCCACTGTGATCGAGGTTGGACGGCCCCGCGAACGGGTTGTGGAAGGCATGAAGGCCGTCGTCGAGACTGTCCAGTTCGTCGGCTTCTGTACCGAGACATGTGCCACTATCGTCGGGGTTATTTTCCGACTTGATATGTGTCTCTAATGACGCGATGTCGGACAGGGTGCGGTGTGTTGCTGTGCGTGGCGTTCGCGATGTGCCCGTCGCGCTCTGTTCGTCGGATTGGGGTTGGAAGAGGATCCATTCTTGCGAGTCTTCGATTGTTCGCCGTGTCGCTGGCGATGTCGGGGCGGGAATGCGTTGCTGTGGGGTGTAGTCGATGGAGAGCTGGCGCGCTGGTCGCGGTCGCTGCTGGGGCTGCTGGAACGCCATGGCAGCTGATAAGCGCGATAAGGCGCGCGACGGGGTGGTGGTGGATGTCGGTGTCGTGGCGCGGTGTTGCAATGGCAGCAACGATGGTCAGAGTGGGCAAAAAATGATCTCGTGGGTTGGCAGCAAGTCACGCGCCGCTCGAAGGGAGAAGTAGCGGCATGCGGCAGTGGTGAGGTGCTTGCGAGCTTGGAGAGGATAAGTGCCCAGCTGGGTCAGGATCGACCGATAGCAGGTGATGGGCAGAAGCAAGACCGCAGCCCCGCCGGTAGTGTACCGCCGCGTGCGATGTCGTCTTCGTGGACTCGGTAGCAATAGCACTCGCTGTCGCGCGAGGGCTAGGTGCAATGGTATGATGGTATTGCGCTAAAGGGACAAGAATGATGTGCTCCCAGGACAGGCGGTGGGATGGCGGCCGGGTTTGGTCGCTGGACGAAGATAGCGCTAAGACGTCTATCGTGTTTCGTGGACAGCAAGGCCAGCTCTGCACGCTTGTTTGGCTGCGCGAGAGGATATGCTTTGCTGTCGCCGTCCAGCCTATCGTGAGCTCGCCCGATGTTCCTTGTTTCACGACAACTCTGCAGCTGTTCCCGTTGCCCCTTGCGGACTCGTCAACAAAGAAGTGTGCGGTATGATTCAGGCTGATGCTTCGGCGGATATCAAGCAAAGGAGGCTCGCGAGCCCGAGTTTCATCATTCCACATCACCGCTCTCTCGCGCGTGCATCACTGCTTCGGCGGCGGCAGTGTTGCGGCTTCTTGTGTACACCACGCCGCCAGCAGTCATCGCGTGTCTGTGAGGACCACATGGTGCAGCTGGCCATCAGCCTCTTCCTTGCTCCCGCCAACGCTGCCAGGTTCATACCATTTTTCCGCCGCCGACGCCTATCAGTTTTCCTTCCATGACGCATTACATTCGACATTGCACGACACGCTCTGCACTCCATTGCATGGCGCACCACCGGCGCATTGATCGTGCAATACGTGCATGCTACCCGCCGTGCACCTCAACCTCACCTGTAGGCTGAGCTGGCACCGCAGGCGTGGGGCGCCACCACGAAACGCTTTGCGATTGAGCGATTCAGCCCGTCCGGCGACCGAAGAATGCGGCAGTCTACAGGTACAAAGGTACATCGACCAGCCCTGCTCGCTCTCGCGCCGTGAACCACTCCCATCGCAAGCCAGGCAACTGCTTCATGGCGTGCTCTGCTGACCGCGCATGCATTGAGGCGCCACGTAGGAGCATCTTCGTCAGCGCTCACCAACAGGACACGATACCAGAAATACCACCGGAGCCATGCCAGGAACTGCACCTCATCACTGCAACTTTCCTGCTGGACCCCTTCTCGTGTCTCGAGACCGAGTCACGAGGCGTGCGCAGCCCGTGCGATGAGCTGCCACAATACACCCGCTTCAACGCGCCGTCTCCCGAAACACTGACCTCTTATCTTCGCAACAATATCCCAAGAGATGCAAGCGGCAGCCCAGCAAGATAGCCTTCGATCCTTCCCCGCCTACACCCGATCCTGTCACGGACTGCGCTTCAACTGCAGAGATCTATTTCAGACAACAGCCACAAGACCCGGACAGCGACCTCACGACCTCACCTCGTGATGACCAACAGCGCCCCATCTCATCACAGCGCCTACGCATCCTCACTCCCAGGCACCGTCTCGCGCCCTTCGCCACATGATGCAACACGTTTCATATATGATCTCACTTCCCAGCATTTCCACGAGATGCTAGGATGTCCCATGTACCGCCAGCGAAGAAACACCTGACCGAAGTCCTCCCAGACCTCTTCTGCACGGAATTTTTCATTCACCTAGCGGAGCGAAACAACATCGGCTGTTGTTGCGTCTTCCGCGGCCATATGACAAACAAACAATCAAATTTCTTCTGTTGATGCGGTTGCGATATCGGAAATTCTAGGACTCAGATTACGACCGCCACCATGCTCAACCGAGTAACAATGATGGACAAGACGTTGATGGACCGGTACAGCCTACGGATCGGCTCGCTGGATGTGGTATTCCAGTGGTGTCATTGCTCTTCGTCTTGACGCCACTGCCCATTGCGCTCATGTTGGAGCCACTTTATGTGGCAGCGGGCGGCACAGGCCAGATCGTAGATATGCTCCCGCATTGCAGCCGCTGCCTGTACATTCCTCGGGAACTGCTCACGGGTCTGCCCGTATTGCGTGTTCGCTGGAAATTGCTCGAATGGTCACGAAACAGAATCTTCACATGCTTCCGCATTGTTCAGCGTTAGAGCCGCAGGCTCGTTGCGAAGGCCGATGGTGGTCTTGCGTCGCTGGTAAGTCGCTGCTGGAGACAGCTGAAAATGCAACGAGTTGCATAATCTCGAAAAGGTAATGAGCTCCGCACCAGCTATGCTGAAGCACACCAAGTAACTCTACAGGCGTTCGTCAACGACAAGCTATCGACCCCTTACAACAGATCCCTTTGATTAGGCCGCTTCCCTGCCCAAGCAACCTTTCAGCTCTAGGATCCAGCTGGCAACCCATTTCCAGAAGATGCCGATCCAGACCAGCACATCTCATCGTCATCCTTGAGCTCAAATAGGCAATTGACAAAGTACGTAGGAAGCGGCATGCGAACTCTCTGAGAACCAAAATTGGGAGATACGACAAGCTCGACGATTGAGAATGAATCCTGGTACCAATCGGTAGATGATCCTCTCCGCATAGCCGACACGAAGAGAAGGCATTCAAGCTCCACAAAGCAGGAGATGAATTACCAGCAACGTAAAGAACGAACCTCGAATACTTAGGCTGTTCCAGCTTTTAAATGTTCTCTGATCCTCATCGAACCAGTGCTGGAAGGCTCTTCGCCTCGCTACTATTGTCTCCACTTTAGTGTTGCGCTGCATCATTTCTGGATGCACATGCCATCTCTCCAGCTCCACCGACTGACAGATCCCTATGGGAGCCGTCCGTCCCCACAATACCACATCGCAAATTTGAGAATAAGAGGTTTATTCGCCTGCACACTTGAAGGTGAATATGATTGAGGGGCGGCAACTCAGGCACCGCAAGGCCAAGGCCAAGGCTGCGAGTGAATGGTATACGTGTGGTCTGTGCTGAACCTGCGTCAAATCTATAACTTCAAGCTCGACCTTTCGAATTCTGTCACAGGACATCGCTTCTACACAGATACAACCACAAGGACCATGGATCGTAGACCCGTGGAAGACGCAGATGTCGGCGCTCTGATGCGCCAGGGCAGAGACGTTTATCGTCAAATGTTCCCCCACCTGCTCGCTGTTTATCTCCTTCTCGGCGACCTAGTCTACATCTACGCCCTCCTGAGCAAAAAGTTCGTGTAAGTTCCAGCATGTTCTTCGATTTCCACTCGAGATACGCACTGACTTTACCAGTGACGCCTGTGGCCCGCTGGTTCTTGGTGTGGTCGCAACCTCCTTCCACTACTATCAACAGAACGATGGCTCGGGTCATTTTGGCGACTATCTTGTCAGCCACTTCGGTTTCCTCACTGACAATTACGTCCGCGCGTTCATCTCCTTCATCCCCATCGGGGCTTTTGTCGGCTGGTTCATCACCCGCTACGTCACTCTCATCGCGTTTCTACTGGATTATCTTGTGCGCGGAGCGATCGATGATGGTTTGACCCCCTTCAACTCACACGAGGAATGGTATCAGTTCCTGGAGCAACGCAAACATGCACTGGTTCGGGCATTCTCTAGAATGCCAGATGAATGGAACCAATTCCGGACGCAATGCTGGCAGGCGTTCGTTCGTGCAAACTGTGGATTTTTCCCACAACAGAGTGGGATGTGGGACTTGAAGAAGCCAGTTGATGGACATAACGTCCAGGACGAGGCGCGACAGATTCTCAACTCAGAGCCGGCCCTCGACTCTGGCGAACATGATGCGCTGGATAGCACATCTTCCGCCGAGAAGAAGCACAGCATGGAGTCGGAGGCACAGGGAATGCAACATGACTAGCAGCTGCGCTTCAAGGTAAACTTGCAACTGGCTCAGACAAGAAATAAGGAAATGCGACGACTGATCGTGCCAAATGGACACCCCGCTATGGAGGGAGGTAGATTCGGGGCCTCACAAAGCAGAATCAGAAACGACAGAAAGGCGCAGTTCAGTATGCTCTGAAAGAGACGCTTGGAAAGACGAGGCTCCTTGCCTGGTGCCTCTGATTGACAGTGGCGCCATACCGAGCTTCACTTATCAAGTGATTGTCATGCTTTGGCAACGATCAATTTGCATAGATTGCTCAATAACAACACTTCGAGTCCCTCACACTACGTGCTTTCCACTGTCAACTCCCCTTGTCTTCTCTACGATAGACAAAGCCAGTTATGGCTTAGACTGCCAGTAGCTTTTGTATGCAGGACTTAACACTTTCACGTGCCCGCTGACCATTGTATCAAAAATTGTCGCGAGGCATAGAGAACACAGAGCCTTTCAATATACTTCCAAAGCAATGAAAGCTCTCTTTTGATTGACACTCTCCTCATGAGATCCGGAACCGGCCATCGTGTTTCCATTCAACAACTAATTCCATAATAATACGCCCTCGTCACCCTTCCCTTCGTGAAAGCTGGAATAGTAGAGCAGCAGTCTGCATCACAATCTTTTCTGACGGCATCGCTGCAATAAAATGCGTCACCGTTCTAGTCGTTGGGTCAATATGTGGGTCAAAGGTAGAGATATGTGTACTTGACGAACGTGTTTATCTCTCGCGACGTTGTCTTTGAAGCAACAGTTGTCTTTCGAGCAGAAAGCCATCTATTTGCAGGTTAGACCAGGTAGGTAGGTTGTTGTTGGTTGTGAGTATCGTACGGCAAGGCCGAGGATGGCAGAGAGAGCGAAGATGACCTTCATTTTTTTTTTGCAGAGTTTTGTTGGAGGATTGAGAGAACGATGGAATTTTCTACTGGATGAGGAGGAGGATGATGATGATGATGATGATGGTAATATTTGTTTTGAAAGAGAAAGTGTTGTTGAAGCAATTAATCGTCAGAAAAAGAGCAAGAGAAGAGGGAGGAAGTTTTTATACTGCCCTGGACATGAGATCTCCTGACTGACCAGCGAATACACTACGACGGTGGCATACGAGTCTCGTCGGCCCGGTATAGCTTCATGCTCTTCATCCATGCTCACGTCGAGCTACATGGCTCGCTCGGATACCGAGTGTAAATTCATTTTGCCTTGAATATCTATCGGTTGCTGAATGGCAGTTGACCACTCGCAGCAATGTTGCCGTGCCGATCCTCTCGGACATCACATCGTCCAGAGAGATCTCTTTCTCAGTGCCCAGCTTCTGAAGGTACTCAATTGCAGAGGATGCGTCCCAAAATCCCCAAATCACCTAGACAAAGCCTTAAGGGTATACTGCGGTACAATTTGCAGAAATTAGCTTCCGGCACGAAGATGGTTGTACAATACTGTAGCCCGTCGGATCATTAGAAGATACGAGTTCCGATCACCATGTGGCCTGTCCTTTTTCCTTCCTCTTCTCTCCCATTTTTGTACAGCTTGTGATATGCCTATGCAAGTCGGGAACGTGGATCAGCTTTGGGTGATTCGCATGCGATGCTTCGGGGTTCAAGCATGATCTTCCATAGGCTAACATACGAACCTTTACCTTACATGTACATCAGGTGAGGTCGTAGCAGACATAGAGCGGACCAGTCTAGAACGTCGCTATATCCCCGGAACAGGTCCTCGGCCCGATCCCTCCACGACATGATAGTCACGATATAATGTCCGTGCGACGCGCGAACCACGCTTTTGGCGCTTTCACGGCCTGCTAGAAGAGTTTCTCGCATCGTATACGATATGCTCTAGGGAGTTCATTCGAGATCTGTTGGCTGCGGCATCGAGGCATGGAAGGAGTTCAAGTTGAGAATTGATAGCCAACTGCTTGCGATCATCATAATGTTAAGTTGCTCGTTCGGTGGATACTTTTGCTCAACTTCTGAGCGTGCTAGGCTCTACTCTGAGGCGTCGAATGGCCAATTTGCCCTTGATTGCTTAGTCTGATCTCGCAGAGCGACCGGCGACCGGGTCACGGGTAGCGTTCTGGAAAGATATCGAAGAGGCCTTGAACATCACACTTGCTTGGGGATCAAGACATGCAATCTCGTGACCAAGATGATAGCAGTATCTTCGGTACTTTGCACAGCATCAGATCGACGTTGTGATGAGGCGTTAGCTGTCGACAGAGAGATTGGTCTCTCACGATGGAGTTAGATGCCAAGAAATGCCGAGACACATGCTCGCAAGTCAGCACTGTTCTCTTGCTCAAAATGCTGTGGTGATGTAGGCTGATAGGTTTGTGATAGGTTATACCATCTGGTCCAGTTAGTATTAACGCTACTTCTCTTCCACAAGGCCCCTCTTCTTCAGCCACTGGTGAGTCTGCTCGACCAGATCTGTCTTCCTCTGCTTCTCGTCCCATAGCCTTTTGGTCAGGTACTTGTACAACCAAGCATTTGCTCCATTGTACACGATACTGTGATCGCTGTCTGTGAAAGCCATCATTTGAAATTTCTCGGGGCTGACACCTTCGCTGACGAGGAGGTCGACAAGAGCCGCGGCGTTTTGGTAACTAAAAAAGAAATAAGTCAGCATCGAACACATTATTGCATGATGGCACGGAGAGACCCACTGTACGTTGTCGTCGCCTTTGATAATAGTTAGCAGATGATTCAAGAACGTTTGAGGTGAAGACGTGAACTTACCCAATCCGTGAAGCAACCCGAAACCTCCTCGAGCATTCTTGAATCCATCGGCCTTCCTGACCGCAGTCTCATTATATCCAGCCGGGTTCTGCTCATAAGTCTTCATATACCGCTCGGTATACATCGAATCATAGAATCGCCAATCACTGACGGGAGCAACGATCAACCCGAAAGAGAAAACGTCGGAATCAGCTTCAAGCACCTTAGCAGTCAGATAACCACCAAACGACCAGCCAAACATTCCAATACGTTCCGCGTCAATGAAAGAGTTCTGCGAGATCAATTGCTGAGCTGCCCAGATTTGATCCTGAGGCTCCAGACGTCCGAGGTGGTTCGTGACAGTGCTGCGGAAAGCTCGGCCTTTGTAGCCTGTTCCGCGGTTGTCGATTGTGTAGGTGATGTATTCCAGTTCGGGATCAGAAGAGATATAAGCTCGCCAAGCAAGAGTTTGGAAGCGTTTGGAGACTTCTTGGGCGCCGGGGCCGCCATAGGGTGTGAAGAGGACTGGGTACTTCTTGCTTGGGTCGAAGTTGGGTGGGAGGCGCTGCATGACGTTGAGCGTGAAGCCTTCGGGTCGGGAGAGTTCGAAGTAGGTGATATTTGGGAGATGAAGTTGAGAGATGTTGCGGACTAGAGCGTCGTTGCTGACGAGCGTGGAGAGTGGTTCGGAGGTGTTGGTGGCGTAGACTTCTTGGTATGGGACATCCGGGCCTTGGTAGGAGAGGATGTAATAGTCGCCGCCGCTCGAGAACGATGCAGACCAGTATGCGTCAACGGTGTCATCAACGATAGCCTTCTTCTCCCGAGTAGCATAGTTGATCGAGTAGACGTGACGTTCGGTGCTGTGGTGCTCGGTAGAGGTATAGTAGATCAGATTGCGAGCTGTGTCAACCTTGAGGATTGCAACAACTTCCCACTCGCCAGAAGTCAACTGCATAGGCTCGCCTCCAGATGTCGAATGTAGATAGATGTGCATCCAGCCGCTCTCATCAGACAGATCGATATAGTACGAATCGCTGCTGGAGTTGCTGTAAATGCCAGTCCTGTTGCCTCCACTGATTGAGCCAATGTACTGAATGGCCTGGCTGTTGTCCAACCAGCCGTCTGTGCCATCTCGCTCTCGAACAACTTCGGAGGTCTTCGCCACGGGGTCGACTACAACGTGCTTGTCTTGATCTTGCACGCGGTTGAACGCTCGGTATACGACAGCGGAATGCTCATCAGTGATCCAGGCTACTTCACCAACAACAGTGTCGTTAGCTGAGAAAGCAGTAATTGGCACTTCGGAGTACTCCTTGGTGGCCACGTCGAGGATGTTGAACTGCACAGTGGGATTCGTTGTGCCGACCTTTGGATATCTGAGATCCAGCTCTCGTGGGTACGGAGGAGCAACATCCTGATTGTCCATGTAGTAGGGAATCGTGAAAGTTCCCACTCCAGTCTCATTGAAGCTCAAGAACGCAACAAAAGCGCTATCTGGCGAGAACCAGAATGTTTTACGTGCTCCAAATATCTCTTCCTCGTACACCCAGTCTGGAATGCCATTGAATTGATCTGGGCCGCCATTCTCTGTGATCCTGCTGACCTCGCCGTTGTCATGAATATAGAGGTCATTGCCACGCACAAACGCAATGGCACTGCCAGTTGGCGCGAACTCTGCATAGATGATATCCCCAACTTGGTCTGCAACAAGTGGTGTTGTCTCTCCGCTAGCCACATCCTGGACGAGGTAATCGGCGAAGTACGAGTATCTGTATTGCTTGGTGTAGTTCACAGCCCATAACACGCGCTCTTGATCTGGACTGATCCAGTACTCGTGATAGTCTTCAGGCACGCGATCTGCTGCCACAAACACGCTGGAATTGCCTGTCACGATGTTCTCGAGGACGAGCGAGCCGTTGGCGACTGTGACGAACGAGCCATCCTGCTCGCCTGAGATCCAGCTCACGGTCTGCGAGGTCGCGCGATTGAGGGCGGTCGGTGTGGTCTCGTTGTAGGTAAGACGTCTCTCGCCGTTTCCTAGCGGTTGTCTCGGCTGTCGGGGTGGATCGATAGCAACTGTGAGTGAGAGCAGCGCGCCGAACGACAGGAGCTTTGTCAGTGCCATCATCGGCTGCTCAGAAGAAGACAGCAACAGAGAGAAGACGAAGCAACAAACTCTGGTACCTACTCTCCCTGTGCTTCCTGTGGCTCCCCATCATATAAAGGTTACCTTTTGGCGATCTGCACGACAGTACCACAATGCCGTCACGCGAGGAGCAATCAGTTTTGCGTATCCCGCTTTGCGATGGACCCATATCTCTTTCTGCCACCAACCAGCTTCAGTAGATAGAAGATGGACTATCTCTGCAAAGTCTTGTTCGTGCTCTTGGCCCTCGTCTTTGCGATGTTACCTTCTTGATTAAGCCACAAAAAGTCTTGGTAGGGATGATCCGCGACCCGCGCGCAGCCTTGGCCGCGTGCGGAGCTCGGCTTGCTTGCTCGAAGAGTATACGAAGACACGGGCATGCTTGGCTGCACGCGGATACTGATCGCTTGTTCGCGGTTGTATGATGTGGCGGAGATTTTGTTCTTCGCATAGTCAGCTTCCTGTTACGATGAACGATGTTGTGTCCATCCTTGGAGCGATCGCCCGTGGCAGCGTGCATGGGAGGCCTGGTAAAGCACAGACTCACTGTGGTGTTGGATCTGTTAGGCCGAGTTCCGCAGAATGCAATTCAGAACATGTTCAGTACTTCTCCTGTATTCTCACAATACGGTATTTGCTGTCCTTCCCTGCTGCCCCATTCGAACAGCTGTGCCAAGTGGCAGACATTGAGGCAGGAAGTACTGTGGTTCAGACAAGCTCAAAGAGCTCGCTGAAGTCCAGCGCCTCTGACTTGGTGGCTGCAGAGTGGGTACCGTACATATATAAGCATTGACGAGAGATAGCGAGAGACGTCGACTTCCATCTGCTCGGGTCAAAGGAACCACGTTGGCCCAACGGGCAGGTCCTCAAACCGAAAATCGAAAATCGACATGGCAACTGTCCTGTCGAAGGAGAGCATTTCCTCATGCCTCTCAATCGACGGTCAACACTGCAGGAGCGCCTCGCAGTCCGATGTGATTGCAAGTACTATCATTGTCACTGCTTGCACAGCTGATGTCACTTTGTGAACTTCCAGCTGGCTTCAATTCTTGATCCACAAGACCGATTCCTGCGAAGCCTGGTATATCCGGCTCAACGATATGCCTGAAGCATTCATCGTCCTTGCTGATGCTGGCTACTCACTGCCCGAGCACCAACCGCCCTTTTCTTTGCGTGCCAGCGAAATGCCTCAGGCCCACGGCAAATCTGGGCTCGCTCTTCTCACCGAGATCCACGTCGGACTTCACCTCGCAGGGACCAACTCAGTGGAAATAGCCGGAATTCCGGAAATCAATTTGGCATGAACATCACCCCATTCTAGGGCACATTACTCTGTCAATGATGCGGGAGCACGTTGTTGAGTTGTGTCTTTCAGGGTTGCGGTGGCCGTACACCAGCCGGACGGCTCATCACAAGCTTCTGTCCAGAGTCACTGGCCAGCTGGGAAGAGAAGAGGAAAGACGGTATGTGCTGGCATGGGCATTTGACAATGCGGGAAATATAATGCTCGTTGGCCATGGAACCGGTTACTCATGCTCCGGTCGGGTACTGGTCTCTCTTCGCGCACCAAGTGTGTTCTAGCCCGCCTAGATGCACTTAAGCGAATGCAGGCCGAGGCAGATTGACAACGTGGTCTGCGGACACAAGACCGAGATGCTTCGAATATGGTGCTGGATGATATGCAGGGTTTCCTGCTCGACCCGTCTCGCTTTTCCCATCCGCTCCAGTCATTGAACATACCAAATTTGTGAACGACACCACATAGTGGAGAAATTCAGCTGGAACTGATCTGAGGAGCCACGATGCCGGCAATCAATATCTTCTCGCTTCCCGGAGAACTCAGGAACAAGATTTGGCGCGAACTGGTGCTCTCCGGTAGCGACCTTGCCGTCGAAGCTCTTTGCAGATCTGAAGTGCAGAAGCTGCATCAGCCTGCTGTAGCGTTCGTATGCAAGCAGATTCGGAATGAGGCCCTCAGCATCTACTACTCTGAGAATAGCTGGTTCCTTGGCAAGATAGGATACCATGATTCCAAGCATATAAAATTGTACGATTTCGACATTCGCATCTCTCGATGGAACGACCTGCTCGGACCCTACGTCAGATATCTTGCCCGCCTGAGTATGGAGGTCGACGGGCGTTGCTATGCGTGGAACGACAAAGGCATAGCTGATGACGCCAGATATGAGATGTGCGTTGTTCGCAAGGGACAACTGCACTTCGAGAGGAATGGCAAACCGAGATGTACTTGCCGTTTGAAGAATGGTGTGGAAATGCAGGCCACTAAAGATGGTGCTGTGCTCCTCGAACTGGTGAAAGAGTACAGCGCTTCATACCGCGATACTGTACATGAAGGCTTCTGTCGTCAATGTGGCAAGAGCAGGCTGGAGAAATTCGGTCGCTCGGAGGCCACGCACCTACATCTGTGGGAGGATATCGCGACCTGCTAGAGTGGCAATTTTCAAGCAGACCGTTGGCCATGCGAGAGCTCCATCGGTGCCGGCCCATTGAGCCGGACATTACGAACCACTCGTTCATGCCCATGGTGTCCGAGTGCATGCACGCTCGTGATGCATAGTCCATCCAGCGCCTTGAGCATGTAGCACTGGAACGAGCTCCCAGCTGAGACGCTGTCGAACTCCGGCAGTAGTGGCGCTTGTAGCTGGCAGCCGCTGTCCTTCAGCATGGCTATAAGCCTCTTGTCCCCCGGGACAGACAAGCTGGATGTCTGAGAGTAGCGCCCTTCGCTGCCCTATGCTCGACATTATTGCCGCTCTTCTATAGCGAAAAGAATCATGAAGGACAGCCGCGAATCGCTTGATACAACTTGCGCGAAGCACATTGTTCCCAGGCGGAAGCCGACATTGTCTGCATACAACCAAGCTCTTATACCGCGCGAGACCTCCGATCTAATTCATCACTGCTCCGACTTTGGAGCCGGTGTTGTTACCGGTTCACCAACTCAAATCTCGGCCCATGCGCTGTTTTGTCCGTTCGATCGTGGCGATTGAGTGTTGGCAACGAGGGAGTATCGGGCTCTATTCATCAACGACTTGGTTGGATGATAATCGTCGCAGAGCATAGGCAGGTCGTAACGGTATCGCTTGGCTGCTGCGGTCAATTTTTATTGATGGGCAGAGCGAGTGTGCACTGACCCTTGTTTCGTCTTCCTCAAGCTGCGTCGTCACAACTTTCCCACGACAACCGCTCGCCATTACAACCACCACGCTCTTCCCGTCGCCGCATCGTCTTCAACATGACGCGGAGCAGTGCTCGCCAGAGCAACTTTCGCCAAAGACATGCCGCCGGCAACGCCCGCAAATTCCTCGGCCGCGAGCGCCAGGCATGTCCATCCCTTGCTTCCACATCCAGCTGTCACTAATTGCATCAGGTGCCCTTGTCGCAGCCCGGCGATACGGAGAGTGAGCAGCTAGCAAGTGCTGCCGCCGGCCTTGTGGTCCATGGCGAAGAAGACCGAGTGGGCATTGTAGGTACCCGTCTTCAACCACTATTTTGCTGTAGCTAACGTGATCAGGACCCAACGATACCTCCATCCAACGGCAGATGCTGCTTCTTAGAGCTATCTGCTGAGCTGCGCAACGAAATCTACCGCATGAGCCTTGTAAGCGATGGTCCAATAATGCTGGAGGTTCGACCGAAAGAGACACGCACGACGGCTAGACAGAAGTATGGATGCTACATGGCTCCACCCTCAGAACCAGCACTATTGAGCATAAATCGACAGGCTCGCGATGAAGCCATGGCAATCTACTACGGCGAGAACGACTTCGAGATCCCTGTCGGACTAGCAAATTACACTACACAAAACTGCGGCTTGATTGAATCTCTGAGATCGTTCGAAAAGCACCTCGGCGATCGGGCTAGGCTTGTAGGAAGCATCAGCATGTACGCTACAGGTCGTACAGGAAGAGGACATATGGTCATTGCAGGGGTCCGATTTGATACCGACAACAAGATCGAGATCTCTTTCGAGGACTGGAATACTATCGGTCGGCTCAACCAGTATGGGTCAGTCACATTTGACCCTATCCAACACTGGTGTGCTTGCGACTTGAAGAAGGTGGCGGACAAGTATAAGCGGAAGGGCAGGTCGGGCGAAGTCATTTTTAGTGTGCTGAGGAGATTCTGCACCAAGTATATGATGGGACCGTCGGAGTCATTCTGCTCCAAGTGTGGCCTGGAAATCATGGTGCGGCTGCAGGATTGAAGCAGATGCCATCCTACATAAGATTGTCAACGAGTAGCAGCTACATATCAGCCCAGAAGTCCTACCCCTCTGGGCGAAGAAGAGAATTGTATGGATTTGCACATGGATAAGTTCCAGATCAGGCGCTTGCAAGCGACCAGAGACAGGCTGATCCCTGACTGACGTTCTGATCGAGCACTGATTTGGCAGCCAAGTGGTGTGGCTATAGGGAAGTACACAAGGCTTCAGTTGGACCCGAATACTCAGACTCCAAGGTGCCTCCCCGACGATGGCACACGCTTGGTGCCGCGCTGCTCAATGATTGGCGAGACTACAGGTTCGCGATACTTCGGAGGCACGAGTCCGTGCAGCGATACCTCTGACTACAAGGTCCAATCCGAAGCCCACTCGTTGGACCTTACTCGACATCAGATCTTATCGACTTTTCTGAGCATTGCAATTGGCTTGCAGCTTTCTCCAAACACAAGGTCGACTCAATGCTCTGTAGCCTGGCCGAGGGCAAGAGCATATCTTTGCAGCCTGCCAGAGGCACTGATTAGCACTGATGCTTCTCTGATTGCTGAAGAAGACACGCGGTCAAGCTGTTTCTACATAGCTTCGATGGCCGGCTGACAACTAACTGGAGACACACAAATCTCTCCGCGGTCTCTCCAGTTGCAGGAGCAGATATCAAGCCAAGCACCCTGGATATTGGGGTGACGGCATATATACGGGTGATGTGAGACACCTGCATCCCCCCTAGTGTCTCCAGAGGGAAGGAACAGGGCGAAGCTCAGCTACCTAGACATTGGAAGGAACGCCTTTTGGTGCCGAGATCATGGAGGAAACTTGTTGCAGCTTCCAAGCGTGACATCCTCAACCTGAAGATTGGGCTTGTCCAACAGAATCCTGGCGCGATTGAGCAGCACTTGATGCAAATATTGGATCCCACACACGAAAAATATGGCAAGCACCTGAGCCAAGAAGAAATTGACGAAACCGTGGCGCCACCGAAAGAGTCTATGGACTTGGTGAAGTCGTGGCTGGAAGAACACGGCATTACGAACTAAGGTCGGCAAGTAACAGGCTGAGAAGAGTTGGGATTTCTTTTTGCCAGTGTCTCCTTTGGAGGATGTGATAGAAGCCGGGCTGACTGACTATACACGAGGAGATACCCTGGGCGCTCGACATGAAAGACGACCATCTCTGACGCTACTCGGACTGTACGAGCCAGTATACTGCTACATTGCGTAGCTACTGACAGGATGCCATTGCGGTGGGTCGGATGAGATGTCCAGCGGCCTCTCCTTCAGTTTTCATAAGTGATGGATCACATGAGGTTGCAAGTGAGCATGATGGGCCGCATACCGACTCGATGCCAAGACGCTAATCCAGCCACTTCTGGTCGCTGCCTATTCACGTATCAATTTGTTTCGTACTCTGCGCCTGACTAACAACTTGGTTACATTGGATCTCGTATCACTCGAAGCTACCACCACATCGCCGCAAGGTCGAAGCTGCTCCGCCAATCGAAACATAGACTCATCTCGAGTCGCCAACCCTCAGCTCCACGATGGAAGCCAAGAACGAAGAAGACCAACTGAAGTGTCTCTTTCTGGAATTACCTGGAGAGCTTCGAAACCGCATTTATCGCCTTTGCCTCATGGCACCTGAGTCGGTCATTACAATCAAGGTCGACGCCCAAAAAGTTCCTGACACAAGCAAAGGAGGCTCCTGCACTGTCTGGACTGCGAGTCTGCCACGCGAACCCCAACTTTTAAGTGTCTGCAAAACCATCCGCAACGAAGCACTATCCATCTACTACGGCGAGAACACCCTTCATCTGCGTTTACCGACCGCGGCAGAGATAATGTCGCATTGGCCTCGAGTTGGGACCGAACATGCCGTTCGCTCACTGGCGAAGAAGCTCAGTGCTACTCAAATGAAGGCGATTGGGATGTGGAGAGTAGGCAAGACATTGCGAACGTACGATGATCAACGTATTGTCTTCTCCTCTGCTGCCTGGCTCATGTGTCAGTTGACGTCTCAGAACAAGATCGAGGTCACTTTGGAACAACATGCGAATGACGAACACGGGGAACTCAAACGCGTTCTGTGTGCCTGTAGCTTGCGCAAGACAGCATGTTCGCGTCGATCTCGGAAGAACAAAGGACCGATGCTGTTCAACATCGTCAGGGAATTCACTGATACCTATCTCGACGAGATTTCTGAAGACACTTGCAAATCGTGCGGGAATGCGATGTTGTATCGCATGGTTGATTAAGGGTTGCGCTCGATTGCAGATATGCTTAGTCCTCTTTGGACGGGGGCTATGAGAACGGCGCGATATGGCAAAGTACCACACACATTGGATCTCAAGCTAAGAACGTGTCCAAGGCGGGCCTGCACCCTCAGACTCATCTACGAAGCAAATGTTGAAGACAAAACACTACAACTCTATGCCCTATTTTCTGTACCCGTAATCTGCAGACTGCGGCGGACTCGGGCACGTTTGGATTGAGTGCAGAGCTCAGCCTGAGCAGAGTCGTTAACGACTCACTGAGCGATATCTGGGCAAACTTGAGAAAGACACTGGTGGATCATGCGAACGTCCGATAGTGAGCTAGAAGCCTGATTGCTTGTTTCACCACAACAAAGAAAACAGGTACAAAAGAAGTCGCTCGCGAGATCACTGCAGATCGCGAAACATCATGCAAATCTTAGAACAGGAGCTTCTTCTGATCAGGACATGTTGTAGAGCAGCTGCGAGTGAAAACACTCGAGCCAACAGAAACCGCGGTGCTGGAATCGACAAAAACCCATCAAATCAGCACCTCTGGCACATTCTCATCACCTCCCACCACTCCCAACCTGAAAGCCCTTCTCCCTCGCCACGCTCTCCAACTGCTCCGCCGACTCAGCAATTTTATCCAACAACTTCCTCCTCTCCTCCAACCCGAATTGTCCCGCCCTCCCAAGCAACCCCTGGATCCACTTCACAGCCTCCTGATCCGGCATCTCCACCCTCGGCTGCATATTCTTGTACCCAGCCTCCATCACGCTCCTCACATCCCTCATCCTCGCCACTGCTTCCAGAATTTGGATTTCCAATTTCGCTTGCTCGATGGAATACTGTAAAGCTTCTGTTTTGGCCTTCTGCTCGGTTTCTGTCCAGGTATCAGCGTTGCCCCAGCCGGTGAAATTGATTTCGGGGACGACGGAGAGGATGTAGGAGGTGCATTTGTCGGCTTTTGCGATGGTGAGGAGTTCGTTGCGTTGTTTGTAGAGGACGCTGAGATCGCTCATGGCGAGAGCTAAGTCTGTCTGGGCATCGAGGGGTGAGAGACGAGAGGAAGACATTGCTTCACTTTGGCAAAGGGGTTACTGGAGGTTGTCTTCTGGAGATCTCGAACGAGTTGCAAGACAGAGGAATTTTGATCATGTACAGGCTTGTTTGCAGTATCCTGAGACGAAGAAGACAAATATGATTGTGTACAAACCAAACGGAGGACTCAATGCAGTTGATTGTAGCAAATTGGCAGAGTCTTCCATCGACGACGACGTGGTCTATGTTAGTATTGAAGGAGAGGTTTTCAGGCAATAGCTCATTCTCTGGACTGTTCTACCATTCTGTCTGTCTCTTCCAAGCAATGCACTCTTTCTCGTGGTGTTCTATGTTCACTCAAACTCCCAGGCCCGTTGCTCCTCAGAAGAATTTGTCTATACTTGCTTGCTGTAGCTGATCCCAACCGAGAAACGCCTCGCTGCCGTCCCAAAAGTTCTTGTACACATTCCGGACTCAGCAGAAGATGAAAAGAGCCACTCCGTCCATTTGCCTCCCACTTCATCCATACCCTTTACACATGTTTGGCCAGAAATTGTCGTACCTCAGACAATACCATACACCTTCCGGGCAACAAAATAGCAAACCAAACCAAAAGCGATCAAACCAGCGGTGATACAAAAGAACCATGTCAAGTCGCCCTCATACTCTTGTCCAGGGACCCAGACGTTCATACCCCACATACCGGTAATAATATTCATCGGAAGGACGATCGTTCCGAGGACAGTGAGTTTGCCCAACACGTCGGCGTTCGATTCTGCGCGTTCGTTCATTCGAATGTTGATTTGGGCGACGTAGTTGCTGTGCGCCCGGGAGAGAAGGCTATAAGATAGTGTTAGTAAAGGTGATCAATAGCCATAGTGTTGAGGCAGACATACCTCTCATAGTGCGACAAGTTCTGCGTCATGGTCACAATATGATCTTGAATATCGCCGAGATAGAGACCAATCTCCGAACGGGGCGCAACTTCCCAATGCTCATTGCAACGCTTCGCAAAGCCCTTGATGACATCGGCCTTGTTTCCAAGCAAACGGTAGAGACCCATGACTTTCTTGCGGCAACCTCCAACACGTCGAAGCATGTCGCCTCCTTTCATTTTCTCTTCTCCGTCTCCTTTCTGGCTGCTGGCATCGCTGTTTCTTCTACCATCTTTTGGCACCTTCGCTTTTCCGATCATTGCCGCCTTCTTGTCCTCTGTGGCTTCCGGATCTGCTTCTCTATGCATGTACAGAATCGCCTCATCGATGTCGTCAACTTCCTCCTCAATCTCGGTGACCAGGGGCGCGTATACGTCCGTAACATCATCAATGATTGCGTACGAGATCCAGTCCGCAGTAGGGTTCATGTAGTCGTTCAATTGTCGAATTCGTCGTCGAACATTGGCCGGGTGTGGACTCATCGAGTGATGGAATGTGAGAACGCCGTCTCGGAAAACAATCACGTACATATTGATGGGCTCCATGTAGTCCTCACTGTCTTTGTCCTGTTCGAATGTTCGGTAATTCACAAAGTAATAGGATGGGAAAAGCTCCACCTTCTCGCGCGGCTCGTCCATAAGAATGTCTTCCGATGTCAGTTGGTGGATGCCAAATGTGCGAGACAAGACCTTCATCTCGCTCTCTGTCGGCGAGAGAACATCGAGCCACCATGTAGGACGTGGTCCGTAACGTTTCTTCGGTGGTCTTGGAGTCGCGTGGCCGGAAGCGGGCGCTGATTCGGCGGCATTCTTGCTGACAGCAGTGCTATCGACAGTCGAATGTCGCGCTACCGATGGAGCCCGACTGTCGTCTCGCTGACTGAATGCATCGACATTCTTCACAGCACTGTCGCTTGAGCTCCGATGGTGTCTGTGCAGTGAGGGACGTTCCGCCACGTTCTCTTCCTCGTCCTCATCGCTGCTGCTGTCACTGAGCTCAACCGGGTCTGGAAGGAAGAGATCTTGGAACGTAGCGCCATCTTCTTGCAGATCGCTGATGTTCCTAGCATGAATCGTGCCGTCCAGTGTGTCGTTGAAGTAGGTATATCTGAAAGGCCGTTCATCGACCTCAGGATGCCACACCGTCTTTGCTGGGCGAAGACGACCGCCAACCATGACCGGCTCGGCTATCTTCTTTGCACGAAGCACGACTTGTTGCGTACGCTCTTCCTTCTCTTCTCGACTCCACTCTTCGAGTACCTCCAGATCTGGAAACCTCCTTCCTCGTCGCCTCCTAGGCTTGACAGAGTGTTCATGGTGTGGTTGAGGTGACCCATCGCCGTGTTCGTCGTCATCTCCTGGGAAGCAGACATCACGCTCAGCCAATTGTGCGAGAGTAGCTCGTCGCCGCATGCTCTCCGGAGATCTGCTGTCGAAACGCCCCTCGTCCTCGTCGATGGAAATGACTGCATCCCTACCTCGGTCGGACATGCTAGAGCCCAGTGCATGCATATACACATCATCCATGCCTCCCAAAGTAGGCGATCCAGGAACGGAGGGCGGATTGTTGACATCGTGCTCGCCATCGATATTGTTGCGAGCAGAAGTCAGGATCTCCACTGGAGGTAGTCTCCGCGAGGAAGCCTTCGAGTGTGTCGATCCGTGACGGGCTCGAGTTCCATTCGGTGCACTGCCAACGACTTGTGTGCTGTTGTTGCGAGAGAGATGCGGCTTACGAGATCTGTTTACTCCCAGCAATGGCGAGCGTTCGTTGTTTCCTTCACCATCCTCGTCCTCGTCTTCGCTAATGGCCACTCCCTCGGCGTGTGCCAACCGTGACCGAGATGTGGCAGGCTTAGCAGAGGCATCTGAGGAGCGGTGCGAGTGCCGGGTGAATGGCTGGACCGCACGTGAGAAGCCTTGCTTGATTGTGTCCCTCCTCCGACTCAACGGTGCGTGCTCGCGGTGGTCGAGCAGTGCTTCACTCTCCAAGCTCGTGTCGCTCGTCCTCCTCGCCGACTTCTGCAGGCGATAGAAACTATCTTTCTGCGACGCCTGGTGGGAGGCATCGAGCAAGCTTGGCCGATCGCCCATGTCGGTGGTGTCTTCGGTGGCAGCTTCGGACGGGGCAATGAAACTCTGTCTTCGGTTCTTCCTGTGCTTCTTACCCGCCCGATGGCGCTTCTTCTTGGGCACAGTCGCTGCGCCAGCACCCGAGGAGGCATTGGCCTCTTCCGCGGCCGATCCTGGTTTCGCCATTGCAGCCGGTCCTGCGATGGCAGAGATGCCGTTGCGTGGCTGCTGAGATGCCATTTTGCCGGTCGTGCAGCGAGCTCAAGGCGCGGCGGGAGTGTTCGGCAGGGGGATGGGGTGCTATGAAGACATGGAGAGGAGAAGAAACGCGGGCGGGCAAGCAGGAATAGATGATCGCGCTCGTCCCAGAGCGGCTCGAATCCACCTTTGAACTTTGGCAGAGCCGCTTGGCCCGTGGCGTGTCCAATGCCGTCACCGCGCTCGGCAAGAACCTTCGACGCGCCTGTCAGACGCGAGACGCGATAAGAGAGTTGCCTGTTGCAACGGCGATAGTTTCTCGATCACGATGCCAGCACTTCACTTCCCATTCGCACGCTGACAGCACACGCGGACTCGAGGCCGGCGATGATGTTCGTGGCAGCCAATGGAGCGACGGCACGTTCTCGACCAAACGGGCAATGGAGCACACGACACAGCGCGAACCTTGTCCTCCATCCCCGCTGCCGACCGAGGAGGAGAGCCAGAGCTCTTTTGCAGCTTACTTCCCCTTCTTGCAGCTCTATCGCAGCATTCATCTGCGGCCTGCTTGTCACACTGATGCAACGCGGCTGGCAATGTATTGGCCACTTCGCGTTCGAGACGCCGGGCAGGAAAGGCCGGGAGAGTATGTACATGGTGGCAGACATGTGTGCGTTGCTCCCGGCAAAGTTGCATTGACGGAATCGGTACCGTTGATTTGCACGCGCCAAAAAGGGAGGTAGTGCGACAGCAATGGATCTCTGCGGGCACTTTAGTACGCGGAAGTACACAGACCGCTGATGATACACGTATAGAACGTTCATTGGTTCGTACAAAAGTTCATCCTCATCAACAACATCGATCACTGGCGGCCGCTCCCCAAAATACAAGCCATCTCCACCATTTTGGCACTTGACCTGCCTGGTTCAGATCAAGCGGTCTCTACAACGCCACTTCAAAAGCTCTGTGTCAACTCTGTAAAGACAGAGCCACCCTCTCGACCATTTCTGCCAAGCGCAATGCACAATACCCAAGCTCTATCCTCCCTCGATGAAGCGGCTTCGGCGGTCTCCTGAAGGTGCACTATTCCCACCCATTGAGCGTCTGTCCCCGAGGAAAGTCAACTTAGTCATCTCAGATATTGGACCTGGCTGGGCTGGGTCGGGAACTGGGTGCCACAGGAAGAATTGGTTGACATTCATGCCCGCATGATAGATATAAGTGGCGTGTGAGGGTCGATCGTGTATCGGTAGCACTGGCTCAATCGCTTTGCGGCGAAGAAACAACCCTGCCTCGCGTCAGAAGAAGAATTGCAGGCTTCTTGATACCTCGACCTTCTCGCGTACTCTTGAGCTTGCTCCATTTGTTGGCCACTAGAAACAACGATATCACCACAGTCAGGAGGCCGAACAAGAGTTGGAAGAAGTCCCCAAGATTCATGTTGATAATTGCTTGTGCACTTGGCATGTGGTCGGTCTCAAAGGTTGGCTCGGCACAGGAAGGACGAGCTATAGAGAGGGTGGCCGCTGCGCCTGTAACCAACGGAGGTTTGCCGTTGTGTTGGATCAAAGTTGTTTTGTGCACGAGGTCTGCCAATGGATGATGTGCTCTGATATAACTATCGAGGTTGAGGATGAGTCCAGCAGAGCCTGCGCTCTTATATCAGTGCAGATCGAGGCAGACACCATGAGACACGCGTGGAAGAAGAAACCACGTTTTTTGTACAGGCAGTGCAAAAGGCTTACATCTTCTTGGCAGAGCCTTGTACAGCTCTCCGGCTTCCAATGAGGCCATGGTCAGCATTGACGATGCACGTGCGCCCGATTGAAACAATTCTACGCTCGGATTTGACGACGACTATCACCATGAACCCGGGATCCAGTACTGATCTGGTCAGCATGGACCGAACGATGGCCTGGTCGTGATCAGAGGCCGCCGTGACAGCGTCGGGCGCGCGTGGACGCGACACTCAACAAGCATCATCGTCAAGATTCGTGCACCGGCCCGACGCATAAATCATTCTCAATCCCTACGGCCAGCAGAACTGCAGATGCTTAAGAAAGCTTGTGCTCGACAACGTGGCGGCGGTATGTCTCTTTCTGTTCACACCTCCGACCCCATAAATGTACGACCGCTTGGCAGCTGATCTCACGTTACACCTCGCGAGTGATTATGCACGCGGCGGGCATGGCACTGCCCTTCAAACGTCGTCCCAGCTTGACACCTGCTGAACCTCCGGGTAAAGACGAATAGGCTAAATCTGGCGATCATGTGAATCAGTAGGAGATGAGAGGCTCGTGGAGAGGGGCATAAGTCGCTGGCTCCCATGCAGGTCTGCCATGGGAAACTCATGTCAGCGCACGTGGCCTGTATGAGAGTCGAAAGCCGATCTCGCGTGGACAATTGAACGACGTTTACGGTCAAGACTGGTATTCCCGACACACTGCGAGAGGACACCCGTAAGTCAAGCGGGAACTATCTGTGGCTCAAAAGGACACTTATCTTGAGAGGCCAAGTATGTGTACGAAGCAGACAGACCATCTAATTCATGGACCTCTTCACGTCTGGAAAATAATTTGGCTCATCTTGAGCTTCCACTCGCACGAACCGGCTGCTCTTGAGTAGGATTTCGCGTCGATGCATCAACAGATCTCCGCACCCAAGGATCTTATTGACTGATCAAAGAAACACACTTGGAATTCTCACCGCATGAAGTCCAATAACTGTCCCCGGCCGAGGGCAGCTTTCGAAATCCCGCGGGCTTAGGTACAGCTTGATATGGGAAGGATGTTAAGCTCTCTACATCAATCCCATGGAGATGAGCCCAGCGACAACCAAAAAATGCCCTACACTGCTGCCGAAACTGAGCGCAGGAGCGTTGCTCGTATCTGTCTCGTTACTCTGCCCGCTGGAATTGGCTGTTACCCTCCCTGTGAGGTCATTGAATGTACAATCCAGCAAGGCAGGCCCCTGGATGAAATCTTCGCCTCCGTCTGGGCCGTTCCACAGGCACTCGTTGAAGATAGCCAGGCGGTCTCCGCGTCGTGTGCCATTGTCGGACGACTGGTTCTCACCGAATGCATTATCGTTGACCACGCACCAGGTATGGCACTGGCCTTGGATCTGGATCTCGCTGCTGAACCCGTAACGTTCACAGCAAACATCCATCCGCGGGTGCCTATACACAAGTTAGGTTCCAGTGATAATCAGCTAATGAACTTTGATCACAGACCCTGAGCCCGCAAGGCAATAGCTCCCACTGGTGCTTGGGGTGCGAGCGCTGGAGATAGCGCAATTGAATGTTGGTGCCGACATTCTTGACTGATTGTGGACCTGGTGCTTGGGAATGGGTCTTGGTCGATGTGCGAATTGGTGAGAGCTATCTTAGTCTACGCCGTCAAGCACAACCTGTTGAAAAAGCGTCGCAGTGAAAGAGGATCTTTCTCTAGGATGCCTTCCGCGGGAGAGATGATGGGAAAGCGCAGGTATCAGCTGGAGATGTTGCCGAAGGATACCTACCTGTAGGCTTGGGTGCGGCGTCACGAGGACAGCGCGCTGCGAGCTCATGGGCAATAACACACGATGTAAGCCAAGCACAAAGCAGTTTTTGACTTCACAGACTTGATGCAATTATGGCAGGAATCGACACCCTACTATAATGGGACTGGGCGTAGGCACTGCAGCTATCGGAAGTGGGAAGCTGGTGAAGGATTTAGCGCGATGAATGCTCCAATCGACTGCGCCAGAGCTGTCTTGGCGTTCAGCTCAGCTCTTTCTCCAATCGGCATCATGTCTGGTCGATCGATACGGTTTTAACAACGAGATAAAACTCCTTCAGCAATGCCATACATGGTTCACGTTGATGGTATGGCAGGAAGCAATGAAAGCTTTCCGAATCTATGTCTATCTGTACCGTAAGGGCCTGGTTCCTATACAACTTTTCCCTGCCTGCATTGTGGAAAAAAATGACAACAGAGTACAGAGATGATCACCGCTTCTCTGAAGAGAGTGACGGAGTCCTGGTGTCGTTGATCAAGAAGAGAAATACACAGAAATCATTCGTGCAATCGTAACTTCCGCTGAGAAGAAGTTTAAGGTTTGGGAGACATGATACTCAGGCCTTCTCCTCATCCGCCGGCATAAGGCGAAGTCTGTGATTGCCCAGCTCCAAGTCTTCATTATTTGATCCATGATCGACCTGCAGCTGTCTCCCAACAGCTGCGTCAAGTCGTCTTACAGAATTACCAATCCACTGTGCTTGCCACTCGAAGAAATAGTTGATGTTGTGGTGGATATGGAAGATATACGTCGCGTTGGTGTGGTGTGTTGGAGGAGGTGGTGGGAGACGGCCACGCCCGATAAAGAATGCTGAGGCGCTCTGTGGTCAGCGATGACTAAGACGGATCACCACTCACGGGCCACGGCGGTACCTTTGATCTTGTCTAACTTCAGAGCGAGCAGTATGATGCCATTGAGAGCTGCGAGCAGGCCCAACAACAGTCCAAAGAGCTCGAAGAAGTCACCGGTTGTCATTGCGGCAGGGTCGTTCCCCGGCGTGACTGTGGCTGGTGCGTAAGACGCGTGGGGCGGATCGGTTAAGTGGGCCGCGCAAGGTGATGCACGAGCATACAGCGAAACAAACGTCAAGTTTGATATTGCGTCTGGAGGTTGAATGATTTTGTCGGGGGTGAAGACTTCCTTGCACGCGGTGGGCAGCCAGAACTTATACAAAAGTCGGTCTTCTGCTGGCGTGGCCTCGCCTTTCGACCTTTCTGCGGCGGCGACGACCTTTCTCTCCGCAGTCAGTGCCAGTCACTACTGCAGGAACAGGAACAGTATCCGCGACTGCGACGCCGCAGCCTGGCACTCCATTGGCTGGACAAAGAGGTGTCCGCGAAAGCAAAGCAACTCCAGTTTCAGCCATCGAACTCAAAAGCACGCAGTTTTCGGTTTTGCTAAATCATAATCCGATCTCACTAAATCAGAATCTCGGATCAAGCCGGCCTTACATAAGGCAGGCAAAATTCCCAAAAGGGGGCACTCTGAATAATTCCCCGGACAAGCGAGGCGAGCTTACGAGCGAAGTGAGTACTCGGAGCTGCGAGCCTGCGAGCAATAGCGACGACGTACGATACCCGAGCGCGTAAGGCATAGGCCCCTAAAAAAGATAGCATTATTTCTCTTAGGCAACGAACGAGCGCAAAGCGCTATAAGGCGCGCGCGAGAGAGGCGGCAGTACACCTCGAGAGGAGAGGGTATCCTTCGAGGGTACGCGATAACTAAAACAGGCAGCAAGCAAGTTATACGCAGTCGGCGTTGGATCCGAGATTCTGATTTAGTGAGGTTGGATTCTGATTTAGCAAAAGCGGAAGTTTTCTGGCGCCCGCATTTGGGACTTCGTTTCTCTCGTGGCAGGCCAACCACACGCCGGCTTTCCATTCCCGCCATCGTCACCTCAGATGTATCATCGTTGACACGGTTTCACGCTGCGCCGCTCTGCTGCACGATCCATAGCTGGTGCAGCACGGTTCATGCGCAGAAGCATGCCCTGAGCCGCGCACCGATCTTGTAAGGCTCCTGAGCTGGGGCGGCCACGAGTCGATGCCAGTGCTGCTGCGCCATGTGTCAATTCTCCGACGCGTGCAAAAAAGGCAATCACAGTCAACGGCCGGACAGTATTCAAAAGTTTGGTACGGAACTGCTCCACTACTCTTGTTGCTGTCGTCGATGGTATAATGGAATTCTTGCCGCCATCCTAGCCACTCCCAGCGTGCTGTAAGCATTGACAAGGTACCAGGCTGGTGTCGCAAAATACTAATACAACCGCTGTTCATCACGGATCGCACTGTATACGCCCTTCTACTCGCAAATCGTGTTCGAAGATCCGACTATTCAAGGACGACACGCATTTTGCGAGAATCCAAACGTCAAACGACATCAGCTGGAAGGCCCTTCGGAGCCAGGTTTTGAGCGATTGAGCATGCCGGAGGTGCAAGCACATAATTAGTGATAGTCTCATCAGTTGACTGCTACGACAGATGCCGCTCAGCCCTGCTTCTTCATCCTCTAAATAGATTCCATGGAAGAGCTTGCGGCCGCCCGTAACACCTACCTTCTTACACTTCAGCATGTCCGACTTCAAGATCACACTGTTTGAAGCTAGGGACCGTGTATCTAGGCATTCAGAAATCAACAACCCGGAGAACTTCAATCGACTGGAAATCGTTCGAAATTATATCTGTTGACCCCATGAATGTCTACGACCATTACGGAAGAGAGATTCTTGCCACGCAAGAGAGAATGGACGGGACGACGGAGTCGGCGGGAATATGTGCGTCCGTTGGGTCAACGGTATTACCATTCTAGCATGCCGGGCTCGATCAAGCAACGCTGCAAGGATCAACGGAGTACGCAGAATATCAGAGCTTACGACGACAGATGTGTGATTGGAGTTCGAGATGGCTCTCAGAACAGATCTCGCATCGCATACTCTGCCCCCGGCTGCATACAATCTCAATTTTACAAACTCTCTTTGAGATCTGAAGCAAATTAGAGTGCGTCGACAATCCACGGACGAAAATCACTTACAGGCCAAGGCTTTGTCCTTTGCGAGCGATTGGAACATTCAGAATTGCCTCGTTGCGATCTGCGTTGGGGCAAAACATCATCGGGACAGCCATATTACAACCCGCCACGTCCAGGCTGGGCAAGACAAGAGGATCAAGACCAGGACGAACTTTCATAGCAGCATTCTCCGAGAATTGAGCTGCTCTCACGTCGAATCCTCCCACATTCATCAACATCCATGCCCCTCATGTACCTTAATGGCTGCTACAAAGAACACTACTGGGCGTTTCCAAAGTTGTGTCAGGTCAGTTGCTGAGTCCCGGCCTACGGCAGTTTTCGAAGTTCCGCGGGCTTAGGTACAGCTTGATATGGTAGGGTCTTATGCTGATCGCATCCTCCAGCATGCTAGTCTTTGGACTACTCGACCATCCTCAAATCTTACTCGAGCGTGTGCCACTTGCACGCATGGGTGCAAACAATAGAGCATCGGGCCAAGCAAGAAAAGCATCGAACCCGACACTCTTCAGCTCTTGGCTTACCTAGTCGTATAGTTCGGGACGCTTACACTTTGCTGGCACTTATTGTGCGTGACGTTACACCGAGACGACGGCTGTATATAGGCGAATGTTCTCTTCCCTCTGCAGCAGGTCCGTCCTGCGTTTGCTTCTACTATTCACAAGACGCTTTGCAAAACAAGAGCTTTGATCGCATCACGAAGACTTGCAGGTCCCTCTCTTCGCAGCGTGGCACGAAATTGGCTAACTTTGTCACCAAAGTCTGAACGCCTGGTCTTCAGCCATGGACTCTCCTACGAGCACAACGCCCACGATGGCTTTCACTACTGTAACAACAGTTTCAACCTCAACGCCACGACCAGAAAATTGTTCTGTGTCCAATATCCGACTACCTCCCACATTTGGCAGTTACTGCCTTGCGGGCAGAGGGTTAGTGGATAGCACTCTATCAAGAAAACTTACCAAGAACTAATTCCATTTCCAGACATCCGCGAATGCCGACCTGCTGCGAAGAATATGGTTTCAGCAATGAGATAGAATTCCTGGAGCAGTGCCATACGTGGTGCATGATAAATGATAATGCATTCTCAAAGGATGAGGCCTCTGATGATGGCACGAGGAGTGGGATACGGTTCAATACTTTTGAAGCCTGCTTGACGAACGGCACAGATGGTCTTGGAGTGTTTATTCAAGCACCTCCATTGTTGGAGTGCATGTTCAACGATCTCTCTGGAAAAGAGTCTGTCACGCCACCTGGATGGGATGACGACACAAGTACTGGGAACAGCGCTGCTGTGGTTGATATTGGTGGTGGCGTAGTGCAATTCCTGGTTGTGGTTGCGTTGATCTTCGCGGGATTGAGGTACCCCTGATCGTGCTAATTGATTGTATCGCAGATTTGAGGAACGAAATGATAGATGGGTATCTGCTGCACTCGCTCGCTCCACCGGATCTCTCATCTGCCTGGTTCAGGTACAGATCGGCAAACTCTTTGACGGCAGGCTCTTGGATGAATGATCGTTGGCTCACTTCCTCTCCATCCACGAAACGACATCACTGATTACCCAGCTCCAAGTCTTGGCCATCTATCTCAAGATCGATTTGCGACGGTCGAAGGACAGCTGCTTTGAATCTTTTTACGAATTTCCTGCGATTTCAGCAAGCTCTGCGAACTTCCTTCCACAAGAGCAACGCGCGAAGTCTATGCCACCTCCAGCCGGATTCGATTGTCTTCCGAAGGTGTTACATGGCGACCCATTGAGTCCCTGTTTTGTAACGATGTCCACTCAGTAAGGCCAAATCTTGTTGTTGGCTGCGCCGGACTAGATCCCGAATGCCACAGAAAGAATTGATTGATATTCGTGCCGGCGTAGTAAACGTATGTGGCGTTTGAGCCTCGATCGTATGTCGGTAACAACGGTGGAGTCGCTTTAAGTCGAACTAGCAGCCCTGCTTCCAAATCAGAACGAGCAAATCTCTCGACGACACAAATCTCCTTCGTACCTTTAAGCTTATCCCATTTGACGACCAATAGGAACCCAGATAGCAAAACAGTTAAGAGCCCAAAGAAGAGTTGAAAGAAGTCCCCTAGCTTCATCGGTATAGATTGAATGTGTTGCGTTGTGCTGGGAGTAAACGTGAGCCGTTCATCAGACGCAACGAGAGAAGATCTTGTGGTGATCAATAGTGGATGTATCAAATATGATCCAGATAAAATAAGACCTGTCGAGAGCAGCCATTGTGTGGCTAGTTCCCTACTTATATGAGAGAATAGATGCTGTATTTGGAGCTCAGCAATAACAACCTTCAGCGGTTGACCTCAGCCCGTCACAGTTCGGGCCCTGTGCCGAACACAGGCAACGTGGCTCAGCCCAGCAGCGGCCAAGACCATGATGCTGCAGAGTCAAGTGGAATGCGAAAGCTCGGCAGTGACAAGCCTCCCAGCAAGGAGCGTCAGATCGAAACAGTTCAGGTCCCATGGGCTGAAGAAACGACGAAACTCAGCCCAGCGGCGGCGGCTAAGATAATGCCAAGTAGATCTCGGCGCTAAAAAGCGGGCTCGGCGCACCGCACTTGCAGCAACCCTCATCGGGCAGATCGTCTGACGCCTTAATATTGAGCGTACGGCCTCAACAAGCTGTCTCCTTCTAACACATTGTCGCGATTGCGACTGCTGCAGGTGGCTGCTGGGCAGGTGCACGTGATCGACTGCCGCGCTCTGTCAACGCCTGCGGGCTGTTCCGACTCATCGAATTCCGATCAAAAGCCGCCTGAAGCCACGTCAAACACTACCTACACCCCACAGGATCGAAGGAGCGCGCTGATAAAGAGGCAGGCCCCAGGCGCTCCTGCAGTCTCTCCCCCGGTTCTCGAAAGAAAAAGGCCACGAGGACTGTGATTTACGCCACGAAGATCCGCTTCAGCGAATCTGCGCATGCATCATGAGATCTTCTCCCTACCCGGCCTTCTGGATCTTTTGAAGTCGGGAACCTAGGTTCTGACCGGGACGATCTGCCTACGGGGCTCAGTACATATGGACGGCCAACCTTCGATCACCACCGCTATGGGGACATGTTGCTGTTTTCCGCGTATCCCGTGGCAAGAATTAAATCCCTTCACAGGCATCCACGAATTAAGCCCTGCTGCGAAAGGTACGTTTTCAGCGACAATACGAAAATCAAGGACCAATATCACACGTAGCGCATGATGAGTGATGATGCGTTCGCGAACGTTAAGGCCTTGGACAACGGCACAAAGCGCAGAGAACGCATGCAAATTTTCGAGATTGCTTGTACTACGGGCCAGACGGAGGAGGAAATCTTGTCCAAGGCCCTCCCGTTGCTGGATCGCATGTCCAATAATCTTTCTGGCAGCCACTCTGCAACGCCGCTTGGACTTCGAGTAATAGCAGAAATTACGCGAGCTCGGACTTTCCAGTATTCCGAGGTGATGGTAAAGCCGTCCAATGCCTGGGTAGCGGTCTGAGGCTATAGTATACCAGCGCGCGGCAACGCCTCCCCAGGTAGCATGGGCTTCCTTTTCCCCTTCTACGGCTATACGGTAGCGATCCAGATCTCCTAAGCACTCGATCCACGTATCGGTAAAGCTGGCCACTGTCTCAAATAGTAGCGCCATCATTTGGTAAGCGGAATAAATGAAAGCATGCATGTAATCCTGAGATTGAGGACGGCGGTGATAGAGAACTTCGAGGAAGGCGTGGATACCATGTTTCATAACGAGACTAGTAGTGGGAGCAGCGCCGCTGCGGGATCGAGGTGAAAAAAAAACGAAGATGCTACTGGTTGATGGTGCGGCAGATATGGAGAACGAATTGATACGTCTCTGTCGTACACGCCGGTTACATTGTGTATCCTTCTGCCCGGTTCAGATGAATGTCGACAAGCTCCTCGATGGCTGGGTCCTGGCAACAAATAACTGACGCTACGAATCCTTAATCATCTTCCTCTTCCTCCATAAGACGAAGTCCCTGACTACCCATTTCCAAGTCCTGGCCATCTGTCTCATCATCGATTTGCGACTGTTGGAACACTGCTGCTTCGAATCTTCTCATCGAAATGCCGATCCACTGTGCTTGCCCAGCGAAGAATTGATTGATATTGTTGCGGACATGGAAGATATACGTTGCGTTTGGCGTGGCGTAGTGTATTGGTAGAAGAGGCCGAAGGGTGTCACGGCTAGGGAACAGTGCTGCATTGTGGTTAGCGACAACCAAGACCTATCGTCCATGTCGACCATGCCTTTGATCTTACTCCATTTCAAGACGAGCAACACGAGCGATATCAAGACCGTGAGCAGGCCGAACAACAGTTGGAAGAAGTCTCCAGTGTCCATTGTGGTAAAAGCTGCGTCCTTTCCGCGTTGGTGTACTTGGAGTTGTGCAGGATGATGGGACGGGCTTGGTTCTGGGCCACCCAAGCTACATCCGCCGCACAGGATGGTGATGAACAAGTCTGTGATGAAGAACAAGCCAGTTGTGGAGCGCCTCAGCCTGCTAAAGTTGTTTTGAGGAGCACGAATCTGAGTGCAATCAACAGCTCATTATATAGAATATATCTTTGCGGCATGAGCCCAAGCATGTTTGTGGCTGACCGATGCGGGCTCGGCGGGTTCGAATTGGGGCTGCGAAAGTCTAAGCCTCTGTTCATTCTATTGGACCTGACGAGGCAGCTTGAGCTCCGCGCACACGGCCATTCGTCCGGCTGTAGCCGCAAATGTGGTTGCCGTTGTCAGGCTTGTCAGGATCTTTTTCAGCACAGTCAGGAGGCGCTCATGCGATCATACGCCCGCACCCCGCGTCGATTCTGCCCTCCGCCCACATTCTGAGCAGTACCTTGCTCTTGCCTCCGGAGAATTGGTGCCTGAGGTGTGGTCTCTTATAGCGTAAAGTCGTGCCCTGAAGCCCTCTTTGCGACCTACGCTTCCGCTCCGATTAATGTATTTTGTCAATTCTCGAAACCTCTACAACGCCAGACGCAGGAGCGTCGCAGCTTCTGTATACTCCGTCGAAAACGAGGTTCGTGATGCCTGCGGTATAGCTTGCCCGCCTCGGCGTTCACTGGAGACACCGCACCTGCACTGATAACGCAACACTACGTGCGTAGCAAAAGTTCAACAATGTCTTCCAACCACGCCTCTTTTCTATATTGCTGCCAGGGTTTGTGGCTGAATCACCCTGAGGAGTAATGTAGTAATGCCGATTAACAGCCTCATCATGCCGCCTGATTCTATACCGTTCTCAGATCAGGCCAGTGGCACAACTACCTGCTCTTCTGTCACTCGCCGGCGACTGTGATGCCAGCTTGGAGACATGGGCGCGTGACGCCTCTGCATTCAGGTGGCGTGGTGTTGAGTCAAAGTCCACGGTACTGTCGATTCAAATGATAGCCACGGTTGCGTGGCAGGCATTTCACTGTTACGTTCATAATCCTATGTAGGACTTATCTATGTTGAAAGCTGGCTAGCACTACGATTGCACCTCGCAAGGAGTACCACGCCATGAACTGAGGTAGACCAGACAGATCAGCCCAGATGTGATGCCACGCCGTGGTGAAGCACATGAGGTGTCCAAACCCTACAGTACATATTGCCAGCACCTATTCCCTGGGTTATCTGTTATTGCGAAGGTCTTGCATTCTGGTTGCACCTTCAGCACTTACGGATTTGTTGAGGATCTGATTCCGGCTTGAATACACTCTTGGTGGTGACGCAAACAAATGGCTGACCGCTTTTGTGTTGAATGCGGCGTTCGCGGGAGTATTGATCTTTGCGGGATTGAGGCAAAGAAATGATGATGCTACGAATTGATTGTATCGCGATTCAAAGAAGGGATCGATAGGTATCTACTGTACGCGCTGGCGTCACCGTGTCTCCTCTGCCTGGGTCAGATGAACTTCCTCGATGACAACTACTCCAACGTTCAGCTCTCCTGCACGACTGATGAAGCCTGATATCGTGCGAGAGCGGTTGGTGAATCACCCACATGCCGCCACGACGATCTGCTGAACGGGAGCACAAGACCTCGAGCATCATATCTCAAACCTCTTCCGCCTCCCTTTCTTCCTCCTCCGCCGGCATAAGACGAAGTCTCTGATCTCCTAACGCCAAGTCTTGACCGATCGCGTCTTGGCCACTGTCCAGCTGCCTTCTGACGTCCGCGTCAAATCTCCTCATCCAAGCGCCAATCCACCTTGCTTGCCACAAGAAGAACTGATTAATGCTATTATCGGCGTGCATAGGGTGTGTTGCGACAGGGAAGGTGTATTGGGTCGGTGGCAGTGGTCGCAGGCGATCGCGGCTGGGAAAGAGTGCTGTGGTGGGTAAGGGTCAGTGATGACTAAGCCGAATCATCACAGGCACTTGCAGCTGTACCTTTAATCTTACTCCATTTCAGAACGAGTAGGGTGAGAGATATGAGCACCGTAAGCAGACCGAAAAGTAATTGGAAGAAGTCTCCAAGGTCCATTTGGATATGTCTAACTTGTTTGCGTCGTCCCAATATTGTGTGCAACGTAGCTGCAGAAGTAAGTTGAAGTAGATTGAAGGCTCTCGATAGAAGTATAAGGTTACAGGTCGATCAAGCTGACGAAGGACCATGTAACGTCAGACAGATAGGAGTCTAAGGAATTGTTCTCGAGCTCGAGAACTGTTCTTGAGCTCAGGACAAGAGCAGAAACAGGCGGTCTTATACATTCGAATTGAACAGAGCATCACCGCGCGCGGCTGCAAATGCACAGCGGCGCCGGAATCTGCAGGAAGAACGGGACCCACACGCTACCGGCAAGGAGCGACCGAATCGCAGGTGTGGCTCAGCCACACTTGCAAAGCCGAGACCCTAGGAGATGCCAGAGAACATCGCTCTTTCTTCTCATCTCTCGAAATTATCACGCACGCGGGCCATTTCTCGATTACAAGGGTTCCGATCTTGCGCATGTATTCTGCCTTGACCAACGTCGCCGCCGCGACGCAGTCGGTCTTGTGAGGGGCGGGCGACTCTGCCTCTGCCTGTAAGCATGGCTCGGCCACGTTGCCTTCGCGCCCGCTCCCCAACGAGAGCTGCCGAACGGGGCCCAACTGCATCATTTTGTGCCCGAAAATGCACGTTTGTGCAATTGCTGTCAGTACCGCATTGCACGATCCTCCGTTAACAGAGTTTCCTCAAGCTCACATAGTCCAGCCCTGGCCTGTAACGAATGGAAGCGGTATCTATACATCGAATGCCAAGCGATCGCGCCTCTGGGTTCGAGTGTTGGCGCGGCTATGAGTGCATAGAATACCGTTGCGTCGCTGGTCCATTGCGATGATGCCAATGCTCTGCTTCGTGCGTCAAGCATGAGCGCTCCAGCTCCAAGACTCGCTCACTCCTGGTATATTCCACATGATCGATGCGAGTCCTGCCCAAGATGTCGGTTGTCGATGGGACCACAAAAGCGATCGCGGTAACGCAACGATCAACATCTCTCGCATCCCGCCCAGATGATAAATCAGTCCTCATACTAAACTGCTGATCTGCACAGCCCTGAGAGAAGGTGCAGTCTGACCACCGACTCATAACTTCCTGCAGCTAGCAAGCCCCATGGCCTACTACTCTGCACATAGCAGAGCTCTATTGGCAGCACAAGCCCTATGCAGCTATTTCACAGGTCGAATGCTGCAGCAGTTTGACTTCAGCAGTCCGTCCTCGTCTTCTGTCAAAACTTGCCCATCGGGCTCACGGCTAATCCCGACAGCGCTGCTCCCCGATCTCAGCATCATCTCTGGGGATATGACTATCGATCATATAGCAATGTGGAAAGTTCTTGATTCGCTGTGGATATATTCAAGGTGATTGGGTATGTTTTCCCTGCAGGCATTGTCACCCGTTCGGACCAATACACAGTATTGACCGGCAGCAGACTGATTCGATGTACATTGAGCGTATGCTGGGAAGTGTGAAGTCCACCATTGTGCCTCTGACGACCGCACTTGTGTAAGTCTGTCATCCCGACGAAAATCCTAACCGACCCGCGACGCTCTTCAGTCCTATAGCTCCTCAATCAAATTCGCCCTTGACCGTTCTTGAAAAGGACGCGCGACGGCTTGTAGAGGGATCGCTTGGGAACGATTCATCATGTGCGGTGGGCCACCATCTACATGCCAAAGGAAATATTGATTCAGATGAGTGCCGGCATGATTGATATAAAACGTGTTATTGGAGGTGCCGTGATGTGTTGGCAACACAGGCTCGGTCTGGCTAGTCCGATGGCAAAGAGCTGTGCTTGATTAGATATGCTAAGGTCAAGATTCGACAACGTGTACGCGCCTTTGAGCTTGTCCCGCTTGAGATAGACCAGCAACAAAGAGATTAGCACCGTGAGGAGGCCGAGCACCAGTTGAGACAGGTCAATGGCCATTTGCCGTGATCTTGAAGTCGACTGCGATAAGTCTGTGCGATTGGATAATGCAACGGCAACGATGCAACAGGTCTGAACAACGTTGAATGGGTTGTCGATCAATGCATTTCAGACAATGCGCAACTGAGTGAAGAGAACTTTCTGGCATTCGAAAGCCGCTTGAGGATTTAAGTCGTAGCAATGCCTCCAGTCTTTAGCGTGTAATCAGGTGACTTGCTGTTGAACCCGGCCCGTGAAGGGCAGGTTCCTCACCGATTGGACCATGAAGCGATTCGTGCGAGCACTCCACAAATCCGAAGCTGTAGCCTGTCGCCACTCGCCTGCACCAAATATGACGGAGCTCGACAGGCGAGCAAGCTGACTGGCAACAGCTGAAACTGCAGCAGTACATATGTGGCGATGTCGTGGCGTCCACTATACCAAAAGATCCATCTGCCACGCCGTTGTCGTCACGTCCGATATTCCCGCTCGCATGTTATTAGAACTCGTGTCTTCTTTTTCCGTGAGAGCGTCGACTCTGTGATCAATGCGTCCGGATAACGAAGTACATATGCGGACAATTCTCCTACCAGCGATGGTTGGCAGCAGTCAACGTCGGCTGAAGTTGCATGCAATTTTGGCAGAGCAGATGAAGCTGAACACACTGATGTGTATCTTGTAGCCGAAAGTGCAGGCTCTTCTTCCAAAATTGCGGCATTGAAATGACCAGCGAAGTACCTCGCATGATCAATCACGCGCCTAATCGCCTACAGCGAGACCAGTCTTGGGCCGCGATGCAATCTTGACAGCACGGCGACTTAGCGAGTTCATATGCGTGTGATATTGTGCCCTGAATTCTTCAGGGACGTACGCTTAGGCTTTCCTCAACGCGTTCAATCCATTTCTGATTTCGTACGGCTGCAAGAAGCAGCAAAGCTCTCGCTCTTCGCTCGGCAAAGTGTGGTCATTCAGGCGAAATCAAACAGCATGGTCTCGAAGCCCGAGAATTTCCATTCTCAGTCGTGTTGCCCGCAGCAGTTGATTGACGGAAGTGGATTCGAAGTCCAAGTGGCACTTCTTTGGTCCCGAAGCTGGGAGAATTACGACATATTGGAGTAGGCTCGCTGCACTGTGGAAATCTCCGGTGATGCCCTTGAACGTATTGAGACCGTGACCGTGGAGGTGTCGGAATAGATTCAGCGCCGTGGGTGCACATACAGCAAGGAGGCGTGAAGCCGCTGTGCAATGGGTTCGAAACGAGTAGTCGGGAAAGCACTCGGGTGCCAGTATGCGGAAAACCGTAGGACATCGTCCATCTGCAGCTTCGTCTTTGTTACATTCCTTGATTTCGAACGGTCACCTGTTTCGAATGGTTTCTATCTTGATCGCACGCTGAGCATCTGTCTGTTCTAGGAGTAAACGATGGCGATCCGTAGCTCCCAAGCCAGGCACCTCAAATAAGCGAGTAAGAGCTGTCCGGTTCAACGTGTCTTTTTTTGCTACCTTGCGTGCAGCAAAATAAGTAGGTAGTCTATTACGACCGATTGTGAGGATCAGCCGAGCATCCTGCTTCCTTCCCGAATCATCCAGTGCTTGAGCAGTGCGCATTATGGCTGCCTTAATCGACAAATTGAAAGAATTGTCTCTTGTTTGGAAAAAGTCTTTCCGATTGGCATCGAGATGCAAGAACAACTCCAGAGCGGCTTCCGGTTGAGGCCCTGTAGGGTGATTGAGCAACAACCTTGCTTTTGCCCATGAACGCGCCAGGCTTCCGCGAAGAGTCCACAATGCCGATCGCGACATGAACTTTTCGAGCTCCGTCACCTAAACCTTGCTCGTGTCGAAGCCTGTGAGGTACGAGGTCAACTGGTCCGCGGCGCCAAGAAAGGGAACGCGCATCGTTTCGGTCGCCTTTCCAACAACATAATTAAAGAATTTCAAAGCATCGCTGGTACCTACTCTGAAGTCCTTGGCCCAGTACACAATCGATTGGAGAGCCGCACGGAAAATTCTTGTTCGCTATCGATTTTGTTCCCTCGAATCCCATACGTCCGCGTACTTTGGGGTGTAGTTCACTGTGAGCCAGTGGTATAGGACCGTGTACGTATCATCTTGAGCCACTAGACAGTGTGCTAGAAGCTCAGGCCAATCAGGGTCTAGCGCAATGTCTACTGTTTCGAAAGCATGGTCGAGGAACCAAAGCAGCGTTCGAGACTACCCAGGCACGAACGTCAATACAAAACGCTCTCATATATTTCGGGGACATTTAGCCTTACGCCGATTTTAGTAGATTTGTACAGTTCTCGTGCTTGTGTGCCATTGCCATAGTCCCGATGTGCCCGCGCAACGAACGTCTGTAGACATAGCTTTGCAAGTTTTAAATCGACTCTAGTGTTATCGAAAATTCTCAGAGGGTCCTGAGCCAGCTCGGTAGGAAGTGATTTCGGGTGGGGATCGAGGGATACGATCCATGGCGACGGGATGGGTGGCTTGGGGGGTTTCCTATACTGCAGGAAATACTCGTAGAAATCGTATCTTCGTCCATCGCGACCAATGACATAGGGATCGGTCGTAGTCACATGTGCGTCTTTGCTCTCGGATCGCGTTCGCCGTTCTGGCGAGGTATGCGCTGTTCGCAATGAGTTACCTTCCGCGATGTCTCTCCACGGCGTGTGCTCGCCCAGGCCTGGCACGCGACGAAACGATGCGACCGATCGCGACGTCACCTTGAGCTTCAAGCTCAAGCCGTAGTGCTTGACATCGCAGCAGGGTCTTGCCGTTCTGAAAAGTCGTGCTGTTGTCGACATAACGAAACGAATGTGGTGTGGCGTCTTGGAGAGAAGGAAGTCAAAGCGTCGGCAAAACAATTCTCCGAACTTTCCGATCCCATCATCACGCCAAGACAACATCAAGGCCCCATGGCCCCAAACGTTACACAAAGTGGATCACACACAGGCAGCATTCATTCATCATCTATCTATCACGTCCCTCCCCTTCTAAATCTTCGGCATCTTCCTATCAACCCCCAACCCCTCCACCTCCTTATTCTTATAATAATGCGGCGCAACCTCCATCAACCACTCGGGCTGCAACGGCATAACACTCCTCATAAACTCCTTACTCGTCAAAACCAACTCATAAAAGATCACCCACTTCGGCCTAACATCCATCAATACCGAAGAAGGATGAATATGCACCGTCATATTGTTCTTCACAGTTCGATAACTATCGCCCGAACGCTGTAATCTCGCCGCATTGGGGAAGAAACCAGCTGTGATGGCGCGTTGGATGGGTTGGAGGCTGGAGCTGCCGCAGGAGGAGACTGTGACTTCGACGCGGTCGCAGAGTTTGGCGAGTTGGTCGCGGACGTCCCGGGCGCGGGTCAAGCTGCGTTGTTGGAGGAAGTTTTCTTTGGCCCAGACGTAGCTGAAGTCGGCGTCGACCCATTGGTTCCAGATGTTGAGGTAAGTCAAGTGGTCGCCACCTTCTTTGACTGTGAAGCGAGCACGAGCAGCATCGGCTTGGAGTTTCTTGTCTTTGGGTCGGTAGAACAGTGCTGCAGCTTCACCAAGCATGGCGATGATGGAGAGGACTTCGTCAACACAGCCTTCTTTGTCGGCTTGCAGGACTGCCTTAGCCAGCATAGGGTCAGTAGGAAATTCGGCCATTTGACGACCGACTTTGGTGAGTTCGCCTTTGTCGTTAAGGGCACCGAGGGCGTAGAGTTGTTCGAGCGAGCGGATCAGCATGTCTGGTGAAGGTGGGTCCATGAAGTCGAAGTTGATGAGATCGTTGATGCCGAGGGATTTGAGCAGCAGAACAATGGAGTTGAGATTGGTTCGTTGAATTTCAGGAGTGGTAGACTCGGGAAGGTCGTTGTAGTATGCCCATTTCGTGTACAAGCGGAAGCATTTGCCCGGCTGGTTTCGTCCTGCTCTGCCAGCACGCTGGTTTGCCGAAGCACGAGAGATAGGCACTGACACGAGCGACTCCATATTCGTTGCTGGAGTATACCGATTCTCTTTGACGTAGCCAGGATCGATAACATAGACGATACCATCAATAGTCAGAGAAGTCTCGGCAATGTTGGTGGCAAGCACGACCTTGCGACATTTCGGAGGTGTTGGGTCGAAAATCTTTTGCTGAAGATCTGTTGGCAAATTGGCATAGATGGGACAAATGAGCAGTTCCGGCGCTGCTTTCCCCAGCTTTCGTGCTGTTTCTTGAAGAGATTGCTCAGCTTGCTCGATCTCATCCTGACCAGTCAAGAAGACCAGAATATCGCCAGGCATGGGCTGCGAAAGGTGAATCTGAAAGACAGTCGTTATGGCGGCAGAAAGGTAGTTGGCCTCCGGCTGCAGTGAGTAATTCATCTCGACGTCGTAGGTACGTCCAGGAATGTTGAGAATTGGCGCATCGTCGAAGAATTCGCTAAATTTCTGCGCATCAAGTGTTGCCGACGAGATCAGCAGTTTGAGATCTGGTCGGCCTCTTGCGATATCCTTCACCAGTCCGAACAGGATATCAGTATGTAGCGTTCTCTCGTGGGCCTCGTCGATCATCAAAGCACTGTACCCGCCAAGATCCGGCTCTGTCAAGAACTCTCGCAGTAACATACCATCGGTCATGTACTTGAGTGCTGTCTTGTCTGATGTGTTGTCTTCGAATCGAATGGCATATCCGACCTCGTTTCCGAGCTTGACGCCAACCTCTTCTGCCACACGTGCGGCAACACTCATGGCTGCAACACGACGCGGCTGGGTGCAACCCACTTTCATGCCATTCTTGCAGTAGCCGTCTTCGTATAGAAACTGCGGAAGTTGTGTAGTTTTGCCACTACCGGTTTCTCCAACAATAATGAGGATCTGGTACTCTCGCACAGCATCGAGGAACTGCTGTCGGTACTGATAGACAGGCAGCGTCTTCCGCTTCTCCTCCATGGTCTTGGCCTTCCTCTCTGCTGCCAGCATTTGTTGCGCAAGAAGCTGCTCTTGCGGCGACTTCATGCTGCTCATGCCGCCTTTGAGTACGGCATCTGTCACCCATCGGAGCTGCTGTTCTTCGTCGAACACATACTCATAGTCTCCAACCTCTGGTTGATCGGCGACCACAATTTGTGCTTTCGTCTTTGCCAGCTGTTCCCGTTCCCATTCTTCGTGTTCCGTGACATACTTCTCGCGGCCTTGATCGTCCCGTTCGACATACCGGCTGTACAATGCCTGTTCTTTCCGTTTCGTATCGAGTTTACCTTTCTCCGTAATATAGTCGTCCGGCATAGCATAGCCATCGATATGGTCATCGATGCCCTCTCGCTCTTCGGCCAGCCGCAGAGCTTCTCGATTCCGAGCGAATTCATCCTTTTCTGCCTGTGTCAAATCAGGATTGTTCCGCTCTTCCTCTTCTTCATCGGCGACCTGTCTCCGCAGCAAGGCCAGTTCCTGGGTCGAACGCTTCTTGAGATAATCTTGACGCGACCGTAACCTCAACGCCTTCATTTCTGCCTCTGACAGCTTCCCCGCCTGCGCTCGTCTTTCTGCGTCCGCAGCATCTCGTTTCGATGACCGGTCTTCTGTCAACTTCTTCGTACTATCCTTCTCCTTCTTCTTCAGCCTCTCCTCAAACTCTTTGCGCTCTCTGCGGTCACGCTCCTCTTCGTCTTCCTCGGGCTCCTCTTTGGCGGGACTTCGGTCGCGAGGTGACGCTGAGCCGTCGTCGAACCGAGTTCGCTTTGCAGGTGGCGAGGGAAAATCCTCTTCTTCCTCTTCCTCATCACCCCATCGATCATCAAAATCTCCATCTCGCCGCCGCAGCTTCTTGCTGTGCCGATCTCTGCTTCGCGAACGCCTTCGTTCTCTGTCTGATCGTTGCCTCGATTTTCGCTCTCCATTCTCCTCCCTCTTGCGCTCTGATTTGGGAGGCAGCGGAGCTTCCTCTTCGACCTCCATTTCAACCAAAGTATACTTTTTCTTCGCTTCCTTGGGTTTTTCCCGTTTCTGCGCAGAAGCCCCATTCGAGGCCGGCTTTGCGACTTGAGCATACAGACCGTCGGTGAAGCGGCGCAAGTCATCATCACCCGAATCTAGCATGGTCGACAGCTTGTCCAGAAGCTGTGCAGGCGACTTTGCGCGTTTGGCCTCGGAAACGACAAAATCTACAATCATGTCCTCGCTCGCTCCGACCAGCTTGAGCAAGTGGTCGGAGACATATCTGCGGAGGTCCATGGCGGGCGAGTTGGCGTGCAGTGCTGGACTGCGTGAATGTCAATGTTTCTCGCGAGTGTCGAGCTGCATGGACGTCGGTTCAGAGAATGCGCCAAGATTGCGGCCGCCTGAGTCAGGTGGAGATGCGGTCGTGTCGACTTGCCCGTGGCACTCCCGCAAGTTTGATCACCTCCACCTGCGGCATCTCTGACACACTCCCGAGTGATGAGAAATGCAGGACTGCGAGCAGATGCCATGCGCTGGCTGCTGGAGTCGTTCGCAGGGATGGAGCGCCGTCGAAGGAATGAAGTTGGCAGACAATGTGCAACACTTCCAGCAACGGCACGTGCTGTCGACCGGGATGAGCGAGTGTTTGTGTGGAGAGGGCGCTTTAGTCGCGACGGGCGGTGGTCGCAATCTCTCCCAGTGCATGCCCCATCGTCTCGTCTCCTTTTCAGCAGCTTATCGATTGTCCGACGCTGTATTTACCACTTGCTGCTCTTCCTCGCCGCTCCTTCGATCGCCGTTGGGGACGTCCATAGTGCCAACGTGCTGCAATAACGAGCACTGCCCGCCTGCGTGACGCCTATTCTTAGAGTTGGATGGATGCTTAAGCTGGCCAACGAGGTCATCATCAAAACTTAGTTCGCCCGCGCCGACCGCCAATCCATCGCCGCTGCTGCTTTCACGCCGCCAACCCCAACAACGCCCGCCTGTGCGCCAACCATGTCCAGCGGCACGCCCACCACCAAGAAACCACCCATCCCCGCTGCTGCCCGCCGCACGCCCGCCGCTGCCACCAACAATTCGGCTGCCGCAGCCGGCTCCAGCGCTGGTCGAGACTCGCCCTCCAAAATGTCGTCCGGCGCGACCAACAGTGCGGCTGGTGCGGGCGCAACGGCCTCCCTCAATCGCACGCGTTCAACACGAAACGGCGCCCCCATGTCTGCGAGAGCAGCGGTGAGAGGCAAATCAGCCACCGACAACGCTGCCGACGAAGATGCTAAAGCAGAACTCCTCGCCAAAATGGAGGACCTGCAACAGAAACTCCAAGAAGCCGAGCGCGCCTGCGAAGAGTCACACAAACAGGCTGCAGTACTCCAGGTGAAACTTGACGAGGCTCACAAGGAGCAAGGCATGCTGGAGGAGACCGTCCACGAGCACACCGAGCGCATCAACGACCTCGAGAACGAGAAGAAGGAGAGCTTACGAGCACGACGAGAGATTGAACAGATCTACGAAAGCGAAAAGGAGGCCGCGATGAAGGAGAAGGAGGAGGCTCTGAAGCGGGAAGAGGAGATGCAGACCGCCCTCCAGCGTATGAAGGAGACCCTTGCTCAGCGGGAAATGCGTGCCGGTCTGGATGACGACCGGAGGCCCGTCCTCTCTAGGCACTCAAGCAATGCGCGAAGTGCAAATGGCTCGCCGGGCCCAGATGGCTCCGATCGCCAATTTGCTCCTCCCTCAGTCTCGCGGAGCGACTCCATGTCTCGAATGAATTCCAAGCTGGTCAACCAGAAAGACAAGATCATTGAAGGTTTACGTCTCGAGCTCGCCGAGGCACAGATCAAACTCGTCGAGGTGGAGAACATGGGCGGTGGCCGCATGCAGGAGATTCAGAAGCAGCTGTACGACGTCAAAATGAACAACGCCCGTCTCATGGAAGAGAACGAGTCCTTCCAGCTCCTGCTCAGCGAGAAGACACTGCAAGGCGACTTCATGCGAGGACCCACACATAGCGAGTCCCGTCCACCTTCCAGACACGCTGAAGGCACAAGCGGCACGACTCTCGCAGACGAACTCGACTCTCACGCCGACGAAAGCGAGATTGAAGGAGACACGCGACGCCTGCAAGCCGAGATCAATGGCCTCAAGGACGCGAACAAGGCTTTGACGTTGTATATTAATAATATCATCTCCCGCCTGCTGCAACATGATCAATTCGAAGCGATCCTCGATAAGACGCCGGATCTCATGGGAGGCTCTGACGCCGCCCGGAGGCGAAGAGCAGCAAACACCGATAAAGACCTGCCACCACCACCAGGAGGAGAGAACGAGCAGCCTAGTCTTTTGCAAAGAGCGAAGAGCGTAATGGGCGGCTCCGCTAAACCTCGACCGCGACCACTATCACAAACGCTCACCCCATCTGAAATGAGCGAGCCTGTAGCGAAGGGACCAGCTCTGCACGAAGATCCTACGACAGCTCCAAGTGTCCCAATAGCACGAGCTAGGTCGACCAGAGCGCCCAGTGGACACCGCCGGGCCAACTCCGAGTGGCCTGCTGCAAGTGTGGTGACGAACATGTATCGCGGACCTTCACCAAATTCGGGTCCTCTGAGCCCAGGTCTCACATCTCCGATCAACCGCAACTCATTCTTCGGACGTGCTCCATCATCAGGATCACAAGTCCCAACCATTTCTGAAAATCATGGTGACAAGGACAACGCGAGAGACAGCAAGATGGGCAGCAATGCCAGCAACCGCAACAGTGTCATCTCTAACCCTGGCAACATTGGCATCGATGATGACAATGTGCTCAATATCAACAACGAAAGGTCCAACCCTTCATCACACCCATCGTCACCGCCGCGCAGTACTACCAGCTCAGGCGACAGGGATAAACCCAGTGGTGCCATCATGATGGGCTCCAAGCCTCGTCCTCTCCGGCTGGTCCAGGAAGCTGCCGACGAAGACGCGGCGAAGAAGCAAGCCAATCGTGGAAGCTGGTTCGGCTGGATGAACAAGGGAGGCGCTGCACCACCTGCCACGAACAATCGCGACTCTGTGCACTCCCCGCCATTGGGTAGTGCTGGTGGCGTTGGACAAGGTCTGACCGAGAAGCTCGGGGGTGTCTTTGGCCAACGCAAGAGCGAGAGCGAAGCATCCGGCAGCCAGGCGCAATAGAATTCGCCATCTTTGCGGGAGAGAAACGCCGATGAGTATTTTCATCTGCGCGAGGAGTGGAATATCAGAGATCGAACTGACTCTGCCACCGGATCTCCTGGGAGAGGCCATGGAAGGCGGACGAGGGAGAACATTCGGCCTGCACTCAACGCTCCTGCTCCTACTCTCTCGCTCAGCCGAGTCGCCGCTACAACGGGTAAAGAGAATATCCGGCCTCAACACGTGTCTTTAGCATCGGTCCCGCCGACTGCATCTCTCCCACCACCTCCCACGCCTGCTTTGGTCGCTAGCAACCCGCTAGTGTCGAGACGAAGTCTGAGATGGAGCGACCCCAACGCTTAGGAGAGATGGCTTGCTCCGCACATTTGATCGTTGGCTGAGCATTGTTGGAATCCCGACAGCTTCTACCTTGGCATGTTGAGACAAGAATGAAGGAAGAAACGAAACTTGCATGGCAAAGAGCATATATTTTATCCTTTTGTTTGTTCCTGGCGTGTTATGGGGTGGATGGGCAATCTTCATATACCCTCTTTTGTACTTACAATGATAGAAACCAGTGCGGGAGAAGGTGTTGGTGGCGAAGCATATAGCATGGAAGAGGAGGAAATGGGTGCATTCTCGGCTTTCGAGCTTGAGTGGTCTCTGGGGACGCGGGGCATGAACATCGACTGCTACGTAGCCTCGATAGTAGGCGGCCATGGCCACCGACACCAGTAGGGTAGATAGAACACTTTTCCTGAAACCAGGAACAGTGGAATGACAATGAAGGAAATTCAAAGAGTAATAGGTAGGATGTCAACTCCACCACTACTCGTAAGTCATCATGCATACCATAAGTACATTTATTGGACTGAATTCTCTATCAGTGCTGCTTCATCTCAGCGAGGAACGTATTGCTACCAGGTTCCTGCCTGTTTGTAATTCTCGCCCTCGCAAGCCTCTATGCCCGTCTACCATCAACGCCAAAAGACTTTCTCCCTCGCTAATGCCACAAAATCCGTGCAGCGCACACAAGTGCTGATGATCCAAGATCATTTTCGTTCCGTCGCTTTCGTGATAGCGCACTATTCAGGACTCTTCGGCTTGACCCTCAACACCAGACCCTCGTCATCTTCATCCTCATACTCATCCCTATGCAGCAGAAAAAGAACGCAACAGGTCAGTCATCGTTAGGCCAACAGGACACTCGGAAGAATCAAGAATGGGAAGGGCCGGCACACTAGAATTGGATGAGATAGGTGGGGATGGGGTTGGAAGATTCTTACTTAGTCTCCTTATCGGTCGCGTTCACAGTCTGGCTCTCACCAGGCGAGTCCGCAATCGCAGGCTGACTAGAATCATCCTTCTTGGCTCCGTCCGGGAGGTCGTGGTCGTTGGCCGTTCCTGCAGGATCCAGAGTACTAGTGCGGCGAACCCGGAGCTTCTTCTCAGCCTGCTCCGAAATGCGAGTGAGTTCTGTCACAAAGCTCTCGCCCCACCAGGCAGAGGTGTACTTGTTGACGTATTTGGCCAATTTCTGGTAATTCATCGTGCGCTGCTCATCGCCCATGGTGACGGCATCGTGGATGGCATCGGCGAGCTCCTCGGTATTCCATGGGTTGACAACCAGGGCGCCATTGAGGCTCTGTGCGGCGCCAGTAAATTCCGACAGGATCAATGAGCCGTGGCGTTGTTGCTGACAGGCGATGTACTCGTAGGAGACCAGGTTCATGCCGTCGCGAGTGGAGCTGACCAGACATACGTCGCTGATTGAGTAGAGCGCAGTAAGCTCGTCGAAGCTGACGGACTTGTGCATGAAGTGGATTGGCATGAACTCGATAGTGCCGAATTTGCCATTGATGCGACCGACAAGCTCATTGACAACCGCACGAAGGTTCTGGTACTCTTCGACGTCTTGTCTTGATGGCACAGCGACCTGCACAAGTACCACCTTGCCGATCCACTCCGGATGCTCCGTCAAGAAGACTTCGAGAGCGTGCAACTTCTGCGGGACACCCTTGATGTAGTCGAGGCGGTCAACTCCAACAATAATCTTGACACCATCGAACTTCTTCTTCAGTGTCTCTATCCGCCGAATGACATTGTCTTTCTGCAGGCCCTGTACGAACTTGTCTGGGTCGATACCGATCGGGAAGGCGCCGACAGTGATCAGCTTTCCTCCGAACTCGACACCGTTTGGAGTGGTGGCGAGTCCGAGGATGCGTGCACATGATGACAAGAAGTGCCTAGCATAGTCGTATGTGTGGAAGCCGATCAGATCGCAGTGCAGAACGCCCTGAAGAATTTCGTTGCGGACAGGCAAGATGCGGTAGATCTCGGAGGAAGGGAATGGCGTATGCAGGAAGAAGCCGAACTTGACGTTCTTCTTCTTATTTGGACCCTCCTTGTTGATCTCCTCTCGAAGCATCGCGGGAAGGAGCATCAAGTGGTAGTCGTGGACCCAGACCAAGTCATTATCTTGGACATCCTTCGCGATCTCCTTGGCGAAAATGCGGTTGGCTTCGACGTAGCCATCCCATGCAGACTCGTCGAAGGTGATCTCGCCTGGGTGATAGTGGAAAAGTGGCCAGAGGATGCTGTTTGAGAAGCCGTTGTAGTGGCGATCAGAAAGCTCGTCATCCATGAAAATAGGCACCGCACTGTACTCATCAAAGAGTCGCTGCTTCACATGGCCGAGTTCGTTCTCCGGGACTTGAACACCGGGCCAGCCATACCATTGGAACTTGGTGCTCTTGGAGAGACCTGACAGACCAGCTACCAGACCGCCGGAAGACATTGAGAAATCGTAGTGGCCCTCATCGGAACGCTTGATCGTGATGGGCAGACGATTCGAGACGAGAAGAAGCCTGCCCTTAGGCGAAGGAGTCTCGTCGAAACTCGGCATTTTGCTAGATTCTGCCTCTGCTAAAGGATCGCCTGTTAGCTGATGTCGAATATTAAGACTCGAAAGGGTAGGTGTGCTCTGGGAGTAATTGCCGCCATTGCTCGACGTAGTATCAATTGCTGCATTTAGACAAGCAGTCTTTTGTAGACTCGGGCGCCTGCTTGTTGGATGCCGTCTGGTCATTGTGGCGTGGGGATCTCGAATCTCAAGTCAAAACAACCTGTACTTACAGTGAAGCTGCGCGCCGGTAGTGTCTCCGTTGATGCTGATGGTAGTTATTGGAAGTTGTAGGTGGCGCAAGTGCTGGTGAAGCAGGAGCTGAGGCGTGGCTGCTCAGTTGGTCCTACAAACGATAAATGGGCGAAGTTGGTCAAGCGTGGAGGCGTTGGTGCGGTGTGTCGTTGGGTGGACGAGACCGTTGGCGCGCACGAGCCCGGTGACCTCAGTGATATCACGGGCGACCGCTGATCGGATGTGGTTGGTGATGGAAGCTGAACGTGGCTCGAGTGATCAAGCTTCGGCGTGGGTTTCAGCAGAACGCGCTTGCCGTCGATGAGCCGGAGTTTTGGGCGGTGGCCGGTGTGGGTGCGGAAAGCGGGCTCGAGGGCGTGAAGTCGAAGTGAAGTTCGAGGCCTTTGTCCCGTGCTGGCAGCGAGCGTTCACTTGCAGCAGTTGTGTAGGAATTACTGCAGCGGTGACTTGACACTTCGTGAACTTTCCAAGGTCGGAACTGATTCTGCAGCAGGGGTGTCGGATACGTCAGTCCACAATCATGAAGACGAAACCAGCCCTCCGTCGACCATCACGCGAGAGATCCGAGCGTCGCGCATGTGAAATCGCTGATGAGGCAAGTCATATGCCAGTATGAGTGAACAGTATGCACTGCAGCAAATTCTGGAGACTGGCTGCTGCTGTCGCATCAAACTTCCCTTCGCCTGTGCTTGTTTGCAGCGCGGCTCACTTTGACTTCCGGCTCCTCGGATGTGGCTGCCCCACGACGCGCTAGCCATGCACATCAACATCGCGCGTCGTGCTGTGATGAACGGCAGCGGCTACACCTTCGCACTGCTACAACACAATCATGTCCGACTCCGAGCTGTCCACGGCAGCTGCACAGCCATCCGATGATCAGATCGAAGAATGCTTGAGGCGAGTCACGCGCATTGGCATGAAGGAGGATGCCTTCACAGTGAACAAAGCTCGGATAGCTGCCGAGCAAGAATTGGGACTGGAAGCAGGCTTCTTCAAGCACGATCCGACCTGGAAGGCGCGAAGCAAAGAAGTCGTCGAGCGAGCTGTTGACGAGCCGTCCCCAGAGAAGCCGAAAAAGCCAGCGCCGAAGCCGGCCCCGAAAGCTGGGAGGAAGCGCAAGTCAGACGAAGCTCCCGTGCAGAAAAAGCGGCCCGCGAAGAAGGCGCGCAAGCAGGAATCTGACGATGAGTTAGATGATGAGGAATCAGAAGCTCAGGCGACACCCAGCGATGAAGACGATGACTTTTCCGATGCGACTCCAGCGAAGAAACCACAGGCGAGGAGAAAAGCCCCGAAGAAACGTGCAAAGGCCGTCAGCGACAACGAATCTGAGGCAGAGGTGGAGACAAAGAAGGCACCTGCGAAACGCAAGCCAGCGAGAAAGACTGCCGAGAAAGTGGTCGAGGACAGCGAGGCGTCGGATGTGGATATCAAGCACGACTCGCCAGAGCCTGCAGCCGAAACGGAAGACAAGGAGGCGAAGGCAAAGACGGAGCAGGCCGAAGATGGCAGTGATCTTTCCGATCCACCAGACGAGGCTAAACCGGACACCAACGGCAAAGCTGCGGCACCCGAAGACGATGAGAGCGACATGTCGGTGCTGATTGACGAACCGCCCAAGCGGAAACGCCAAAAGAAGACAAGTGCAGAGCCAAAGACCAAGTCGAAGATTGCCACCAAACCCACTAAATCTAAGAAGGCCGCAAACGAGAACCTCAGCCCAGACGAAGAGGAAATCAAACGTCTTCAAGGCTGGCTCGTGAAATGCGGGATCCGCAAAATGTGGTTCAAAGAATTGGCACCCTATGATACTGCCAAAGCAAAAGTCAAGCACCTCAAAGGCATGCTGGAAGAAGCCGGCATGACTGGGCGATACAGTAATGAAAAGGCGAAAGACATCAAAGAGAGGCGGGAACTCGCTGCTGAGCTCGAAGCTACGCAGGAATATGCAAAGAAGTGGGGACAGGACAAAGAAGGTGATGATGATGAGGGCAGTGGCGGCGAGCAAGTCAGTGAAGAAGAGTTGAAGCCTGCGACGCGGAAACCGAAAGGACTGGTAGACTTTGGTGATTCGGGCGATGACGGTAGTGACTGATTGGGAATCATGGACGATGACTGGGTTCAGGGTACCAATGAGCATGACTGAGCAGGTCGGAGCTATTTGAGCTGGACTTTGCGCTTTGAGGAAGACATCCTGTTCACATCTGAGCATCATGGTGTATATGTGCTGCTCTTTCTGTACAGTTCTTTACCCGAAATCTTCTACTGCGCGGCCAGCAAAGAGATCGACGAATATCTTCTGACGAATCGACGTCTGTGAAATGATCTGACTATGATCACGACGGTTCTCTGCGCCCCCTTCCTAAGGGCTTGAGGGTGAATCTTCGAACAGAGAAGAACGACGAGTAGATAATCTTTCCAAACTCTATATAATGTGAAAAGAAGTCATCTAAACATCAAATCTTCTTCCAATGCCCCCCTGCCTCCCTCATGAACCGCACTCACACATCCACCGAAACTCGCCTCCAGCAGCCCTGCGCTTTGTACACACCACCCTTTTCCCCTCCCCTCCACCCTTCTCTTCATGACATGACATCTACATCTCCCACGCCTCAAAATCCTCCGCCCCCAAAAAATCAAACTTCCCAATCGGCACCCCTTCCTTCCTCAAAATATCATAAGCAGTAACCATATGAAAGAAAAACGTCGGTAGAATATATTTCTGCAAATACGATAAAGCTGTGAATTTTACGTAGCCTTTGGATGCTCCGGAGAAGGCAGCTTGGTAAGAAGGTGGGACGGGGAGGCGGGTTTCGGTGGACTGAGAGGATGTAAGAATGAAGAATGCTTAAGTTGAATTGGGGACGTGGGGGAAGGGTGAAAGGGAGGGAACGTACGGGCTCGGCGAAGTCTTCTTTTTTCAAGGATCGCAGGAGAGAGATTGTATAATTGATTCGAGTCTTGTGTTCGGCGAGAGTTTTTGGTTCTTCGATGTTGTCTTTGTTTTCCTTATCGGCTTCGATGGCGGATGTGGTTATGAGGGGGAGCATGCCTTGGGCTGTGCGGTTGCAGGTTTGGAGTTGGAAGGAGAGAGGCTGGAAACATGTCAGTTTTTTTCCTGCTTGGAGAGTTTGACCGTCCTGGCGAGATTTGTGCTTGTCGAATTAACCTGTGTACATACCAGCATGTCATCGATGATATGTGCTTCGAGGAATGATTCGGGATCTTTGCCAATGTCTTCTGCATGTTTGATGGCTTTGTCGATGATGTTGTTGAGAAGCTCGAGGTTCCGGACTAGAATTGGGACAGCGAGGTCGTAGGTGCTTATGCTTGCAGACATGGCTATCTTCGGCTGAAGCTTGGTAAGGAGACCTGAATTGGGGAAAGAAGCTTGGTTGTTCACACGTGGAAGTGATGAGGACTGGGCGTAGATGGCGTGCTTGTGAAGTGAAGGTCATGAGTATAAGTACTTTATTCTCATCCCCTGCCCTGTTTGCTTTCTGCCTTGTTGATACTACTGCCTGCCGTGGCTTCAACCCCGTACCACTTCCCACCGCCCAGTCTTACCAAACCATACCCTGATGCTGAACATTCTCGACAAATTCTGGTGCCTTAGGAGAAATTGGTTTGTAATCCGTGCTCCAGAAGTCCTACAAACACAGACAATATTCTGCACTTGTGCTGCCTATGAGCATGCATAGGCGTTTTGGCTTGCACAAGTGTTGCGTGTACCATCTAGGCACGAGCAATAAGTTCTGGGACGGCCTTGTAGACTGGCCGGAAGGATCGCGCGACCCGCGCTTTGCGGTGCGAAGTCGATTTCGTGCAACCTAGATTTGAAAGCAAACCAATGCGAGAACGGCACGGCGTGTTCGATTGAAGTACTGTCCTTTCCGCCTCGTCAAGGCCTCCAAATGAGCAGAAGCGACGTCCAGGATCGAATCGCGAATAACGTGACGAAGTCTGACTTGACTGCTCTCGCGATTGACGATGATCATGCGCAAAAGCAGAGCGCCGGAGTGAGGGCGGAAAATCGGGATACATGCCACAGGCATGCTTCTGCGTCGTCCAAAGGTGACGAAGGATTGGCATGTCGTTCGTGCGGCGGATTTCTACACACGACGTGATCTTGTGAACAGGATCGCTGCAGATAGCATGAGCCTCCGGGATTGACACGTGCTGCTTCAACATCCAGGCGAAGCTTGCAGTGTCGCTTCTCTCTCATTCTGACAGCCTTAAATCTTCCACAATTTCATTGAGCTTGCTATTCGATCCTAGAATCAAGCGTGACGTCAAAATATGGGGTCGGCGTAGCAAACTTTCAACTTACAATGATGTGCGTCATTTGGCACAACATACCAATGGCTATCTTTCATCGAGCTTTTCTCCCATTCCGAATGGCTGTATTTATCCACTCTCACAACATAATCAGATGGCAGAGAGCGGAGCGGAAAGTGGTGGCGGAGGCCGCTTCTTACAATACGAAGAGCCAGGCAGTAAGTTTATTTACTCTTGTCACACACCATAGCAACCAACATCAACATCCCTGCTAACTCTATTGCTCACTCTTCTAACAGTCGTCGACATCCTCATCATAATATCATTCTTCACATTCCTCTGGATTGCAGGCTATATATCCAAGAAAATCATCCGAGCGGGAATCATCGGCCCCATTGCTGTCGGGATCATCTACGGCCAACCTCTAGCGAATATTCTGCAGCACATCTGGCAAGAAACGTTCATCTATCTCGGCTACATCGGACTGGTCCTCATCATATTCGAAGGAGGCCTCACTTCGCGTCTTGATCTCCTTCGCGCCAATTTGTCCCTATCCGCAGTGTGCGCCACCACAGGCGTAATTCTCCCCATCGGCCTCAGTTATTTGCTACTATTCCTTGGCTTCGGATATGGCGCCGTGGAAACCTTCATCATCGGCGCGGCATTGTCTGCAACCAGTCTCGGGACGACATTTGCGGTGATTTCGGGCGCTTCGCAGAGCGTGGATTTGAGCCAGACACGTGTTGGAGCGGTCCTTGTCAGCGCAGCTGTGCTTGATGATGTATCTGGCCTCGTCATGTCGAGCGTGATTCACGATCTGGGAGGCAGCACAGGCAACCTTGGCTGGCTCATTGGACGACCCATACTCGCGTCCATTCTCATGGCGATTTTGACACCCGTGTTATCGAAATGGGTATTTGCGCCTGCGTTCCGCAAGTTCGTGGAGCCGCATTTTCACGTATTTGATCATTTGTTCAATATCGTGTTCATGATACTCGTGCTTTCGGCTTTCATCTCAATCGCAGCATATGCCGGTACCTCGATACTGTTTGGCGCGTTTCTCGCCGGTTCGTTCTTGACATATTTACCTTCAAGGCATCCAGATGGCCCGTTCGTGGTACTCAGCCGAGAGCAAGGAGAGAAGGAGAAGCACAAGAGTCCCACTTTTATCCACACTTTCGAATACTACTGTTTGGACTTCCAAGTCTACATTCTGGAACCATTGTTCTTCGCAAGTATTGGGTTCGCAATCCCTTTCTTGGATCTCTGGACAGGAGAAGCAATTTGGCACGGAGTCGTATACACCCTTCTCATGATGCTGGGAAAATTTCTAGTAGGCATCTGGCTGCCGGTGTGGGCATCATGCTCGACCTCGGAGCACAACACAGGCAAATCTGAGTTGCCGTCTGTGGAAAAAGCTGCAGATGCTGGACGTGCGGCGAAAGTGAAGCCAAGCATATACCCAGGTCTACTCCTGGGCATGGCAATGGTCGCTCGGGGAGAGATCGGCCTTTTGATTGTGGAGATTGGGTATAACAATACACCATATGTCACCCAAGCAGGGTTCCTGACTGCGATCTGGGCCATCTTGCTGAATACGATACTAGGACCCATAGCTGTCGGCTTATTGGTCAAGTACAAAGCTGACCAGATCGCACATGGCGATTGGGGCCTGGTGGAAGCTCCTGAAAGTGCCCAAGCTGGGAAACAAGAAGGCGCTGACAAGGGTTGAGGGAAATCGTGAGCGAATAGAGCTAGAATCTCGTATCATGAGAACATATTGAATGATACTACCAGCCGCATCCACTCTGCGACACTTACAGCCTCGTGCGCGGCCTTCTTCGTCTCGAACACGGCCTGCACCATCTGATTCGCCTTTTCCACTGTTTCTTCGCCAGCAGAGGGCCCCAGGCGTGCCATCATACTCTTGTGCAGTTGCAGCTGATCGACATCCTCCACTCCAAACCCAAGGATAACGAGTGGCCACGTCAGATGCGAATTGATGTGGTCTTTGAGTGTCAATTCATTCATCAGTTCCATGCCAGCACGGACATGATGTTGCTGAAATACGGTGACTGGAAATCGCAAGCCCTCGGTAAGCACTGCATCGGCAAAGAATGAACAAGCGTGCCAGTACGCCAGCCGTGCGTCTGTGTAGTACTTGAGAGTCGCCTGATCTATGCCAAATGCTGATCCACCTATTATGAGTTCTCTGCTGCTCAGCTGTGCGGCAATGGCCCGGAGACGTTCTGTATTTGTCTGATCGAGTGGTATTTGATGGGCGATCCAGGAGAGTCGATAGACAAGATCGGTGAACTTCCGGCCCCAAAGCCCAACCCATGGCGTAGTCATCAATTCAACGGGGATTCCCAGCTTTCCGAGGTTCTCTTCGTGATAATCGATCGATAGTGTGATGTAGTCGAGAGGCAGTGCGCTGTCCGGTTGGAAGAGGTAATTGTCGACTGTCCGCGCTATATACGCCTCATATAGCATGCAGCCGTGGATGGTGTTCAGTCGGTAGACACCTTTGCGCTCGTCAAAGAGTCGATGTGTTGCCTTCAAATGGATCGCCGCGGTACCGTAGCTCTGTCCGGCCTCCACGAATTTGCGACTCCTCTGTTTCTACGTCGCAAGTTAATCTTCCAACTGCTTACCCCTTGGTTGGTAACGTACCTCGAAGAGATAAAGCATGAGCACTGTAGCACGCATCCACTCACCAGACGCATCATCGTCTGCAGAATCACGAATGCCTTTCCTCAGCTCAACGCAGGCTTGGCTATGGTGCATCAATGCTCGTCGCTGCCAATGCACAGTCTGTGGCCCGACTGCTGCCATACTGCAAGCCGTCCAAGCATGAATGTATCCCGGGTGTGCATTCGTGCCAGGCAGCCCAAGCATGAATATTGAACCATCGAATTCAGATTCGTGACATAGCATCTTTCTTTGAAGGGCGAGTGTTATCTGCGTAACTTTGGTTGCAGAGAGATCGCTGCGTGAGTGTTCAGCTGACTGCCGTCCATCAGAGCTCCGGGCACTGGCTTACGGTGACACACGAAGCACTGCTTCTGGCAACTGCCATGGTGATAACGCATCGAGATCATTCCTCTGTATGCTTGGCAACCTCACGATCCAGTCGTTGGCGCTCTCGAGAGAGGCGGCGCAGGGAGCCGTGTGGTCCACGTGGTCCCGGGCCTCATCATCGAATATCTCGACCAACCCAGCTGGCGTAGGCTCGACTGAATCCCGCCGATCATCGTCCTTCTTTTGCGGCCACACACAGGTATCGCGATTGGTGCTGTTCATGCATCGCAGGCAGCGCGGCTTCGTTTTGTCGCATTTCTTGCGTTTGCGTCTACCTGCGGGCGCGGTCAGCGTAAGGAGGTCAGCACAGAATCTTCTCGACCACGGAACTCTACGGACAAGGCAGGCATCCGTCGTGCGAGCGCGCCAGGCGTGGCGGGGGTGCCGCGTACATCAAGCCATCAGGACTCAGAGCAAAACTAGCAAACATGCCGTCGATGGAGTGTTGGTGAGCAACATGCGGGATGCCTTCTTGCGTGGAAGCCGCGACTTAGCGCTCAAAGGCCTCGCGTTGTGCAGACCCTGTGCAAGATTGGCGGGGGTTGGGCGATTAACTAACCAAGGTCATTACGCTTCGTCACTGCGCTGAGTCAAGCCCGGCAGATCGTGGTCAGGCCGTCACAGCAGGCGCAACCGACGTCTCCTCACGAAGAGTCGCTCTTGCTTGTACAAGATCTCGTGGATCGGGATGGGAAGTTCGAAGGCAAAGCCCTCAGAGTCAAATCCCAGTCCGTCGAACTCTGTTGACCCTTAGCCTTCCCGTTCCGCACACACGCAACGAACTTCAACAAGTCGGCGAGTACGGGATACAATTGACACACATGTTTGACTCCCCTTCTATGATTGTTTGGGCTTCTGTGTGAATGTGACGAGGCTGACTCCTGGAGAATCGACCGTAGAATCGGGTATTCGGTGATCAGCTGAAATCCCGTGAACTCTCAGCCGTAACAGGACATCATGACGGACGAACACAAACTGCAAGATTCAACAGGTCATGACTACCTACCCCTGCCGATTTCGATGAAAGTGCCCCATATGGACTTTATTTATCGTTTGACCTGCGACATGGCGGCTGAAAATCATCCGGTGGGAGCGCCTTTCGATGGTTCTCATCGGAGGGTGATCATGCCGATCGAAGGTGGCAGCGTCAAGGGACCCGGTATCTCTGCGACAATACAACACATGAGTGGTGCCGACTGGGGCACTCAAGTTGCGGGCACAGAGGTGAGATGTCAGTCCTACAGGGAGAAAGTGTCAGACTAATCGTGCATGCAGTACATGCGCCTTGATGCACGCTACACGTTGAAAACTGATGATGGCCATTTCATCTATGTCCGCTCCAAAGGCGTCTTCCTCCCGCAAGAAGACAACTTCTTTGCCAAAGGGGAGCCGGATCAGATGACACAATCCGAGGTAGAATGGTTCACGCGTCTGCAATTCGACGCAGGTCCTGGGCCATACAATTGGCTCAATGGGATCATGGCCATTGGTGTCCTGTCGATGCACGATCGAAAGATCATCATTGATGCGTACAGAGTGACGAACTTTCCAGGACTACCCGCGAAGGATATCAGAATGAAAGCAAAGGCATAGCTCAGTAAGATTGTGTATCAATGGCCGTTCTGCGCGGCGATCTGTCTACGACTCAGAATTTCATCGACTGTAGTTGCGACTTGTAGCAGTCGCTGGTCCTCTTGTTGCATGCCCACAAGCTGTACGGTTAATGCCGCACCCTGAAAGTCGTTCGGCCCAGTATCTGTGCAAGTGTTAGTCCTCAGCCTCCAGACTGCGTCTGGCGAATTACTCACAAAGCTGATAATTCCTCCGATCTGCCTCGCCATACTTGGCGTTGTCCAGACCATCCGCCGCATCTGTAGAGGTTACTGTCCCTGTAGGAAGAATAACAGTCGGGTAATCTAAAAAGTTCCATAAGGCTGTGTAATTAACCGGGCCCCACTCATCATGTGGAGTCGCTGTGGTTGAGGCGCCTGGCATAAGAATAGCATCGAGCTTACTTGCTTGCCACAGATTTTGGTATGTTCGTTGGATGCGACTTCGAGCAGCATTGAGTTCGAAATAGTCTTCAAGAGTTGCGGAGGGTATTCCTGCAAGATTAACTCGTTTTACAGATTCGACTTGAGGTTCGCCGCTTTCTTTCAATCGAGCTTGGACGAACTTGCAGCCATCGAGTGCATACATCCTGTGCGTCACTTCAATCGCCTCTCGGACGTCGGGCAAGTTCAAAGGTACGACCTCTATGCCTGCGCGCTCAAGTCTAGCTATTGACTCGTGCATGGTTCGGCGGACTGGAGGCCATGGCGTGAAGGCTCCATCATCGAGAACAACTCCGACACGCGACGGCTTCACGCGCTCGCAGGAGTTCCATGGCAGATGTAAGCAGCCGGGGTCGTACTTCCACGGCTCAGCTTCGATCATGACCTTCATAAAGTACTCGCAGGTCCGGAGCGATGTCGCCATTGGACCAGCTACAGCGGCGACTCCTGCCATGCCAGGCGGCACGGGTGACCGCTGGCCGGCATATGCCACAACACCAGCACTCGTGCGAAGGCCGTAGATCCCGTTGCATATGCTCGGTATCCTGATGCTGCCAGCAACATCAGTTCCGATGCCGAGAACACTACCGCGAAGGGCAATGAGCGCGCCCTCGCCTCCACTGCTTCCGCCAGCGGTGAGCTTCGCATTCATGGGGTTCACTGTCCGACCAAAAACGTTGTTGTCAGAATCCGCTGTCATCATCGTCTGTGGAATGTTCGTCTTGCAGTACAGTACTGCACCGAGGTCCACAAGAAGCTGAGGCAGCGCGGAGTATGTGGTGTCTGGTAAATTCGCCCAGCAGATCATGCCCACTGTGGAATCATATCCAGGAACGCGGAAGCTATCTTTCAACGATATTGGCAAACCATGAAGAGGCCGGAGTGGTACGTTAGGATTGGCATTCTGTTCTCTGTCTAGCTCTTTCGCCCGCTCGATCGCATCGTCGAAGAAAATCTCGGTCAGGCAGTTCGACTGCACGCTGTTAGCAAGCATCGCCAAAGACCGAAATCGTCCGTACCACTTGTTGTGCGATGGCTGCGCGCTTGCAAAACGCACGCGTGACTTCTTCAGCTGTATAGGCTCGGGCCCGTATCTTCTGTACAATGTCCACAGCATCGTTCTCGCCAGTGATCTCGAGCTCTCGTGCGGTGAGCAGACCACAAGTTGTCGGGACGTCTAGGACATTGTTTCCGAGCTTCACGTGTGCAGGTAACGTCCATTCTTTGGGGATCCTGCTGGCGCGTTGCTCCCTCTTCTGCTTGCTAATGGCTTGATAGTCGACTGTCCTAGTCATGGTGATGTTTCGTGGACGCTAAGGAGAATCACTGAAGCAGAGAGACGTGTAAGACCTACCTTGCCTGAATGCGTAGGCCGTCGTCGTATTCATACACAGGTTGCTGCGCCCGGCCGTACGCTATGTTCGTTGTCAAACAGAGTAAGAGGTGACCTTGGCAGAAGACTGGTAACCGCGCAGCCGGCGCTAATTGTCGTTCCGATGCCTAAAGCAGTAAGTCCTTCCACATTTCGACCAGAGAAACCTCCAATTACTCGGTTATCTAGCCCACGCTCCGTGGATTCCACGTCTTTGACAACTGCCGGATATGTTGATTTGTGATATTGTTGCGGTTGCACTTGTTCAGACCCTGCTTCTACTCCTCTCGCCTCTAGCCGCCGGCTGACATTACGAAGACATGGCATATCTTGATTGCGGGGGATCTGCTTCGAGACTGCGGGGCCAATCCACGGCAAGTAATCATATTTGATTCACCTTTTGAAACCGAGGTGTAGACCAGAACAAAGCACGAAAGCCGTCGACAAGCCGTTCCCAAGAGTTGTCACTTGCAAAAAGTAGTCGGCAGCTGAAGGTCGTATCGATCTTGTGGCGAAGGGCTCCTTTCCGATTCGACTCAAGTCATGGGTGTTTTTATCTCTCAGAACGCCCGGGCGTTCTGGGTATCGGAAGTCTGTTAACGTATCGATCCGTGCATAGCATAGGTTCCATTGACCATTATTGCAGCAGTCGCCGAAACTGTCGACAATCCGATTTGAAGAGACGCTATTGTCTGGACCTCAATTGGAAAGACTTCAAGCATCTCCGAAGCCAACCAGTCCAGGATGTCCAGATTGTGTGGGAAATGTTGGCGTAAGGAGACCTGTATTTTGAGTGTCCACGCTCTCGCGAACGGGAACGACGAGCCACGCATCGTTATTTGCCCTTCAGAGCTCTCATGAACAGTCGGTGCTGCATCTCCACTGCTAAAGGAAATATTCCTCTACATGTCCGAGTCGTCATCGCTCCCAGCTGCAGCTTCCAGGGCGGATCTGTGTTGCGTATGTTGCAGATGTGACATTGAAGAAGTCCGGAGAGCAAGAACTGTCGGCGGCCTGAGTTCCGACATTCTGTCCAGTTGGGAATTCGATCGGCCATGCATGATGGATCATCTGCATCTGCCGCAGAAGCGAGCTTTCATCGCGAGGAGCAGTGACTCACGTCAAGCGGCCTAGTACCTTGACTGTAGACATTTCCAGCCGCATGAGCTTCGTCCATGCTGGAGGTCATGCTCAATCGTCACTCATCTCTTCGTCTTCACTCTCGCTGTCCTCCACAAACGCATCGACATCCACGATAGCTTCTAGACCTACTTTGTGTTTCTCCACCCATGCTCGGACCTTGCTCTTTGAAACGACGATATTCCCGCTCGCCGTCTTGCGCTTCTCATAGACGTCCATCTCTTTCAGCGCGACCACGACATCCTCTGGCATAATCCAAGTTTTTTCTGCCAGGTCTTTCACGCTCAGCACCTTCTTACCATGCCCTCCGAGTAAGACCTCCCTCGCAACCGCTCCTGTCCAGTACTTGACGTAGCTTTTCCTGCCATCAGCGGAGAGCGGGCGTTCGGGACCTCCGAATCGATTTTCTCTTCTTCCCAGAACATAAGAAGCTGCAATAAGTACTTGGCCAAGCCCGCGTTTCTGCCAAGGTGGGAAGACCACGATGCAGGCGAGATTATTGTTGTCCCATGACATCTTCTCTTTGGAGAAGAAACCTATGACCTGTCCTTGCGGGTTGCTCTTACTCGACGGATCGTGCAGGACCAAAGTGTAGTAGAGGAAGGTTGAAGCATCGAAGAAGACCGACTTGGTCTCGAGAAACAGCTTGGCAAAGAGGCCTAGATTCTGGGAGTAGAGCTATGCAACTCGTCAGCAAAGGGGCAATGACCAGCGAGAACTGGAAGATACTTTGTGTTGCTCGCCATCGAGCTTTTGTATCGAGTAGTTATCCTTCTCGTAGACAATTTCGCCATGCGGTGGCTCAGCCTTCATGGGGCACACTTTCTTCCTGCCATCAGCTTGCCCTTCTGCTTCGAATGTTTTGCATCATCACCTACGCAATGCGCACTGAACTTCAACAGCTCGTTGGTATACTTGAAGCACCACTGGCACACATAGAGCCATTCCGTCTTCTTGCCGCCGACCAGATCTTCCGGGTAGAAGGATGGATATTCAGGTCTGATGTGCCGTTCGCCCAGCACGATGTTCTTGACATTGGGCTCCATCGGTCGTCTCCCGGCCGTTCGGTGGGGTGAATGTATGCCCGGAGGAGCGATGGGCGCGGTGGAAACGGCCATGCTGGCGATTTGCGCCCGAAGGCGCGTGTTTGCAGCAAGCAAGGCCGGGAAGACGCGTTGCGTGAGATGACGGGTAACAATGACACGCGTCTTGGCATTGCCCGCGTCGCCCACGTCTCTCCTCCTCACTTGCACTTTTCCATCACCGAAAACACCAATATGCGTCACGCCAGCAGTGGAAGGCGCCTATCGCTCGTGCAAGCATGACTAGATCATACTGGAGCTCATGTCGCTCAAGCTGTAACAATGCAGCGAGTATGTCCAATTCTCGGGAAAACGTGCGATGATGTTTTATGGAGGAATCTCTGAGGATCACGTGGTGGAACTGACATGCTGGCACATCAGGGAACACAGACATGACAATGCTTGAGTGAACTGGACGAGAAATTCGCTGAACTTTTCATGGTCTATCATACTGCCATTGCCGCTGCACAGGCGTTTCAACTTCACCTTTCGTAACAGTCTGCCCACGCTGGTCGATGCAGAACCCCTCGGTTACCTTCGTGGCATTTTTCGGCCTTCGAATGTCGCCTCAAATCGTCCTGTCTTCCTTCAAGGCGCATTTGCCCATCCAAGACGTTGAACTAGTGCGGAAGAACCATCATTGCGGTCTCTCGCTTGGACCAGCTCCCGACACATGAGCGTACTTGACTTTCTTGCCCCTCGCATCCGCTGCAGCTGCCTCGCGAGCTGTATCACCTGAGAACTCCTCTGGCTTCGTACCTCCAGTTGGTACATTTGGCCGGTTCGCCTCCTCGAAAGCCTTCTGAGCCGCAGCCAGGATATCGTCCTTGGTCTGGGCCCGCTGCTTCTTAGGCTTCGGCGCCTTCTTCTGGACCGTCTCGACCGTTCCATACCAATGATCGATTTCTTGGCCATGTGCCTTGATGTACTCCCCAACTCTCACCGCCAACTCTTCGAACTTGCCACCGGAAGGCTGGTGTTGGATCTTGAGCCAGGCTCGAAGCTGGGTGTGGTCATCGACTTCGGTCTCTATCGTGTCGACGATGTTAGCCCTCATGAGCTGAGCGTTGGTCGGAATGTCCTTGCCGGCATTGGTCTGTCGAGTCGTGGTGGGATCATTGCTGACTTGGAAAGGAGCCCATTTCGGAGGCTTCGCATCGTGCTCATCTTCGATGGAGCCTTTCGAATCAGATGTGTCAGACCCATCTTCATGCTTCCCCTTTTTGGATGTGCTGGCCAGTAATTTGGCGTCCACCGTGACCGTCTGAGGCTCATGACAAGCGACTTTCAGGCTGTCTTTGGCAGCTTTTGGAGAGCTCTCGGCTTTTGGAGAGCTCTTATCGGGAGACTCTTCGTCAGGCGACTCCTCGCCGAACAACTCGAGCTCCAGAGAAATGCCAGGCATGCTGTGCTTGTCAATTTATCAGTGAAAGTCGCTCGAGCTGCTGTGTTGACGTCGTGGTGCCTGAGGGGTAGAAATGGCAGAACAAAAGCGGGAAGAGCAGTCTCAACGAATCAAGTCATTGCTCGGGTGAATGAGCGCTTCAATCGGCGCGTCTAGAAGAGGGCAGTACATCACATCTTCATGTAGAGAATACAACAAAGGAAGTGATTGAGGTAAGACTGTTTGTATTCGACTAGGCTCGGATACAAACATCGAGACGATGCGAACGGCTTCCACCGACATAACAAGGTTCTGGATCACATAGCAAATGCTATGGTCGAGGATTCAGTGCGGATGCGCGCAATGCAGAATCCAGCTGGTGCGCTGTCAGTCACAGGGCCAAGATTTGATCCAACTTGCTCAAATGGATTCATGTAAGCTGGTCGATCGTACCTGTGTCGACAACGCCGATTCCATAATGCAAGGCTTTGGACACGAAGTTCAACAACAGATGTTGTGTGCTGAGTAAGGAGTCTGAGCATGACTTGCAAGAATCTGGGGACAATCAGGGTAGTCAACGAGCATATATCTCGCCAATGATATGCCATGCACCGCATTTCGAATTCCAGCAGGAATGATCATTGACTCACAATCACATTGAACATTTGTTGGGAGTTGAGCTCGGTCTTGGCAAGACGCTACTCGCTGCGAACATGCCATACTTCGCGAGCTTCCAAGACTCTGCCATATTGGCAATATTGACTTCATCGCAGACGCGTCGAGGCGCGTCGACTTCAGGAGATCAACAACATCGACAACACATGTTTCTGCGACCCGCTACAGAGTATAATTTGAATCAAAAACGCCAACAATGGCAGCAACATGTCAGGCGCTGAATCTATCAGACGAACAAAGGTGCTCGGCTGAAGCCACTTCTACCAATGGCTTATTTTGCCGCTTTCATGCAAAGCAAGCGTACGGGCTGTATCGAGGATACAAACTGCGAAATGCAAGATTGGACCACTTGGATGCCAATCCACCAGCCTGGCTATCTGAGAAACTTTCGGATCGAGCCTTACGAAACATCTCTTTTGCAGATAATGACGATGAAAACACGCTCAATGAAGTGCACGGACACCTGTTCAAAAGATATGCTCTTTTAGATCGTGTAATCCGGGCACGCAAGCTTCATCAGCAGTATTTCTATCCCTTGGATCTCGACTATGGCCACAAAGCGTACGTGGACAAGTTTACGAATGAGCGCTTCATCACACTCCGTGCTTTAGAACGGCTCGAGAAGAGAGCAGCAGAAGTGCTCCACGCACAGAAGAAATGGTTCAAGTTCGTTCGACAGCAACAAGAAGAGGAAGAAGAGGCTCGAGAGAATGAGAGCAAGCAAATTAAGCGTGAAGCCGCACTGTTCCGGCGCTATGTCAAGGACGCTCAAGCCCGTATGGCAAAGAAGCGGCAGAGAGAAAACCAACGAAGGCAAGAAGCATTCCTAAACGAAGCACACAGGGAGCGACAGAACATGAGCGAAGACGAAGAGCAGGAACAGTGGGACCCCATCGAAGACGAGCTCGAGGAGGACCGAGAGAAATTCATCGATATTATGCGTCGCCTACTGTGGTTGACTACCTCCGACGAGACACTCACAGCACTTGACCAGGCGCCCACACAACCAGTCCCGCAAGCCTCCAATGACGCCACTCTTGAGCGTGCTGAGTCTCAGCCTTCGGTGACAGAGACTGACAGGTCTGAATCAGTCTCAAACAACACTTCGAATGGAGCATCATCGTCCAACAAAGTCATGAACAGAAATCAGAAGAAACGAGCCAAAAAGCAAGCGAAGGCCCAGGCTGCTCCGGCTGATGATGTGCCTTCCGATGACAGCCTCAAGATCGAAGTTAACGAGACAGCCGGGCAAATTAGGTCACGTCTGCTTAGGGGAGAGGCATATGACTGGAGAGGAGGCGTGGATAAAGGTGGAGTCATGGCCGGAACAATGGAACATCCTGTGGAGCTGCACGGCAAGATTCTTGGCCTGCCACAGGAGGAAGTCGATAGACTCATCGAAGAGATTGGCGAGATTAAGCAATTGCTGCTGTGCAGACTCATTTTAGGGCAAGTAGCCTTACTGCCTGCTGTGTTGCGAGCGTCAAGCCTGCAGGAATTTTTCCTCGACCCGGAGCTCAATGCCACCCAACTCAGATATCTTTGCCTGAGGCTGGAACAGCCTAGTCTCCAAGAACTTCGCGATGCATGTGCCGACTTTGCACGGGGAGAGACAGAGGACAGCGACGACGAGGCCGTTGAAGGCGAAGAAGATGAGCAGGAAGCATACGACCGAAGCATTGCGCCTAAGCCGTGCAGACTGTTTCGCAACAAGAAACGATCAATGCCAGACTACTGGAAAGCTAACCATGAGAAGCAGAGCAAAAAGCGAACTGTGTACAGTGAGGGTGCGACTCGGGTAGACTTTGGAGACATTGACGATAAGGGCGATTTCCAGAGCAAGAAGGTCCGCATCAGAGTCTGCGGGCGAACCATATGGTGAGCATCGAATGGCTTTTCGGGGCTTCCAAACATTAATGCTGTCTGCAGGAACTATCCTTCGGAGCGTTCTGTGAGCAGACGAGGATGGCTGCACTTTTCGATCATCGCGAAAGGCACAAAACTTGGGAGCGCCATTCAACTATGTCGCAACTGGAACGAGTTCTACGAGCTTAACATTCTCGCCTTTTTTGGATATTTTCCAAACGCTGCCCGGGGTCGATGGGCAGGCGACACGGGACGCTCTCGCTTCTTGCTGCTAGGCTTCATACCGCGTTTCACCTTTTTCGACGCTCATCAACTGACATCTCCGCGCTGGCGCACCGATCGTCGAATGCAAGAATTTGATATGCGCACACATCAAACGCAACGATCCCGTCGGCCGGCGCTTCATCCAGTACCTAACGCTATTCACCTCTGAATTATGCATTCTTGTTCGTGATGCTAAGACTGGACACATCCTCATTCAACCGCCAAAGGAGGAACAATGGCTAGCGCGGACCAAGATCGCTGGCGGTCGCTGGAAGATCACGGGCGAAGTGAATGAGGACATGCTCGAACGGTTCTCCGACACACACGCCTTTAGCGATTTCCGATTTGGCTTTGATGAGCACTACGACCTGCTGATCTGGGACCTAGATCCGGGCGAGCACTGGACCAAACTTGAGAGCAGGATTCATGACTGCCTCATCAAAGCGCATCGTATGACCAGGGCCCTTGACGGCTACCTTCTCGCGGCGCCCATCTTACAGACACTTCATCGCGACCAGGATTCCATGCGCTGTAGAGACGTCCGACCTGGTGAGATGTCAATCCTCGATGATATGCGACACCCCGGGGCACGGTCTCACGACCAGATCATTGAGTTCGACAGTAACGACAAGCCAGTCGAAAGTCGCGACATGACCACGCAAGAGATCTACGAGAAATACTACAACGACATTGATGCAGCTGAAGACGAAGTTCTGTTCCCGGAAGAGTTGCAATGGCAGCAAATAACTGCCATTGGCGATCACGCTGACAGAATTAGTCGCGAGATGGAGTCTCAGGGACCGAACTTGATCCGCTTCATTCATGGCATGGATACGGACGATGATTCAGACGATGCTGACCCTGACATCGTCGAACGACTCAGCCGTCCACACCTTGAGGCGAAGACCGAGTCATCTCAAGCAAAGAAACCAAAGAGTCTGGCTTTGAGGCACAAGAACGCAGCGTTCAACGGGAACCAAATTGCGCCCCGACCTGGACCTGCGGGAAAGAAGTTACCAAAGAGCGCTAAAGAATTCGGGATTCATCTGCAAAAAGCTGGCGAGCGTGAGCATAATTGGCAAGATGAGGAAGATAAATGCCCGAACGACTTTGCTCCTGACTGCGAATGCGCGGTCTGTGCTGAAGCTGAAGGCTGGGAGGAATACTTAGCTGAAGCGGCAGGACTCGAGCAATACGCCAGCGGCAGTTCGGAATGGAGTGACGCTGAGATTTCTGAATCTGAGGGCCTGTGTACAGTCTGTGATGCCGATCTGGAAGCCGTCGAGTCCAATCCGAGGGAGTTGAAGAGGCTGAAGGCCTTTGTCTTTGGCGGGTATGTTGAGAGCGAGGATGTGGAGAAGCAGTTTTACTTCTTCAATGAGCGTGAAAAGGCCAAAGTAAGTTACTCATCCCAACAATCTGCTGATGCAAATTACTGGTGTTTCACAAGATCATAGCCTTGACAGCTCTGTTGAACTAACACTGCACAGGCGTTCAAGCCGCAATTTCATGCCGCTGACATCGAACCAGGTGCTATGGAGCGTTACGCGGAGCTACAGCAGCTGCAGGAAGAGTCAAGACGAGTAAACTCCAAGTGCGGCTACATGCGTGGCAAGGCGGCGCAGACGCAGATGTGGCTAAACGTGCACGAAAGTGAGCATCGTCTAGTCTTGCGTGACATTGAAGCAACCTACGCGTTTGTTGGGCTGTTCTTCCCTGCCGATCGCGAAAATTTTGGCGACAATATCGCGGACTGGCGACAGAAGCTATCGACCCGAACTAGACTAGTCGACAACCAGTACAAGGCGATGCAACTTCCTTATTTCCGGGATTGGCGCAGCGATGAGCTCCTCCCTATGGACTTCTGGCCTCCTTGCAAAAACAACGATGCCTACATCCCGTTGGAAACAAAAGGGCGAGCCAAGGAGCCCCCACGGGAATTGGATGCTGTGACAAGGCCAATCATCGCGCGGTTGTATAAATCTGGAATAATCTCTCCTTGCCACGTCAATCTTCCTGGTGGACGCGCAATCGCACGCGAAGACCCCATGACTGGTCAACAGGCGATGTTCATCGACTATCGCAAGTCCCCACTGTTCGGAGGCAAGACAATAGAAGATCGCAGTCACATCATCGACTTCAAAACGGTTGACTTGATCAAAATAGCAAGAGAGCACAATGAACGCAACAAATACGGCAGGTCTCGCTTTGCTCTGTTACGCGTATACAGCCATCCAATGTTTTGGACGAACGTGGTTGGATACGACTTGCGCGAAAATTTCGCATTTGAAGATTGCCGTGGGAGAGCTTGGGCTTGGAAGTTCTATCCGAAGGAGGTTGCGGGCTCAGAGTGGAGCGTGCAACACACCCTGGACCTGAAGCTGAAGCGGTGGCGATCACAGCTTGGAAAGAACGTTAAAGTGAGGAGAGACATTGTGTTAGTGATGGGCGATACGCAGGAGGAGTTGGAGCAGATGATGCTCGGAACCGTCTTTGCTCTGCAGACTGCGAATTGGAGGCATGAAGTGGACTTTTGGAGAAGTTTCGTTGATGTCGACCTTGAGTTCTTGGAGAATTTGGACAAGAAGTGGCTGGAGTGAGAAATTGAAAATGGTGCCGCACAAATATTGCAGCTATGATTCGAGCCCATGAGTCCAATGTCAGAATCGGTGTATTCAAATGGTCCTTGGTCACTAATATCCCTGGAGAAAAGTAGACGCTTGCGAATTGCTCCGGTACAATGAGCAGGCGGCCGATCACCTGCGGTACGAAGCGTGCGAATTCTTGGCAGGACAAATTTAACTTCAGCTTCTGCGCCTCGTACCTGACCGAGGCACGACACACGACACATATCGCTCACGTGCCGTAGGGATGCTTCTCTCACATTCGACAGATCGCAAACCCAACGGACGAAAAGATCAAGTCCGCGGCCCTTGCCTTTCGCTCTTCGCACCCCACTTACCGAGGCGTAACCAAGATGGTTGCCCGAGCCGCCAACTACGCTCAGCCCAGTTCAGTGTCAAGCAAGGTCTGCGTGTACCAAGTCCAGTCTTCGGTCTAAGCGAAGTTGTTGGAATGTGTCTGTACGAGACACTTTGACCAAATGGCTAGGGTCACTTACTGTGAACATATGATCTGTGCAGACTACGGCCCTCGGCACGGCGTTGTCCCGGCGTTGCTACTGCTGGAACGAGCCAAAGTGCTGCGGCAACTTTTGTGCAGGATCCGTAAAGAGGAAATAGTGCAGGTTCTGATGAAGAGAGATCATCTTTATGAAGGAGACGTTTGAACCTCGTTGCGTTTCAAAATAGCAGAGCTACTTCCTAGCCAGTCACAAGCCGGCAGCCCCCGAAAGCAGTCCGTAAGTCGCAGGGCTACCATGAGACTTCGCAATTCCACGTTAGTGTACGAGTTCAAGCATGCCTCGCTTGAGCAGACCGCGAGTAACTTGCAGCTAGCCTGGAGAAACGCCCGTCGATCTTCGACTGTCAGGACAACTAACGATCCACTCGACAGCCGAATCTCGCAAAGCTTGATGGTCCTTCGTGGCTACTGTCGACCTTAGACCGCGCCATACTCGGCAGAGCCCTGTGTCAGTTGCTACGCAAACACATCGTATGACTGGTGTGGCGGCGATGGAGCAACTAGCTTCTACAGTGGCGCTACTTAGTTCTGCAATTTCAATGCACTCCGCAGCAGGACCGAAACATGCGACATATGAATGGCCAAGTCGTTCTCAGGCAACGGAGTCAGGGTGGCATATAAGTATCTCCTCGTATTCGTTGTCTCCTATTCTATCCCTGCATAGAGATACTTCAACACAACACACCTCATCTGTAGTTTCCGAGCCCCTCCAAGGCTCAGGGTCTCGACAGGATGCCCTCTATGCTTCGCACAGTCCTGACTCTAGGATCGATCATCTCCACTGGTCTAGCTGCTCCAAACGCAGACGCTCTCGCAGCATGCAAGACTCTAGATGACAGATACTCTGATCAGGTTGCCACCACCGGCGTCGATTTCCCCCTCGGCCTTGCATACACTCAAGCTCGAACGAGCTACTGGTCGCTGGCAAACGCCGACGTCAAGCCAGCATGCATCTTCTTTCCGAAGACCGCGCAGGACATTCAATTTGCCGTTCAGACGTTGAACAAATACAATATGGCACCTTGGGCAATCAAAGGTACACACTGCATTCAAGGACCTCAATCATTATGACAACTTAACCTGATTGTTCTGTAGGAGCTGGCCACAATCCCAATGTCGGATTCTCCAGCACGAAAGATGGTGTGCTCATCGCCACGCACGAGTTCATGGCGACGACAACTCTCGATTCGAACAACTTGGCACACGTCGGACCTGGCAATAGGTGGATCGATGTGGCAAAGGCCCTGCAGCCATCCAACAGAGCCGTAGTCTCTGGTCGATTGGGCGTCGTTGGTGTACCCGGCCTCACGATGGGAGGAGGGCTTTCGTTTCTCTCGACACAATATGTAGGCCTTCACGGGGTTCTTATGACTGCTGGCACTGCTAACACAAGATCCAGGGAATGACAGCAGACAATGTCGTCGAGTTCGAAGTGGTCACAGCGCAAGGCGAGCTCACTCGCGCGAACAGGAACCAGAATAGCGACCTCTTTTATGCAATGAAAGGAGGCGGTGGACAATTCGCTATCGTGACCGAGTTCGTCATGCAGACCTGTAAGGATATCCTACATCAAACATCCCTCCAAATTGCTGCGGCGAGACACTTACACTTCGTCAATCGCAGATCCTATCGGCAAGGTTTGGGGCGGTCACAAGATCTTCTCCATGGCACAGAAGGATGCGCTGCTGAAAGCTACGCACAACCTCAACTCCAACTACAACGACACCAAGGCCGCTGTAATTGTGACCTACAGTTCGACGCTCGACAGCCTGGTGGACATTTTCGTCGTGTTCATGCAAGTCATTAAGACAGTGGAGATCTGTTACGAGAGATGTGCTAACTACCATCGCCTTTACAGGTTCTACGACGGCCCTCAGCCCGGAACAATTCTCGACGAATTCAACGCCATTCCTTCTCTAATCGACCAGACCAAACCCAACAGAGACTACGCCGAGCTCCTCGACTCAAACAGCTTCTTCTCGCTCCAAGGCCAGCGTTACCTCATCCGCACCGGGACTTTGCCAAATTTGCCAGGTGCTCAAGGACTCGACCTGTACAACTTTGCGTTCACCAGCTTCTTTGATGGCGGCAAGAAAGCCCAACTGTTAGAGATTGACAACTACATATTCTCGATGGCTTTTCAGCCCATCCCACACCAGCTTGCGAGCAACTCGGTCAACAACCCAAGCGGCGTGAACCTCATCGGTCTGGACCCAAGGTACGGAGACAAGGTATTCCTAGAGTATGACGTTTCCTGGCTGTTGCCCATCACCGATCAGAAAGCCGCTGCAACGATCACGAACCTGACACAGGCAGCGCAAGATTATGGCCAATCGAAGTATGCTAATGTTCGGCCGACTAACTACCAGAGCGGAGATCTGGGTTGGGGCTATCGACCACTGTTTATGAACGATGCGATGTTCAACCAGGATCCTTTGAAGAGCTATCCAGCAGAGTCGTATGCGAGATTGCAGCAGATTCAGAGGCAGAGGGATCCGAATGGGTTCTTCTCGAAGAGAACGGGTGGGTTCAAAGTGTGAAAATAATACTGCTAGTGCAAATTATCATGCCGCGTTGCATTTAACCCACGCGCAGTTCATTCTCATGATCTGATACAGCCTTGGCTGGAGCAGCAGCAGTCCTAGCATGGTCACTTGACCTGTAAACCTTTCCGCTGAACCGCCATATTAACCTTCACAGTAGGCACCTTACTCTCAGGCGGTCCCCTCAAAGTTCTTCTCGCCTCTTCTTGATAAGGTCTCCATTTCGGATTTCTCGCGAGCACATCCTGCGTAGCCTTCGTGGCGAAGGTAGAAAGCTTCATCGCCTGCTTGAAAACCATACTCTGCAATTCATCGGCACCAGCACCTTTCTTCTGCGCCCGCGCAATTTCGAGGTAGGCTTCACCGAGCACTTTATCAACTTCTGCGCCTCGTTGTCGACGCACCATCTCCACTTCTCTGAAAATGCGTTCAACAAGCGGAGCTCCACCTGGAATCGAACTGGCATACGCGAGTGTGGTTCGTCTCAGCATGTCGAGAGCTTCTGGGGCATTGTAGGTCCCGGCTTTGAGGCTTGTGATGATTTCCTCGATGAGATTGTCGATACAGAGCTTTGCGGTCCTTGCTGTGAGGATGGCATTGTCGACACCTGCAAAGTTCTTCCATATGCCGGCTCCTAGGATCACGGCGGCTCCAGCGGCACAGCCCAGCAGACCTCCTGTAACCACTGCGGGAGCTGCAAGGGCCAGAGGACCGGAGTTGCTCTGCGGTTTTGCATCGTGAGTTCCATCTGCACCTGCTACTGCATTGATCTGCAGATTCGACTTTGATCTCTTCGGCTGTGGATTGGTATCACATCCATTTTGCTTGGAAGCATTTGGCTTTACTCGGGGCGCTTTCGATATATTCAATACTGGCTTAGAACAAGCGGAAGACTTGGACGAAGTTTCCGTAAGCACTTCAGTCTTCCTCACTGGAACGGGTTTAGATACCGTATCGGCCTGCTTCATCTTCGATGCTCTCCGCCTCGGATTTGGTCTCGCCTTCGTCTTGCCATTCTCGGCGACCGATACCGCAGAGTTGGTGGCGTTCGATGCCATAGTCACGGCATCGGAGCTAGATATGCGGCATCTATTCGTCGTGCATACTTCAGACAGCTCACAGGCTCTGGTCGCTACGTTGATGTGTACAACCGAGTAGGATCATGGCATGTTGTTGTGGAGCAAGCGAGGAGGACATGCCAAGATCGCTCGATTCAAGTTCCTCGTGGCTCGATCCTTGTTCCTGCGCAATAGCTACGCTATCGCACTCCACTTTCGCGCATGAGAACCAATCAACCAACTGTTCTCAAACATCGCAAATGGAAGCAGTACCGAAATATCGCTCACATCACGAGCATCCCGTCTCTCAAGTTCGTGGGTCAATGGAGCCCATTCGCTCAGTCGGCTGCTGAAAATAGTGCTCATGATATCAGTATCTTGATTGCTCGCCTGATGGATTTCGTAGTCTGTCTATACAAGGTCAGATACATCCAAGACACCTTGATGAAGCACAAAGCCACCTTGGTACTACACCGACAGACACACTGGACTCTGCTCAGCGAACTTGAACAGTCGTCCCGAATTGCGTCTCCCGCGAGGCCGGAGGTGTACGCCACTGCCGGTAGACTGCAGCAGCATCCTCGACTGCATCGTAGCCCAAGAGGTCCTTGTTGTACTCCGAGTCCAGCCAACCGTGAGAAGACCTCCCCTTGTCGAAATCAAAACCAGCCATTTCAGCATCACGTTCCTGCTGCTCTGGTCCATCATGCATGTGGTAGAATATACGGTTCTGGTCTGCGCCTGCTACGTTCAAAGTAGTCCGCCGCTTACGCATCTTCTCGTAAAGCTTGAGTACCGACGTTATCTGTTCTGCATGAAGCTTATTATCTTCAGCTTGCAAATCTCTCTGATATGCGCTGAGCAGGTATCCAAGAACGGCGCCGTCTTCTACAGCCATGGCGGCACCTTGGGCTTGATATGGGAGAGTCGGGTGGCACGCGTCGCCCAGTAATACTGCGTTTCCCTAGATATGTGTCAGCTACGGTTCGTGATAGATGATCATGGTTCATCGTACTTGGACCCAGGTCTCAAGCTCCTCGTGGTGCATCAACTTCCACTTGAGCACGGAAGGAATACACGATATCAGGGCCTTGAGCCTAGGGTAGTCAATGTCAGTCCTGCGGGCACCCGCACAAAGCTCGGCGTATTGTACAGGTACTTACGTCGGGTCCCAGTCGTCGAACGTCGCCCTCATCTCCGATATGTCTCCCTCAGCTGTTCTTGTACCCGTCGGCAGATTATCTGGTCGTAGCAGGACCAGATTGAAGGCACTACCAGCACGGATCGGATAGAATATGCAGTGCTTGTCCGGACCTAGCCACAAAGTAGCGCACTTCTTGGCACACATCTCTTCGATACTAGGGTCGTTGAGCGCTTCGAGTTGTGAGCGGTTGAACGTTGCACGATATGCAAGATCCCCGTAGTCAGTAGGCGGAGATGGTTTATTCAAGATGCTCTCACGCAAGGACGACCACAGCCCTGTGAAGCAGTTAGTACTCGATGACCTTGCCGCGGGTGTAGGAGGCAAACGTGCCATCAGCTCCAATGATCACGTCAGCTTGCACGGTCGAGCCGTCTGCCATAGTCAACTCATTTCCAGAGGCACTAACCTTCTCAACTTGTGCATCAAGCTGTAGCTTAGCACCAAGTCGAGTAGCTTCTTTCAACAATATGGCGTGGTAGTCTTCCCGGTGAATAACCCTGTGCGTAGTTGGCATTGCGTGCGCCAACTGGTAATGTTACATACCTCCACTGCTCACCAAACAGTCTGGTCGACGTCTCGCCCAAAGGCTTGCGAACAAGAAGCGACCCATCGGCATATCTCCTGACGTCAATTGACTCCAACGCGGTCGAAGATTCTTCAATCTGCGAAAGTACGCCCAGTCGTTTCAATGTCTTGGAACCGTTGGGAGGCACCTGAATGCCAGCACCGACCTGAACACACTTGTTAGGATCTCCAGCACGTACTTCAAACAGTATCAAGAGACGCACGTTGCCGATCTTAGCAGCCCGCTCCAAGATAGTGACCTCCAGGTTTCCATGTCGACAAGCGATGGCTGCAGCAAGTCCGCCTAGTCCTGCACCGACTATGACCACTTTCAAAGTAGCCGCCATCTCTTAGAATCGTCTTTGCGAGGAGGACCAGCGGAAATTGAGATATTCGCCCAGTGGAAATGCCGTTCCCCAATGTGGACTGAGTCTTCGTCTCGGATATGCCTTGGCAGTGCAGCAGGCGAAGATATATCTCCTCGTTGTTCGCCTGGCCGATTCTTCCAGTGAGATGCTTACATCAGAATGCAGTCAATTACCAACTTGCGGGGTCTACAGCAAACTCTATACGTTCCATATAGGGTCGATCTTCCATCAGCCGTAGTCATGTGTCCCTCCAGCTGCTGAGTCTTTGGGATACTTTATCCTGCCGGTGTTGCTGCATCCTGAAGGACCAGAGAAGGCGCAAAGCGAGCTTTACTGAGTCTTCAGAATGCCATCGATGGCTGAGCGATGAAGTATTCGGTGTACTGAGCCCATCAAGAGGTACTTCGTTTAGCGTACACGTGGCGAAGGAGTTCCTTGTCTTTCGGCTTGACCTGACGCTTTCGTCCCACGGCATTACAGCTGTGGTTGACTCGACTTTACTGGATGCCGGAACCTCCTTGTACTATGATCGAGCCGCGATCGCAGCAAAGAGCTGGACGGAAATACGGAAGCAGTTGCATGATGAGAGGAAGATCAGGATAGAGTTCGGAAGGGGCTGAAACCTACTCGGGACTTCTGCTGCCGTGCCGTGTAGCCACAGAGAAAAGACGACGACGCAAGTAAACATTTATCGCAGTGCGTCTCGACACTTACATACAAGCTCAATGATGAGTCCGAATATGTCTCAATCACACGCTCCGGTGCTGCACCAAATATTGTCGGGCGTGGCCGAGATGCCGAAAACAGCACTTCCGCGGCAGCTTGACTCCATCTGGACCGATTCAAAAACGCCTCCTCTCTCATCCACATCCCAATCTGGCCAAACTCTTCTTCTTAGTCGAAAGACTGCCGCCCTCCCAAGGCTTCCAAGACGCGTCCTTTCTGGAACAAGTGCAGCCCGCGGACGACGAGTCGCTCTCCCAAAGATGTCTCCCTCTCCTACGAGTCTCCCAGCGCAAGTATTCTTCTGTCTTTTTCGTATCTCGTTTCGTTGGTGTTTCTGTTCGCGTGCGAAGCGACTCGCTTGAAGGCTAGGCGAGGACGCAGTCTGCAAGAGCTGGGATTGGAGCAGGCAGAGGAGCATCATTGATCATCTCGAGCTACAGACGCAGATGCTGAGAGTTCAGCTCTCGTGATACCAACGACCATGCGCTCCGTCGCGCTTCTCGCACTTGCCTTCCTCCCACACGTCCTCTCACAAACAGTATCCACCTCCGCAAAACGCGGCCTCGCCCACGTCGAAACGAGCGAAGCAAGCGACAACCACTTCTGGACCTCAGGCGACTTAACATGGTACTACAACTGGGCAGCAACGCCCGACCCAGCACTCGATAACACCCCACTCCAATTCGTCCCCATGCTCTGGGGAGGAGCGCAATCCAACACCCAAAACTTTTACACTCAAGTCAAAACCCAAATCGACGGCGGCCGAAATGTTACCTGGGTCTTAGGCTTCAACGAGCCCGACGGGTGTCACGGCGTATATGGCGGATCATGCTTAGACGCAGAAACAGCAGCAGAGATTTGGATACGCGAGATCGAGCCTCTGAAAGAGCTGGGCGTCAAGCTGGGTGCGCCAGGTGTGACAGGTTCCCCCACGGGTTTCAACTGGATGCGGAATTTCTTCACAGCATGTGATGGAAAGTGCACTCCCGATTTCATCCCGATTCACTGGTATGGTGATTTCCAAGGACTGGCGAGCCACGTTGGTCAAGTGAACGCAACATATCAAAATATGACCATGTGGGTGACAGAGTGGGGGTTTCCGGATCAGAAGCTCGAGGATACGCAGGACTTTTATAACCAGTCCGTTGCGTTCTTTGACAGGATAGAGTAAGCTTCCATCCCGGGATATCGAACCTGATGATCAAGGAACTGACCACTAACAGCTACATAACGCACTACTCATACTTCGGAGCGTTTCGGTCTTCGGTCTCGAATGTTGGGCCCAACAGCGCCATGTTGACGCAGAAAGGCGAGCTCACCGACATTGGAGCATGGTATCTTGGTGATGCTGCGACGGGAAATATACCCAAAGGTGATGCGCCACGTGTTGCCCGATTTGCTGGCTCTATCGTCCTGGTTGTCGCGGCAGGATTCTGGTGCCTGGGGTGATCTGAAACATTGAAAAAGCAATCTACAAGCACAGCTTATGCAATTTTAGAGATAGATCATGGCATGGCGAACGAGTGATATTTGGGAAACTGGGCATTTACGACAGCGCATGCAGAATTTGATAGAGCTAATCGTTGATCGGAGATCTTTGCGTTTTTTGCTTTACAGCGAGTCTGATGCTACGCCCAATAGCACTGTTCGAGGCTCACCTTTTCTCAAGACGACAATTCAATTGAACTCACGAGCACTTCAAAGTGCCCGCCTGGGAAAAGTCCACCGCGACACAAATCCACGTGGTCCCTAGGGTTCCCCATCGATGACAACGCATAAATTGCGGATTCTCCACCAGGCGTCTGCCACAATCTTGCAATCTATTTCTCCAGACCCATATCCCCACAAAGTCATCTGGGATCAATCTACTTCACGTTATTGCTTCGCCATGCTTAGTTTCTTGCTTGTCTCGCGTGCTCTTTGCTGAATCAAGCATATCGCAGTTTGCGAATACCAATGCACAGACGATACTCTAATCAAAAATGTCACCGGAGGTTTTCTGAGTCGAAGGCGCAATGTGTGCATGGAAGATCCATGAGTGTAGGTCCATACTTAGATCAGCCGATTGTTCCTCAGGCAGGATCATACCCAGTCCAGTACGGATCTATGCGTCGGAAATGGGGAAACAAGGTTATACTCTGGTGCTGACGTGCTGCGCATTCTTCCATGCTGGTTTCTGCCCAGGCGCTGGGATGTCGAAAACAGAGGACTGTGCAATGTCTTCGATGGTGTGCTATCAAACTGTCACGCACGTGGGCTTGTCTTGTCCAAGAGAAGGCCAAGTTACGCCAACGCCGTTGCACATGTGACAGCGGTTGGAATGTCTCTGTAGACCTTGTGGTTCGGAATCTGGCGGCAAGTCTGTTTTGTTTCAATGTGAAGCCCTAGCTAGCTGTGCGATATTCGCAGGGCTTGGCTGTCTCCGGAATGTTACGATGTTCGTCTTGCAGCTGTGGCTTGTCAATACTGAATGCTGCGTTGTGAGTGACTGTTCGCAAATTGTCAGTAACTTCGGAGGATAAGAAGGTTTTCCGCACATGGTCGGACAAGACACGGACACGCGCCGCAATGCCGATGTTGGAACGACATTGAAACGTGTCAGAGGTGTCGCATAGAATCCCAGGATAGCATCAGTCGATCAATTGTTGGTGTCCTCCACCGCGCGGAAAGAAGTTTCAGCTACAATCGCATTAAGTCTGTGTGGTCAAAGGATGTGTTGGCTGCGGTGAGCCCGACTCCTGCAGCAAAGGAGCGTGCATGATCCATGGGGAAGGACGATGGCACGGATGTGGTGGTGCCTTTTGCCAATCTGCGCGGGTGGGAATCCCCGTCAGCAGATCATTCCCGCGCCCGCGTTATGGACATCCTTTCAGCTGGCAATGCGTGACGTTGATGCTCAACAACATCCGCTACACCGCTCTCTCCGCGTGCAGAACGACGGCGATGATGAGCTCGCAGCGGCGACGCAAATCGTGAACTGGCGGAAGCAGTGACGTCGAGGGTCCCGATCAACAAAGGGAAAAGGCGCACGCGGCAAAGGCGCGATGAAGAGTGGCTTTTGCCCAACACCGAGATGCCAAGCCAACCAGATGCCGGTCGGAGGATATCGGAGGATCCAGATCCAGACAGACAATCGACCCTGCCGTAAAGCTTTCACGTCAAGCTACTGGAGATGGTTCCTTTTCGATGATGGCATGCGTGCTCCCTTGAATGCAGCGTCCGGCCTTCTCCAGGTCACCGGGCGTGGAGGATGCAGTGCGTGCGGAGCGGTTGGCTTGTCTTCCTGTGCCAAGTGTAAGAAAGTGGTATGAGGATCGCATTCCGGCAGTCGAGCGAAGTAGGCGGAGCCAGTCGTACGACGAGCTGAGCAATTCCACTCTCGATGACAAGCGATCGAGGGCTCGAGGCAAAGCACGTCCAAGACTCGAGGCGTAATTGGCATATGTATTCGTTCCACGCCTGCTGATAAGAACCAAATCGCACCTCGAATGGTTGTCGAACAGTGTTGAACACTTCGGTAGCTGCTGGAAGCAGATCGTAGGCTAATGCGAGTTCCTATCTGCGTCCAATCAGGGTCGCACTGAAGGAACGAGGTCTACTGTCCGTGGCATAGCGGCCGTTCTGAACCTTGTCCTCCGAACCAATTGACGCCGGACGCTTATGCAGGACCTTTATCCTCACTTCTCGTTGTGACTTTAAACGTGCAGTCATCGTGTACGTCAAAAGATAAGAGGGCACACGAGCTGATGCTTTCCTCGGTTGGGGGCGCCCAGCAGAACATGTCCGTCATGCTTGATTTCCCACGCCTGCCAACCGCGTCGCGCGCTGGGCACGGGAGAGAAGATAGTCAACAGGAAAAAACGAAGCATAATTCCCAATCTCGCTGCTGACAGTGCACGGATGTCGATTGGGGTGCGGTGTGTGAGCGGTAGCACTGGTCTCACAGCTGTACCACGCTGGGGCTATTTTGGCGTGCCTCCCAAAAGGTTTCCAGGGTTCGCAGCAGAATTAAGGCTCAGGCGAACGTGCATGCGTGGATCCCATCGTCGGAAGACAGGGTGGCCCAACAGAATGGCCCAGGTTGCCGCGCGAGAGTGGAAGCGCAGCGACAAGGAAGCGTAGATTTTAGCTTGAGAGCTCGCTCCCATGGGGTGTGTGGCACTGCCAAATCCACGCGCCTTTATCTGTCTTTCGTTGGAGCCTTTCTTCAGTCACCACCTCTCGGCGCCCTTATCTCTAGCTTGGCCACAGCGCAGGACCCTACAAGCGAGAGTTAGTCGACGATCTGTGGCTCGGCAGGTGGAAGTATCCTTTCCACCCATCCATCATATAGCCAGCGTTGGACCTTCCAGCCGATCCAGAGCTTCTTCTGGCCTGAGCCTCACTTCACACACGCACCCTCAACCTCTTCCTTTGAAACACTCTTGCAGTATCACTGCAATTGGGTTTGGCTTTCAGTTCCTTATTGAGACTGAAGTTGGGTTGCATCTTATCAGCGGCATTCTCAGCTTACGTGCCTGAACGGGCTCGCATAGCAACCAGGGCTTCGAACGCCGCATCCTACCACACTTGAATACACCACACATTGGAGACGACCTCGAACGACACACACAACATGTCTGGCGGGTACGCACCCAGCTATAGCTGGATCGGTGCTCCAGCCGAATTTAATGGCACCAACGAAAACACAGGAGGCGACAGCTGTGAGTAAAAGAACTACCTCGGGTTTCGACTTCGCCGCAATGGAGAAGGAGCGATTCGAAGACACGATCTTACAAAGACACAAAACTGACTTCTCACAGCCGTAGAAAATCTGAACCAATGGTTCGCAGCCGGCGACACATCCTACATCATCGTAGCCTCAGCCATGGTCATGGTCATGGTTCCCGGTCTCGGCTTCCTCTACTCAGGCCTCGCACGAAGAAAGTCAGCATTGAGCATGATCTTCGCCTGTCTCGGCTCCTACTCCATCATCACATTCCAATGGTATTTCTGGGGCTATTCTCTCGCCTTCAGCAGCACGGCATCGAATTCCTTCATCGGCGACCTTCACAAATTCGGCCTCAAGAACACACTCGCGGTACCTTCGCAAGGAAGCCCCTTGATTCCCGACCTGCTCTATTCGTTCTATCAGATGCAATTTTGCGCTGTCACGGCGGCAATTATTATGGGTGCTGTGGCTGAGCGTGGAAGGCTGATGCCCGCAATGGTGTTTATCTTCTTCTGGGCAACGATCGTCTACTCTCCTGTGGCATACTGGGTGTGGAACGCGAATGGTTGGGCTTTCAAGTGGGGTGTGCTCGACTACGCTGGTGGCGGTCCTGTCGAGATCGTTTCCGGTATGTCTGCTCTCGCCTACTCGATGGTCCTGGGAAGACGCCAGGAGAAGATGATGCTCAACTTCCGTCCACACAACGTCTCGCTCATCACTCTCGGAACTGTCTTTCTCTGGTTTGGCTGGCTCGGATTCAACGGTGGTTCGTCTTTCGGTGCCAACCTCCGCGCTGTCTACGCTTGCTGGAACTCCAACTTGACTGCCATGTTCGCTGCTATGACTTGGGTTGTCCTCGATTGGCGTCTTGCTCGCAAGTGGTCGATGGTCGGCTGGTGCTCTGGAACTATCTCCGGACTCGTCGCCGCCACCCCAGCATCCGGTTTCCTCCCACTCTGGGCTTCCGTCGTTCTCGGTATCGCTACTGGCGTTGTTGCCAACTTCTCAACCAAGATCAAGTACTGGATCCGCATCGACGACTCCATGGATGTGTTCGCTGAGCACGGTGTCGCCGGAATGGTCGGTCTCTTCTTCAACGGCGTCTTCGGCGCAACCTACGTGATCGGCCTCGACGGCGTCAACACCGATCTCTTCCCAGGTGGCTGGATCCACCGCCACTGGCTCCAACTCGGCCAGCAAGTCGCCTACATCGCCGCTGTCACAGCCTACTCGTTCGTCGTCAGCGCCATCATCGCCTACGCCATCAACTTCATCCCTGGCATGAAGCTCCGTGCTTCCGACGAAGCTGAGCTTCTCGGTATGGACGACGACCAACTCGGCGAGTTCGCCTACGATTACGTCGAGGTCCGTCGTGACTACCTCGCCTGGACACCAGCTCACGGCGACGTCAACAAGGGCGAAGCCGATGTCCCTCAGGGCGAACGCCACGGCATCCAAGGCCACAGCGACATGCTCGAGGGCAAGGACCCCAACGGCAGCGAAGGCAGCAGCCAACAGGGGACCGCACATACTGGCATCGGTGGTGACCGACATGGTATTGCATACGAGGAGATGGAGAAGGCCAAGCGTGAAACGCAAAGCGGCGGCCATTAATTGTTTCTTTTACTTTGGGTTTTAATTTGTATATGGCTTGGGACCTCTTTTGGCTAGGAAAGAGTTTTGAAATTTTTTGAGATACCAGAACAGCACACGCTCAGTCAGATGGTTTGATCACAGTGTCAGCGGCGCATCACCTCGTCGGCTGTTTGATGATTTACTGTAGGATGTGGATGAGCCAGCAGACATTTATAGCGACGTACGTATTTCTTGTTTATATTAGATCTAGACTTTCGGATTTCAAGGCTCTCGATGTGCATTTCTCCTACTGTAGTCGTGTTCCAGCAGTCGTGATGTCGTGGAGTTGATCTGAGATCCACTTCACATGACCAAGCTTCGACTAGATATGCAATCGTCTTGTTCCTGATGCACTCCAGACCAAGCAAGACAATATCGCGTGCGCATGACAAGCAAAACAGCAAGACATCGTCAAGCATGTATTGCGGTCCTGTGAGGATCGATCGGTGAATCGGGCCCATCTGCTCGGGTTGCGAGGAGATGCAGTGTAGCGAATGCCATGCGAGATAAGAGCTCTCCATCTCTTGGTCGGACCACCTCGCTTGCCACGCGGGAGCGACGCAACTGCAGGATTCCTTATCTGCCTCTCGTGATGTTGCTGAGCCAGTGACAGGCACTCAAGTTACAAGGTCGATCATGTTCGGGCAGAGTGGCGACGTGCATGAGGAGCAATGTCCGCGAAGCAGCCTTGGTGGACGAGTTTTGCTGGTTCGATGTAGCGCGACTGCTTGAGGCTGCCATGAGAGCGTGGTCGGTCTTCTTCGGTGAGTAGGCTACTGGCTAACGAATCACTTGCCTTGAATGAAGACGTTCTCTTTCCTTGTCAACGGCCGACAAGCGGGTTGTGAGATTGGACCCGGAGCCGTACGTGGTATCTGCCTTGCCCGTGCTCGCGTTCGTCCTTAGCCAATATGACCGTTCTTTGACTTACCTCCTCAAGTCTGCTCGTTGCAGCACCGGCGGGCTCTGGATAGGTCCGACTTCACTCTTCACCATGCAAGAGCCAGATGGCTTTGGTCCAGCACAGAGAGACCCGAATCGTGTTCTCATATCGCACCCGGTCACTGCTGTGGTGAATTTATTTCTGCTCATTGCACTGCGCTCGCATTGTACGGCGCGGTAAGTTAGATGTCACGCAGCTGATGTCAAAGTAGCACTCTCGGGAAAACGTATGGTGGGTGGTCAAAAATTCAGCCTTTGCTCAGGTGAGTTGCTATCACCATGCATGTACACTCACCGAACTCTCGATCGGCGGTGTGCAACAGCTATGAGACCGTTGATATGTGTGACAAGCACCGGTCGGGCACATAATGCCATCTAGATCACGGAAGTTCTGGGAGGAGCAACGAGTCCGGGCCGGTCGTCGTATTCGAGCAGATGCCGCGCCAGGCACTCCGCATGTATGTCTGTCCGGAAAGCAGAACATATGGTCACTGCTGGAAGACATCAGTCCGTCACTTGTGTCAGTTCCGTTGGTTTGCGAAGGCCGCTCCATCGCCACAATGGCACGACCTGTACGTGCAGTCCCGACAATCATACTCATACCAATCTCGGCACGCAGTCTAAGGCCGCAGCTGCCAAAGCCTTGACGATGAGGACCACGTCTGCGGTTTGTCGAATTGAGTCAGGTTGCAGCGAGCGGGAAGTGAGACGGCAGCGCAGTGAAGAGTGCATGCATATGCCGCACGACGATTCGAAACGTGTCGGGGTCGTAGGTTCTGCAGGTCAGCATGCAGCCCCAGACGTTGAACGTATAGTCTTGGAGCAGCGATTCGTGGGCAGTAGTCGCCGCGGATTTGACTCGTTTTGCAGCAGGAAGCCGATGTGCCGCTGCACGATTGACAAGTTTAATGAGGCTCAGAAGGCAGGTTCCCTTGGCCTGTCGACTTCACTCGCGCAATGCCCTGTCTTTTCTGGCCAGTGGCCACCACTCGCCGCGCCCAGCGGCGTGGAAGCGCGCTGTGTCAGTGGCCATGCGCAGCACGACACAGGCGCACGGCGCGCGGGGCATGGCTTCCCCCAACGACGGCGGGCATTAGAGGAGCGAGTATAGCAGGACAGCGGTCTCGACTTGCGACGCGCTTGGCCGTCTGCCGGACAACACCCATGCCGTGTGCTGGCGTTTGAGACGCCCCTTTCCTTGCATGTGCTCTGCCGTGTGTTATAGCCAGTGTCCGCCGTGTGCAGTGCGCAGTGGTGCTCCGCGTGTACACGAGCGCTGCCTCCTCCTTCGAGCCCCCAACGGACGCGTGTTTGTGGTATCGCGGTTGGCTGCGCCAGTCGATGAAGGGACGCGAGCAGGGACCGGTGCAGCCGACATTGCGCATAGATTGCGATGAACGACGCGCTTGCTCGGCAGCGCCCACCCCAGCAGAGGTCGCGGTCGTCGACCCGCTCGCAGCGCCCGCCGCGCGACGAGAATGGCGCCGAGCTGGGCTTCAAGGGCATGCGCTATGAGCACTTCAAGACAGGCATCCCGCCGCGCGCGGTGCGCTCCATCAGCGACACAGGCAGCGGAGCGGCGAGTCTGGACACCATGGCAGCAGCAGGCGCGCTCGTGGAGGGTGACGCGCAACACGAGCAGCCCGCATGGCACACAACCGTCCCGCACTCTGCACCTCCTCGAGAGTTCGGTAGCGCACAGCGCCCGCAAACGAGCCCCAATGCCTCGCCGCGTCTGCCACACGACACCGACACCACTCCCACCGCTCAAATCTCCTCACCGCCGCCCTCCTTCCTCGACGCCGACTTCAAGCGCGACAGCGGAATCGCTCCTTCTCCCGCAGCGCATGCCGTCGTGACCTCCCCGCACACCCAGCACGAGCGCAGTCCGCCGGACTCAGTCACGTCCAAGACGCCTGCACCACTACCGCTCCCGGCCGTTGTCGTTCAGAATGAGACCGTCGATGAGCAATCCGAGCGCAGCAGGTACTCTCTCAGCGCCTACCGCGCACGACGGAAAGCCTCGTCACAAAAGCCTCCCCTAGCCCGGCCCACCACTCCTTTGTCCAAGGTTAGGAAAATGGCGAGTTTCCACGGCCTCGACGCGGCTATCCCCGCCAGTGCCAATGATGAGATCAGTCTTGAGGATCTGGCGAGCAACAAGGTTGAATTCTCTACGAGAGGCAGTCTGATGTTCGGGGGAAAGAAGATGCAAGAACTCATTGGGGCTCAAGGACAGGACTATCCAAAGGCCGATGACCAGCCAGCAGCGAAGAGCGCGGATGGTGCAGAGCCAGCGCCTCAGACCGACAGCATTGCACCCAGCTTCACACCCAGCTCGCCTCAGAAGCCAGAAGTCGCTGGAAGTCTGCACGAAATGCCCCTGTCGAATGTTGGAGTTGCAAGCACCACACAAGATGTGCCTCAAGTGAAAGTCGAGGCTGCAGAGAACAACTCGGAGACACCGCGGAAAAGTGATGAAGCAGGGCCTGTTCCAGAAACTCCGACGCAGCCAAACGAGGGCCCGACAGCAGTCAAAGAGAAAAGAAAAGGGTTGGTTGCCGGGCGTAGGAAACCCAGCATACAAATGCTTCAGGCTGCTATACATGGCGGCAGAGTGCTGTCGGCAGAGGAGATGACCTTCTCCATGAAGGTCAGGAGCATGTATGAACACGGCGATGAACGCGGGGCGAATTGGGGGCTGCCAATGAGTAGCTCCATGAGTTACACGACCTCGGGGAAGGACACTCCAGATACCATGATCCGGGATACGCCCACACCCGAAGTTGTGGTGCACAAGGCGAGATCATACGATCAGGGCAATGATAGCGATCAATGGCCGCTGTCGGACAATCGATTCAGCTACATATCAAAATACTCCAGGACTTCTAACGAACTTGCTGGCGGCATTGAAGATTGGGAGAACATAGATGGATCGTTAGTGGACCGATATGGATTCATTCATCTAAATCGGGGGAACTCTTCTGGTTCGAGCAAATCGGGCCCTGATGGCGGCATGCAACGCGTAGCGACATCCCTGAGGATCAAATCACAATCACGGAGGACGAGAGAGCGGGGCCTTCAGCGAGGCTTGAGTAGTGCTCGCTCGTCACGGTCCCTGCCGCCACCATCTAGAGATTTCGGCACGAGAGGTGGTCCAGGCTCAGTGCATAGTACGTACTCGACATCGTCCAAGAGCAGCAGGAACCCTTTCCGATCTCGAAGTATGCGACTTCTCGCGGAAGCATCAGATATGCTCTCACTACCGCCTGGACTCGCTGATATCGCTGAAGCTGAAGACGCGGGTGCGACTGCATCAGCACAGAAGCAGCGTGAATGGGCACGTGGTGAAAAGTGGCAGAAAATGGCCAAAGCCGTTGTACGACGAAACGAAGGCAAAGGCGGGGGGATGCACTTCGAGTTCGACACTACTGACCCCAAATTGGTGGAAAGAACATGGAAAGGCATCCCCGACAGATGGCGTGCCGCCGCATGGCACAGTTTCCTTTCCGAGTCCGCAAAGCGCAGAGGCAATCGTACCACAGACGAAGAATTGATAGGACAATTCCACAAGCTGCAGGAGATGAGTTGCGCAGATGACGTCCAGATCGACGTCGATGTTCCCAGGACTGTGCAGCTACATATCATGTTTCGACGGAGATACCGAGGTGGACAACGACTGCTCTTCAGGGTGTTGCATGCCATGGCGCTCTTCTTCCCAGAAGTCGGGTATGTGCAAGGAATGGCTAGCATAGCGGTCACGCTACTGTGCTATTACGATGAAGAGAATGCTTTTGTGATGATGGTACGCTTGTGGCAGCTTCGAGGACTGGAATCCTTTTTCACGGAAAATTTCAGCGGCCTAATGGCTGCACTGGCTGAGTTCGAGCAAGACTGGCTGTCGCGAGGAGATGTGGCGACCAAACTTACTGACCTGGGAATCACTTCTGTGACCTATGGCACCCGCTGGTATCTCACGCTCTTCAACATGTCTGTGCCCTTTCCCGCGCAACTGCGGATCTGGGACGTCTTCATGCTCCTCGGCGACGCTCCCGTGTCTACGGGAGCCTCTAACGCGTTCGGCGGCGCTGATCTGGACGTGCTCCACGCTACGAGCGCGGCGCTGATCGATGCTACGAGGGAAATCTTGATCGACAGCGACTTTGAGAACGCAATGAAAGTTCTCACATCGTTCGTCCCAATCAAGGATGAAGACATGTTGATGAAGGTTGCTCATATCGAGTACAAAATCCGGAAAAAGAGAGGCAGCACGATCAAGGGGTAGGGCGTCCTGACCAACAGCCACAGCAGAAGCTCATTCCGGATGTGATTGGACCTTTCCACGGGAACCACCACGATTTGAGCTATACTGGGAAGGAGTGATCTCCTAGCACTTTTCTACAAGTATTTCTTTTGGGCTATCAAGGATTCACAAAACACAAAAGCATTGGAGGGCGGTGGGGTTCACGGTGCACGAGAAAGGGAGGAACGACGACGATTGCACAACACACAGGCGACGAAGACCGACAGTGGAGAGAGGTGGCAGACTCCCTCTTTCTTTCCCTTTTGTGTTCTGGATTTTCTTTTTTATGAAGATACCCTCGATCGACGTGTGCGCGGCGCAGCAAAGTGATGTAGATATTAGACCTAATGTAGAAATATAGTAATTGCCTCTTTCACTATGCGGAGGCCATATCCAGATTTAACTCCGTTATGCTTGCATGTTGCTCTGATCATTTGGGAAATAGGGAGATGCCGCCATTGTCTGTTTTTGGCAGGCGGACATCAGAGTTTTTCATCTCGATCTTCCTTCAAGTGCCCGCGGCGAGGTCCACGGACCTGAAGCTACATCGTGAGGGTGTATGGGGAATTGGTTGTGACAAGCGTGATCGGCCGCGTTGGTTTGAAGTCTATGTGCCTCATTCCGCGGAGGCAAATGCAATTCTTGATTCTTGGACACGAAAGTAGTCCCCACGGCAGCAACATCGTAGACGTAGATAGAAGATTCCGAAAATCAGTGGAGCTTTGTTTCACATTTATGCGTGTTGTATGGTGCAGGATATGAGGTAGTTGGATCTGAACTCTGTCAACGCTGACTACACAAGAATACAGGTAGCCTGTG